>OZ017738.1:309131068-309196068 GCA_963969285.1 Odontomyia ornata
TGAAATATATCGCATTGCAAGATGACTTTCCTTGCTGGAGGCGGGCATGTTTGCTTGGAGAAGATTGCGTATGCATTGCGCGTTGCTTTGCAATGGGGATTGTTAGAAATGCTAATACTTTTGTAGTACCCACAGGCTGTGGACAACGTGGTACGTGGGATTGAGATGTGTTTTCACAAATGTCTATTTACAGATACGCCTCCTCTAAGTTGCCGAATATTCCTTACATTTTCCGGTTTCTTTTTGCTTGGTTACGCTCATTTTTTTTTTGTTCTAAGACTCATTGCTTTTACATATTATTACTGTTTTGGTTTCATGTCAATAGTACTTTAAGAATTATCTACAACATAGTTTGTCCGGTTAGACTATTAGCTGATTGCTCAAATCTATGGATGCAGCAAAAGAGATCTTAATGTTTGTTTTAATGCTTTCTCGATATATAGTCTAGTATTAAATTTTTTTTTGTTTATCTCCACCGTAGACGGTCCTAAGCCCCTTTGGGAAAGGAAGAGGGAACCCCTTGTTTCCCCAACCTATAGCTTCTATAGTTCCTCATCACGAACCTCCCAATTAAATGTTAGCAAATACTCTTGTGGTCCTACATTGGGTTTACTGGTACCCCAATAATGGGAATCCCGAGAAATGCTAATAACTATAAATACGTCTACAGCTCTGCTACAAAATCCTACTTGCACCTCCTTTGTGGGGACATAAGAGCGTGAAGGCGAGTCTTCCGCATCTGATAACGAAACCGACGTAATAGCCATGTTGACAGGCTAGCTCCCAATCACTGAAAAACCTTAAAATGTTACAAAACCTGCAGATGGGTCTCGGAATGGATTGGAAACACGGCAACGACCTTGCAAATGAAAGTAGGACTATAGCATTAAATCCTGGAATGTCAGATCACTCAATCACCCTGGCGCTATTAAGGACCTTTTACAACAGGCTAGTCAATATCAATTAAAAATACTGGCAGTCCAGGAAACGAGCTCGACTGGAAATTACATTCAAGGCAAGAGATCGCACACAATATTCAAAAGTCGGAAGCCTACCGGAAAACGAGAATTCAGAGTGGCCTTCAATGTGGATAGCGAGTTCAAATCACACGTTATTAATTTTAAGGAAGTCATTGAACGGTTATGTGCGATCCGTATAAAAGCGAAATTTTTCAAAATCTGGCTGACTAATGCTCATGCCCCAACCGAAGGAAAGGAACGAAGGAAACGTTCTACAATAATCTGACAAGACTAGCTGACTCATTGCCAACAAACGGCACAAAAATAATTCTGGGTGATTTCAACGCTAAGGTTGGCAATGAGCTCTCTCATTGGGGAACGACTGGAGGATATAGTCTCCACGATGAAATAAATGACACCGGCCAGCGCCTGATTGACTTTGCATGTAGCAGAAATCTAGTTATACGTTCGACTTGCTTCCCATATCGACAAAATGACCTGGGTATCACCGAATGGCAACACACAAAACCAGATCGACCATGCTCTGATCCAACAACGTTGGGCCTTGAGCACACTTGACGTCGGTACACATCGAGGAGCCAATTTTAACTCAGATTATTACTGGGTCAAATTAGCTTATCGATATCGTATGTCAAACACATATTCAGCGAAGACCAGCTCGCGAGAAAATTTTGACATCAAAAGGTGTCTGTGGCCACAAATTTTACGGAGACCCTCAACCCTTATCAAACGCATCCATAAAGACTAGCAACGAGCTCTGGATGGAAAGTAAAGCAGCGATTAGGACCGCCGTAGAACACACAATCGGACATCAAGCCCGGTGCAAAGGAAATGATGAGTGCCAGAATGCGTTCGCCAAAAAAAATCAGACATACAAAGACTACATAGGTAGGAACAGCAGGACAAAGAGAGAACACTATGAAAATCTCAGAAGAGTAGCGAATAAGATAATTAGGATTAAGAAAAGGAAACACTGTAACGACCAATTTAGAAGTATAGATGTAAGTTTAGCGGGCAATAACCCAAGACAAACATACAAAATAGTAAAAGCTTAAAACGTGGTTATCAGCCCAAAACCACACTCTGTCGTGATGACATTGGCAATATAATCGCTGATGAAACCAAGATGAAGGAAAGATGGGCATCATATTTCAAGAGCCTCCTTAATCCTCCGCATAGCTCCAAAACATCAGAGCCTATAGATGTCTGCGAAGAGCTTCCATTGGCCCCTCCAACTCAGGATGAAGTATGTTCCATCATCAAAGCCCAAAAGAATAATAAATTGCCGGGTATCTATTAGATTCCAGTAGAGCCCATCAAATATGATGACAGCAGTGCTCATAAAGCTATTCACAAAGTCATCCAGCACATTTGAAAAGAAAAGCATGTGCCGAAAGAGTGGAGCCAATCAATTATATTCCCTATCCACAGAGAGGTGACAAGTTATAGTGCGAAAATTATAGAGACATATCACTACTTTGTATGGCGCACAAAATATTTTCAATTATCTTAGAAAATAAAATCGGACTATACGCCAACAGTATTATTGGAGAGTATCAAGGTGGTTTTAGAGCAGGTAGATCGACAATAGACCAATTGTTCACAGTCAAGCAGGTACTTGAAAAATGCTAGGAGTTTAACATCGACGTACATCGTTGACTTTAAGCAAGCATACGATACTATTGATTGTAACGTACTGTAGCAAATAATGCACTGCTTTGGCAACCCAGCCAAATTAGTCCATTCTACCAAAATGACAATGACATTAACAACCTCCCAAATCCGCATCAATAATCAACTCAACGATGCCTTTGGCACAAATATCGGACTAAAGCAGGGAGATGGGCTGGCCCCATTGCTATTCAATTTGGCTGTGGAGTACGTCATAAGGAAGCTACTTTTCGATACGCGAGGTACATTACTATACAAATCGAGCCAGGTAGTGGCCTATGCGGATATTGACATTTTGTCACGGTAATACTACCAAAGAACTCTTCCTGAAACTCGACAGTGAATCAAAACTAATAGGGCTACAAATTAATGAAAATAAAACAAAGTAACACACTCGGCGAGTACAGAATGGAGAATATGAGCAAATTTGTGTATCTAGGAGGCGAAATGACGAGAATCGGTAATAAAAGAGACGAAATACGCCGAAGAATACAGCTCGCAAACAAAATATTTGATTCAGTTTTGACAATCTTCAAGACCAGCTGCATACACATGAAAACAGAGCTCAAAGTAAGCAAATCTTTTATAAGGCCTATGTTATGCTGTGGGTGTCAAACATGGACCCTAACCCAAGCATCCGTAAATAATATATATTGAACGCGTTTGAGTGACGGCTCCTGAGGCGAATAATCGGAGGTATCATGCCTGCAATAACTCTCACTGCCGAATCAGAGACTGTCGCATACGAACTCCCGAAGCAGTCTTCTCAGATTTGCTCAGAGAAACTCATCTTTGAGTTGATCAGTAGCCCCAGGTGCTTCACCGCTGGCTGCAATTCGATTAGTAAGTCTCCAATACTAATCATCCTTACTCTAGGGTTCTTTTTTTTTGTCAGGATGACCACTTCGGTTTTCTCCAGTGCTAAACTGAACCCCCGAGTAGTCATCCAATCTCTCATTCGGCGCATTATTCAACGGTGCGCCCAGTGACCAGAGCCACAACATCATCCACATAGCCGATCAAGCGCGACTCATCTGGTATCTCAAGTCTCAGTAGCCCGTCAAAAGACACGTTCCATAGGTCTGATGTAATTTCCATCCTTCGTTGGCCCTATGTCATTTCGTGGAGCAGGCTTTGGTCCTTCAAGTAGTCTTTTGAGGGACGCATTAGACATTCTGGAACTTGTGAGGGGTTTTCAAGCGTATCCAGAATGTCCACCTATCTAGCGGAGTTGAAGGCGTTCCTGACGTCAAGTGTCGCCAGCAGGACGATCCGTCACTTGGAGCCTCTACCTTTTGGACCGCGCTGATCACCTCTGCAATCGCATCAATAGTGGAGCGTCCTATTCTGAAGCCGTACTGCCGAGGAAACAGGTCCCCAGCAGCATGAATCGCATCAGTGAGTCTTCCCTTGATGAGTTTCTCTAGCAGTGTCTAGCATGTATAACAGGCGGTATGCAAATGGCGATCCGGGATTTCCCTTCCCCTTACTGATCAGCATGAGTCTCGCTACCTTCCATCTTACCGCAAAAATCCCATCCCGTAGGCAAGCGTTGAGTCTGCTGAGCAGCAAGTCAGGACAATGATGATAGACAAGCTGGAATCCCTCAGCTAGAACGCCGTCTAGACCTGGAGCCTTCCTCGCTTTCAGTGAAAGGACTGCTTCTTTCACTTTCAGCTGCGTAGAGACTGGATACTCGGCTGCTGTTTCACCACGGACAGAGTCAACACGCACAGGAAGGGCGGGGAAGAGTGCCTGTACCACCTCGTCCATCTTTTCCGCATCATGTATGCAAGGTTTCCGTAGAACACCAAGCATCCGCATAACAAGCTTGTAGCCAAGGCCCCACGGATCCTTGTGCACATTGTCCACTAGATATTTCCAGCAGCAAGCCTTGTTGTTGCTAATCAGTTGGCGAAGGCATTTCCTGGCCGAGTTACATACTGCCACCCGCTTGCATTCCCCGTGATGGTTTCGTTCCCGTTGAGACTCTCGCTGAAGCTTGTGACAGTCCCTTTGCTTTTCAGCGATTTCAGTTGACCACCAGTACACTGGAGGCTTGCCGTGCCATGGTTTTGGACGGTGCATGGAACCATTGCGATCAGTTGTAATGATGCTCATATTTACGCTCACCATGTCTTGAACTGCCAGTTCTTCCGTCCCCTGCGAATCTCTCTGCAGCAGGGCATCTACTGTGAGCAGTTCAGCGAACCTTGTGTTCCATCCAATTGAGGAAAGCCAAGTACACGGACGTCGGGAGACAACGTTGCTGATCTCAAGCAGAATACACTGATGGTCGCTGGCTGAGTAGTCCTCTAAAACTCTCCAAATGTGTATCCTTCGTACTAATGACTCCGAGGTGAATGTCACGTCCGGTATGGTTCCTTCACACCCAATAGGGTGGAAAGTCGGCGTGATTCCGTTGACTACCCTTTCCAGGATTCGTTTTCGCCATGGATCCGTTTGAGGTATGCGACTGATTTAGCGCTGAAGTCTCCCCCAATGAGCACGTGTTCATCTATGTTCGAGACAGCACCCCAAAGAGCATTAAACTTGGCTTGGAGAGATGGTATCGATTCGTTCGGCGTTATGTACACACTAAAGAAGGGAGTCCCTGAGCACCAAACCCACACAAAACCGTTCCCACGTCCACAACTCTCCGCTTGGAAATCACTGTTCCGAATCCAGATGGCGGCAGTACCAGTTTTATCAGAATACCATGATGACGAACTTTTATCATGATGTTGCACACTCAGTAGCATAAAATCGGCCTTCATGTCCCTCGCAAACTGCTCGAGCATATTTTGGGCGGTTGAACTGCGGTGTACGTGTAGTTGCAGGATGTAGGTCCTCAAAGTTCTGATATTGCTTTGGATAGAGCTTTCTTGAAAACCTGGTATTTTCCTGATCCCAAGACGTGTCCAAAACCAGGCCTCAGATGAGCATCCTTGCAAAGAATACAGTGTGCCTCCTTCGTACAGTCTTTCCTCTTATGTCCCATTTCACCGCATTTGTAACATAGGGAACTCCTATTGGGGCCTTTGCATACTTGTACGGTGTGACCATAGCCAAGGCATTTGAAACACTCACCTTATTCTTATTTTGCCCTTGTTCAGAAATCGTTCGGCGTCGTTTCTAGTCAAGTCAATTATGGCCATGCGTTGTTCTCTTTGGGTTTCTGGCGTCAGTCTCGCTTTGATTCTTCCCACGCTAGGGAACTCCCTTTTGATGGCCTCTTCTGCAACGGCCAGATATGTCATGCAGTCAATGTCTCTTATTTCGATCGTTGCCATTGGCTCGAGCAAGGCTAGAATTGCACTTTTGCCGAGGGCTTTCTTTGCTGTGTCGCAGAATGCTTCCCCATTGTCGGCCTCTGCTCCAAATTTGACGAATATGTGTCTTGAACGCGTTGGCTGTACTGCTTTAATGGCAATGTTGGTGTCTTCGGGCTCACGTTTCCCCTGATATCCCGCAGCACCTCCGCGTAGGAGTGACCATCTTGGGGTTCTACGAGCAGTACCTGCTGCCAGGGTCTCGCTGGGGCTTCTTTCCCTCCTGTTTCACATCAGGAATTTTTTCTTGTTGGGCTTCCGTGGAACTTTGTTTTCTGGCACTTTGCATACTTGTTTTTGAAGGAGTTTCTTTGTGGCTTTCTTCGCTTTTTTTGTCAGCATTATCTAGAACCCCTGATCTGGCGTTCCACGCCCATCAAGTGCCCCTTCCTTCCTTCTTCGATCCCGATCTCCTGCGATTGGGCTAGTCGCCATTCTTTTATTGATTTTTGATGTCGGAATTATCTGCACCTGCTCTTTAAATTTAGCGTCCAGCACTTTTTTAGCCCTCTGCTCGTCTTCGGCCTTCTTGTCCTCTTCGGCTTTTAACCAGATCCTTCGATAATGCCCTATGAGGAGCCCAATCTTTGCTGTTTTGTTGATTTTTGGCGAGTTGCATGCTGATTGTATTCTTTTCAGGACATCTCCCACTTTTCGAGATAGCCTTTCTTCTTCGTTTCACTGGCCGGCAATTGTACTTTGCAACCATCGTTCTTGAGGAAGATTATCGGCCTCCGTTTCCGAGTACAGTACTTCTGCCACATTTTCGACGTTGGAGATGAAATTAAACAGCGTCGCTTTATTTGTCCAGCCGATCCTGTCCATTTCTGCCGTAATCTTTTTGTGGACTTCAAAATGGCTCGTCCTTATATCGGGGTTTACGGCATTCCCTCTGCGGGGTAAGTCATTTCGCGTGAAGTCATTGCTGTTATATTTGTTAATATTTTCAATACTTGATTATTAAGTAAAATACGCATTTACCACATTTTAAATATGCTAGATTGATCATCATAGGGATTTTCAGATATATTCATTGACATGTTTAAGTATTATTTCCACATAAACAAAGTATCTACTTGCTGAGCTGTTTCTTATCAGAATTTTTCTTCTAGATGCTTGTTTAATTTTTCAATAGGTTTGTAGACGATCTAATTAGTTTTTAACATAGGGGGTATGTTTTGGGTTAGTCCACTGCTGCTATAGATCACTTAGGCTAATAATTCTGTAAGATATTTTGGTATTGATAACGATGTGTGATAGCGTATGAGTTTATGGTAGGATATTTTTAAATCGATTTCATCGTATCATGTATGACCAAGTATGGTATGGTAAGTTCTTGATAAAGATGGATGCAAGTCATTGTAGGACGTCAAGCGATGAGGGAGTGTTGGTCTGCTGGCAATTTGATGAACAGATGTACACTTGAGTTGAATGAGCTCATGCGGGGTTTTTTGTTCATCGTTAGATATTTATGAATGGTAGAGCTAAGTGTTTGATATTTGGGAATTTCGGATATGTTAGGAATGTTTGGATCATTCTATTTGGTTGTTTGAGCTATTTGTTTGCTTATTTGTATTTCTTTCTGATAAAAATAATTGATTGAGTAGTACTATTTTTTTTCACACATACAATTAAATGTTGATACAATTCTTAACAGCATATCTAATAAATAGCTTTCTATATTTATGAATCCTATAGCATATTAAACAGTTTTCAAGTTAACTTAACTTAGGTTTATTCAGCCATAGGCCCGTACTGCTGGAGAGTCAGTCCTCTCACGCCTCCTTTAATGTATACTGTACAATTTGTACTCTATATCCTTGGCATGTCATTTTAGCTTATGTCTCTTTCACTCTAAAGCAAACTGTTGATGTTTCAATTTCAATATTATCGTTTTGGTTTTATGTTTTTGAAGAGAGGAGAGAATAACAAGTTCCTTGATGAATTACTGATGAGCATTTCCCAATACAAATTGAATATTGATGATAAACTTTTTTGCTCTGATGACCACCAGTTGGTTCGAGTTTTTCTTTTGGACTGTTCATACTACCCGATGTTATGAATTATTACTTTGTCGTATGTATTCAAGACTGCAGGATAATGTTTTATGAATGTAAAACTATTTCTTTTCTCTTGACCGTATGGATGACAAATTTATGTATGTATCAGTACCTGATGTCGTATAAGAGTTGGAACATTCAAATATTTGATAGGTTATCACCCATATTACCATACCTGAGAATAAAATTCACGACGCTTATTCGATGTTCAGGAAAAATTTCAGGTTACTCTTCGATGAAGATCCTATACTTCACCATTGTAATGGATCTAATCGTGTTGAAACTGTATTGACCTCTGTCCTGGAAGTTTTCTTGACGTCGTTTACCAGGATTTCGTTTATGAATTAATAGACTTAAGACCACTGTTTCACTGGATTTAAAAACCCCATAATAATCCGTAGAATAATATGTAGTCTACACATAGAAACAACGACATGCTGATATCCTTTAAAAGGCTCTTTGTGTTTAAGTTAACATACATTCATGTTCCAGTTTGTCCAGTGCAGCTAAGATGAAGATCTGCTTCTCAATTAACTTCAGTAATTTATAGACGAAAGAGATTAAACTTGCTTACCAAGCCTTTCACAATAGTATTATTTTACCAAGTCTCAGTGTACCATTTCCTAATGAATAATTAATTTTAGTGAAGTAGAATATTGTTTATAGCGTTTGTAGTATTTTATTTCTTCATATTGAAAATTAGGTCATTACAAAGTACTGGCATTTCATAATAAAGTCGAGAAATGTTTATGTATTCCTTGAAACGATCGGTAAGCAAATTGTTGTATTGCATGACAATGTTGAAAAAGCCATCAAGATGAAAAGCGTGAAGAGCTCGGGATGTTTAAGTATTAGTCTCTCGCCTCCAATAGGTATGTAGAAGAGTTCAAGAAGCCCAAGCTGATTTGCAGTGAGTTCTTTTACTCTATTCTTGAGATCGATAAGGTATTGGCGAAGTGAAGTCCATTAACTGTTATCTAACTCGAACTGGTTTTCTCCACTGCATCGGAAGATTATTTTCGCTTGAAATGTCGGCAGGTCGAATTCAAGTATAACTTCGCTTTTATGGAAACCTTCATCAAGATAGTATGTCTAGTTCAGCAAGAGGTTTTTCTCATCGATTCGTTATTTCTCTTGATTTTTTTTTTAGTTTCTTCTCTTTCTTGATCACTTTCCTGGCTGAAATAGCCTTATTAGTCTGGCTGGCCTTTTCCTGCTTGTGACTAGCGGAAGAATTTACTGGATCTGCTCTGATCATTTTAAATGACTACTTCAAGTAGTAAAACTAAAGATGTATATTGATTACACCAGCATATACATATATTCACTTTTATGAATTTGTGGATGGAGGGGGCAGGTCAAGTTCAATAGATGTTGATGGTTCTATTGTATAAGCAAACATGTTTAACCCTTTGATATTGTAATGTTGCTTACTCTCATGATTTAAATTGAAAGATAAGAAAGTGCTATGGAGTTAAGATTTGAAACCACCAAGCCAACAGAAGTAGGAGTCAATAACAGGAAATGACACTTTACACTGTATTTTCTTTAAAATTTTTCGGAGTACTGCTGGGCTACAAAAACTTGCTCATCGGCTAATAAGTTAATCTGTAAAATTGTCTGTTTATCTGTCCTTTTTGCTGATGAGCAGTCTATTCTGTGTGTAATATTTTCTGTTAAGTTGTCTTTTTAGGCTGATACCCTGTCTGTTTAGTTGATATACTGTCTGTTGAGCTATCTGTTTAGCTGATAAATCCATGTGTTTAGCTGGCAACCTGTCTATTTAGCTGTCTTTTAAGATGATTCCCTGTCTGTTTAGCTTATATGCTATCTCTTGAGCTGTATGTGTAGCTGTCTTTAGTTGATAAGTTGAGCGTTTGGCCTAACTTGGTCTCTTTCATTTGCTAAATTTATTTGGTGCTTGGTAAGTGTTTATTTATAAGAATATTCTTATTACTTTCCATACAGTTACAGTCAGCATTTTTACACCTTACTTTAACTGTTCTGTGCTCGTTATGATTTACTTTAAGCCCACTGGTTATCAAGACTACATCTTTATCATACATGGGTCAGACAAGAATATTCAATTCAATTTGGCTCTGGAATATACCATCAGGAAGCTAGTTGTTGATGCAAGGGATAGGTTATTATAAAAGTTGAGCTAAGTGGTAGCCTATGCTGACAACATCAACATTTTGTATGGTCGTTAACAAACGCCAACGAACTTTTTCTGAAACTCAACAACAAAGAAAAACGAGTAGGGCTTCAAATCAATGAGAATAAAACAAAACTCATGACGCAGTCGAGAAAGAAATACCATAACTACCCAAAATATCACACTTGGCAAATGCAATACCAAAAAGGTGGATGAATTTGTATATTTAGGTGCCAAAATAACGAGAACCGCTAATGAAAGAGACGAAATACGCCGAAGAATATAGCTAAATAAAATATTTTATTCAATTTTGAAGATCTTGAAGACCAGCTGAATAGACAGGAAAACATAGTAGTAAGTATACCTGTAATATGCTATGGGTATGAAATTTGGATCTTAACCCAAGCATCCGCAAACCTATTGAACGCCTTCGAAAGACGGGTCCTGAGACAAATAATTTAGACGAAGCTAGATTAAGACCAATGTTGAATTCGATACATCCATAAGCTGTATGAAATTTTTATCGAGCTGGAGGTCTCAACGATTGTAAGACTGGAGAAGCTGTAATGGGCTGGGGCTTGTGAATCATATGGACGAACAACGGATACTCAAAAAGTTATTCGTTGGGAGAACTAAATGCCGGAGACTAGTGGGAAAACCGAGGAGACGCTGGTCTGACTCCGTCAGCGAAGACAGTTCATCGTTGCTCGGATTTCAAAAATTGGAGGTCAATTGACCGAGACAGTTGGAGACGCTTATTGCAGGGATCGAAGGCTAGTGCTACGAAGAAGCAGAAAAATAGCTATGGAACTATTCATATTGTGTTTTAACATTTAAACGATGCCTTACTTAAGTATCAGTAGGTACTTTTTATCGTCGCCTGTTCCTAGCAGCCTTAACTGCTATTGGTAAAGATTTCACGTTTTCCGATTTTGTGGATCCATAGCAACATTGAATATGAATCGTTGAATTTTCATTAAAACAATTATGGGAAGTTGCATCCTATGAGGAAAGTGTCTTATCCAGGTTGCTTAAGTTTAAAAAACCGACATTTTCGCAAGTATATAATTCTTCAAACTATAGATTCAAATTTCGGATTCATACAGACTGCGAAACCGCAAAATTATACGAATATTAGTTAATACTGTATAAACGGCACTCCTAACCAGTATATAATATGGAAATGAAGTATACGCAATACATGTAACCACTTAAATCCCGATCATCTGAAAGGTCAGATTGACTCACCGTTGGCAGTCCAGTTACAAATGACAATTCTAATATCAATAGTCTGTATTGTCTCGGGTACCCAATTTGAGAGTACTAGAATGCTACTCAGCCGGAGACCATTATTTCATGGTACGAGATTCGTGACGGCGCCACTCACCGCCCAATCTCTCGACCTTCGACTTGCGAGTGGAATATTGAGTGGATAGATGTTGAGAAGTTCGCACGCGTAAATCAAATAGCATGATTAAATTTAATAGCCGGAAGGGTAGATTTTCATATGTTTTTATTGATTTTTGTACTAAATTACAAAACCTCACAAAGTTCTATAAAGGATACCTTCTTCAATTGGTTGAAAAATTCTTTTTAATATATCATATTTAGGACCCATAATTGAAGAAAACCGTTTTACGAATTGCTCTTAGACGCTTAAGAATACTTATGATTTCGAATTTATAGAAAAAGTTAGTAACATCAAATTGTGAAAAACTGCAACAAGAATGGATCGGTCGGGTAGTTGCTGACAGGACGGAGAGTATACTATATTTTATATGAAGCACACAATCCCAACTTATATATACAAATACTATAAGAATATCTTCCTTAACATCTTTTACCATCTCAAATTTTTACAGAGCACTTACATCGGATTTGATTTTACCTTTACCATCATTGCAAGAACTTCGCTTGAATGGAAATGATATTTCGATAGTCGCCAATAATGCTTTTATTGAAGCAAAAGGATTGCGTAGTTTGTTATTGAATGAGAATCCACTTTCCTGTGATTGTTCTTTGATAAACTTCTCCGAATGGTTAAAAACCAGTACGCTTCCAATAAAAGATTTGATGACCCCAACATGTGCTACGCCCCCGCACTTGGAAGGAGCTCCACTATTTCAAGTCCCTACAAATTCTTTGATTTGTGACACCGATGACATAGAAAATGACAACGACGATACTGTGCGACGCCCAGAAATATTCTCTCGATTAAATAATCTAACGAATGTTAAGGATATAAGTGGAATGGTGAAATTCAGAAAGAACTGATCGACTTGAATTAAAACAAATTTCTTTACAGATTTATTTGACAAATTATCATTTTTCTACCGACTATGGACTTATATTAACCTGGACCGTCAATTTAAAGCATGATTACGTTTGCGACGCTATTTTTGTGTACAAGGAGGAAAACATGCATGAAATTTTAATCGACGACTCCACCGTATGTAATTTTTTTTTTAATTTCTCGGCGTTCTGCGGCTCAGAATTTCTTAATTGCTTTTTTAATAAGAGTAACTAAAATCTGCTGTACATCGTTATCAAATACTAAAATTTCTTTCAAATTATTATTGTTAATCTATGAAAAGTATATATTATAATACAACGTTTCAGATTCATTGTGAAAGTAAGGTACTTAACGGGAAAAATACAGTAAGTGTTATTGTTCCGAGCAGTTCACTTCTTTTATTAGGAGAAAGGTATAATTACGTTAAAGGATTTCTCATGAATATCACTCAAGTTTCTCCATTTCAGCTACCGATTCTGTCTGGTTTTGATTCAACAAACTGAACGAATGAAGTCTGAACTGGAAATTGGCTGTTCAAATATTATCAAACTTGAAACTGATGACGAAATGAGTGAACAAAATCCACTATCAGCAATGGATCCAAGAGCTAAATTCTCTTCAATGGTTCCCAACATCGAAGAAAGTACTAGCAGAAACATTAAGCTACCCGGTGATCAACCTTCACATTTTGAGCGAGAAAACCCTCCATATGAATTCTATGGAGCATTTCCCGGGCTTGGGCTGGGAATACTTTTTGCTTTTATCCTTGTGCTACTATGGGGCGCAACGAGAATTCGTCATAATATACGTTGCACGCCTACAGTGGCAACGTGCTACACGACGAACCGAGGAGGGAATACCGTGGATCTTGAAAGAAGTAATCGCTACTTTAAGCTACAAGCAACAACAAGTTTGTAAACACATTTTATTTGAGATATATGGTGATTATAAGGAAGGGAACTATTGTGATAATGCTAATACCATTGCTATTTTTATTTTTGATAATTATATAATATTAACAAAAATATTAATTATAAAAGCTAAGTTGAATATTTCTAAGCATTTCTGTTTTAATATTTATCATTAATTATGAAATAATTAGTATAAAGTGCCAAAGCAATGTGTAGAGTGTTATAAGAAACCATTAAAGTTGTCTGGCATTCTATTGTCTTATTTTATTTAACTACACTACACTACAAATTTGCATAGTGAACATAATAAACAGATTATTGATATACTCATACCACCTTACTAACATCCATCAGGTAGTTATTTGCCTTGCTATTGTAATATAAATCCAATAGGCTAGTTTACTTTTCAATATCGAATACCTCTTCACTAGTCACTATAATGGGACGACTGTTATTTTGCCCTCAGCCTTAAGAGTTCGGCCACATCACGATACAACTGTCGGCCGTATCGAGCGGATTTTAGACGCGAATATGAACACACTGCGACAAGATTCGCAAAGGAACTCCAGGCATGCGCAGAACTGTACTGTATGTCTTTGCCAGGAATAAATGCGCTCCGTTATGTTTAAGACAATGGGCTTTTTCAGACGCAGCGTTAAAAGTGAGCGTTTAACAGGTTATATGGGCAAGAAGAGTGAGAGGCATTGAGGGAACCTGATGGTAAAAATACGCCAAAATTTTTTAGGGTGAACGAGCGTAACGCAAATGCATTTTTTGATCATTTGGTGCGGGAAATTTTATACGAACACCGGTAATCATTCCGAATTGAACATTCGGTGAAGAAGGTAGTCGTCATGAAACGATTGCCTTTCTTTAATTTGCGTGCAAAAATGGATGCGTGGAGCTACGCGTTATTTATTAAATTTATGAAAGCGGAGGCCATGTTCAATTTCAGGAAACAACACGACGAATATCACGATTTCAATAAAGTTAAATTGCCTATTGTGAATCCATAGAAAATTAACAGTACGCATAATCTTCATAGAATCACATTATAATAAGCAAGTTTACAACACATCAAGAAAAATATGCGACTGAAAAAGATATCCACATTTGGAATATATTTTTCAGAAAGCGGAAAAACATGGAGGATTCAAATAAATCCAATAGAAGTTTGAATCGACAAACTTTAACAATCATAAAATACATTTTTCATTCCAGTTTTTATTACCTCGTGCACAATTCAAGGCTAAAACATCAATTCTCAATCGCTTATCTCTCTGTCTTCGCTCTCATGTTGTCCACACGATGTTTAACGATCAAATGATCCCAACGGGAAACGAAGCGCTTCAAAAGGCCTTAAGAAGCGCTTGTTCTGAAGCACTAAAGCGCTTACTCTTCATACGAGTGTTCATTATCATTTTAGCATTTGATGTCCGCAGAAGTAAGCGCTTACCTCTAGATTACTTCGAAGCGCTTTTGAAGCGCTTCAAACTAAGGCAAAAAGAACGGTTTGGAAGCGCTTCAGAATAAGCCAAGGAAGAACGGTTTGGAAGCGCTTTTGAAGCACTTCAAACCAAGGCGCAGAAGAATGGTTTGGAAGCGCTTTTGAAGCGCTTCTAAAAATGCAAAGAAGAGCGGTTTTGATTCGTTTCAGAGTCTCATCTGAAAATTTTTAGACAGTCGGCAAGTAAAATTTTGGTTTTTTAATTTTAATCTGAGAAATGTCATTTGTTCTTTTTCTTATTTTTAACACTACAGCCCCTCTCGGGCCTTCGCTTAGAGATGGTTGGAGTATCTCATTTTCATGACTTTATTGACTTTTTCGGAAGTTGGTTTGGTCAGTACCATGCTCCATGTGATGAAATTTATATTTTCTTGCTGTAGAGTCCTCATCTGTTCTTAATGAAGCAACTGATGTAGCGTATGTAAGCCGATTATTTTTCTTTTCAGCAGTTTGCGCGCATTTAGGGCAACCTTTACTTGAAGTATGACCAACTATTCCTACAATAAAAGCTCTTGCAGGCGCATCACAAGTAATGGAATTTATTTGAAAGCAATTGAGATTCCGTTTATTAATAATCCGACACTGTTTAAATGTTTTATTTCTTTCACGAGTTCCGACAGATATTCATTAACTTTTTCCGGTTCTTGAGGACTAACATAAGCACCTATGGGGAACGGTTTTCTATTTAATTTTAGGAAGTTAGATTTACATCCCAATATAGGCCAAAGTTGAGTTCCACTACTTTTAAAAAGTGGCAGGCCATCGATACCTATGTCAATTAGCAAACATGTTTCTTCTCCTCTTACTGATATATTTAACATTTCTAAGGCTTTTTGCTGACCAAAATGGAAGTATGATCCTCGAGGTAGTGTGAAGATTTCAATTTGTTTATATTTTGTCTCTAATAAAGTTTTACTTGATGATGGTACATCTAGTCCAGCTTGTTTTATTATTTGCAAAATTTCATCGCAGACCTTGCACTTTATTTTGTTTTCAATGGCCCAACCTCTTATTTTTTCGACTATCGTTTGATTTCCTGTCTGATGCTCATGCTCTGGTGGCACATTTTCTTGCATTATGATAACCTGGTCAATAGGACTGGCATCTCTTATTTTTTCGGCAGTCGTTAGATTTTCTGCCTGATGCTCACTCGTGTTTACAGTAAAATCAGACTCTGTTGCATTTTCCTGCATTGCAATAAGAATATCCATACAACAAGAAGCGACTTTTTTTTTCTCTAACCTCACCAAGGAATACACAAAATCCCATTTCTTAGGTGAAAGTAGTGCAGAGCTGCATTTTAAAATCCTTGGAAATCGATGAACGATAAAAAGATTCAATATTCGACCTGTAATGCCGAAAATACAATTTTTTCATTACTACGGCTCTTAGCATGTAACCAAATACATATTTCCCTGTTCTGCTAGGATGATCTCTTTGTAATCAATGGGTTGTAAACGATAGAAAACCTTCAAAAAACGGACACTTTGCGAATAGATTTAAATTTTGCATTTTTATCCTGCTCATGGAATAATTCACTACCTAACCCATGCGCATAGGTTGTGAAGGTTACGAAAAATTTGGGTAGAAATGGGAATTACGCTTCTTGTCATGCATATCTAATTGACTTTTTACTTACGTTTTTATCTCAGCAAAAAACTCGGCACAAATCACTTTAAAAATGTTTACTTGACTACTTGCGCACTTCAATAAAATGACCACTTTCGCGGGAAAGCGCTTGGTTGATTCTGCGCAATTTGTTTCGTTACAGGACAGGTCCTGTAACGAAGCTAGTTGCGCAGAATCAACCAACTGCTTTGAATTCGCTTTTAAATGAAGCGTAAACAAAGCGCTTCATTGTCGCTTCATTTTCAAGCGCATATGAAGCGCTTGGTGACTTGTGGGCATGCACAGAAAATCAAGCGCTTCAAATCCGCTTGTTGATGAAGCGACAACGAAGCGCTTCGAATGCGCTTCCTATACAAGCGCTTCTTAATTTGCCCGTTGGGATCCTTTTGACACATACACTCGCAACACGTGTATTTGATCGTTAAACATCGTGCGGACAACATGAAAGCGAAGACAGAGGGATAAGCGATTGAGAATGATGTTTTAGCCTTGAATTGTGCACGATGTAATAAAAACTGGAATGAAAAATGTATTTTATGATTGTTAAAGTTTGTCGGTTCAAACTTCTATTGGATTTATTTAAATCCTCCGTGTTTTTCCGCTTTCTGAAAAATATATTCCAAATTTGAATATCTTTTTTAGTCGCCTATTTTTCTTGATGTGTTGTAAACTTGCTTATTATAATGTGATTCTATGAAGATTATGCGTACTGTTAATTTTCTATGGATTTACAATAGGCAATTTAACTTTCTTGAAATCGTGATATTCGTCGTGTTGTTTCCTAAAATTGAACATGGCCTCCGCTCTTATAAATTTATTAAATAACGCGTAGCTTCTCTCGTCCACGCATCCATTTTTGCACGCAAATTGAAGAAAGGCAATCGTGTCATGACGATTACCTTCTTCACCGAATGTTCAATTCGAAATGATTACCGGCGTTTGTATAAAATTTCCCCCACCAAATGATCACCAAAATGCGTTTGTGTATGTGCGTTACGCTCGTTCACCCTAAAAAATGTTGGCTTGTTTTTACCATCAGGTCCCCTCAATGCCTCTCACTCTTTTTGCCCATATAACCTGTTTAACGCTCACTTTTAACGCTGCGTCTGAAAAAGCCCAATCAGTATGAATTTGGATATGACGAATACACAAAGAGCGACGGCATAATTATCAATATGGCGAAGGGCGCCTTGCACGTTGCAGGAAAAATTTAGAAAGTTAAAACTGGCAAGCACAAAAAACCTAGACTTAAAATATTAAAACTGGTAGCAGAGACACCAATGATAACATCATAGTCTGAAATTTCCTTAAAATTTTACATATTTATAAAATCCCTTCCTTTAGCGTTATCTTTATATGATTAGCTCGTATTTTGTTGGATGCTGTTATTTTATTGCGCTTCAATGATTAGATTAAGGAAATGCAAAAAATCTTTCAATTGACACACGGACAGACAAACAATCGGCATTCATTTAGGCTTAGTTCAAGCCTTCTGACTTATTCGTGCGCTATGCAAGAAACTTCCATGCATGCCAGTATCAATTGCCCAAACGATGTGCATCTTCGAGTATCACAAAAACTTCCTACTTGAAAGTTATTATACCTAGTAAACTGGTTTTAGGAAAAATCTCAAATCGTTGCGACAATCGGCCTGGCCAGAATTGTCGCAGTGTGCCCGCTTCCATTTAACCATGTGTAAATTGCGAAAGTCGCGTGTTACGATCAGCAACTCACCTACACGTGATCCGCCTTTCACGAGGCTCCAACCATAAGCTTGACCTCAAGGTCATGGGAACATCCGCCACGAGTTGATGATGTATCATATTTTCACATCAAGAATGCAACCTAAAACTTTTCTAAATTATGGAAATACAAAGTATGTAAAATTGTTTTGGCTTTTTATTTCCAAGCGATAAATAACAAATTTTATCATAAACTGAAAACTTTTTTTCCACCGTAGAACCAACAAATATAATTAGCGCAGTCTTGTAGGCGGCGGGTGAGAAAGTTTTTCGGTATAGTGAAAATTGTGTTAACTCCGTAAAGCACCCACGGTTTATTGTCGTGGCAGAACTAAAAGGGCCGAAGGAAGTGAATAAATTTCACCGGATCCGTGGAAAATAAAGCTTGTCGCCGAATTAGCGAATAATTGTTCCCGAAAGTGCAAATTCTGAAAAGGAAGTCACAGCCGAAAAACCAAACACCAGCGATGAACCAAATAGCGAAAAGTTACATGTAAGTAGAGTTAAATTGGGCACAATATATTGAAAATTATTTCCTTTGAAAATTTCAAATTCATATGCCACCCATAAAAAAATATCCCAAAAAACTTTACCCTATAATCAACAGTATCAGAAAAAAATCAAAGGAGCGGTTTTTCGTGTTCGGTCGTGCATTAAACACTTTTAACAAAGAAAATTCCATAAATATTAGTAGTGAAGAGGATCCTTGTTCAACAGAAATGGCGACCAATGAAGTAACGACATTAGACATTTTTAATTCACTCCGTGCTCCGCATGCGATAAAGGACATCCCGAAATTTGAAGGGAATCCTCGACTACTTTACGACTTCATTGACAACGTAGACAAAATCTTAGGATTGATCATGGTTACGAAAGTTTCTAGTTACGGCGAATTATTGCTACGTGCGATAAAAAACAAGTTGGGTAGACAGACCTACGCTCATGTCAGAAGGGTTTTGTACTCAACTTACAAAATGCAGTAACCAGCAACGAATAAAATCAAGAAACATGTCAAAGACGATTTTATTGGAGAATATGTGAAATTCGAGGATCATACTATTAATAACAAAGTTGAACGAACTTTGACTTCTGAGGTATGTATTTGTTATAGTTATGCCCATAAATATCTCCTTTGATAATTTTTTCAGATTTGTTAGATCACGGGTGTCCATTCGCGAGGGAGGAAACACATTTTTCATGTATTTCCCCCCCTCCCCCCATGTGCCGCCACTGAAGCAAAAACTGTCAGTTTAAGAACTGTTTTGAAAAGCTCTTATAGAGAACTTTCAGTTGATACTCATATTGGCTACCTTTCAAGAAATTTTTTTCAGGGGCCACTCCTCTGTACTGTAATCATCGATTCATGGCCTATTTTTTCGAATCCTAGAATGGTTACAAAGCCCTTGTGCTAGGAGCTCTCTCCTGCCTCGTCGACTTGTTTCAATTGTATGTACTCATCTTCATGATACCTGTCACCCCTGAAATTTTCATGCAAATTCTAGCAAAGCTGTAGTGTCTAAGTCGGTAAAAAGCGCATATGGCTCCATAGCCATATGTTTCCATAGTAATATAGGGCATATTGCTCCATAGTAATACAGGAAAATGCAAATCGCTATAACTTCGGTAAATAGTATTCGATCTTTATGAAACTTTCAGAAAAGATCAATCTTATAAATAGTCATCTTTTTATTGAGTTTGAAGGTACCGTTTAGATTTTATTCAAGAAAGCACAAAAACGATAAATCATACTATTACTAACAAAGTTGAGTGAATTTCGACTTCTCATGTCTTGGTTGTTGTTGTACTCATGAAGGCCTATATTCATTTTTTTCAGATTTTTCGGATGGAAGATGTCGAATCCCCAGGGGGGGGGGGGGGTACGCGAAAAGTTCGTACAATTTTAATACTTGTTTTGAAAAGATCTCATTGAGACCTTTCCAATGACACCCTACTCGACTACCAATGGTGAAAAATTTTTGTTGAGGGGTCACCTCCCTATGTGGGGAGACCCCCTTAAACACCTTTGAAAAATTTTTCCACCCTTGAACTTTCAAGAGGTCACCACTTCTGACCTTTCTACAAAGTTTCATGGCTGTAGCCTCTATAGTTTTGGAGAAAAATTGCTGTGACATACAGACGGACGGACGGACACAGGTCGTGATTGCAATAGGGTTTTGTATTTTAGTACAAAACCCTAACAAGATCGTCGGGCCGGCCAACAAGGTATTGAATATGTATGGGACACCTCTTAATTGGACAAAACAAAGGAGTATCTCATACTCCATTATGCGGACAAACGTTACAAGACGTCACTAATACGGGACCCATACAAAATGAAACATACGACTGAAACAATAGAACAATTTTACAGTGAAGTTGTAGAAATATTCGCCAGTATTATAAAACATGTGAGGATGCTACTGTGGTCAACGCGAAAACAGTTTTGTTCTCTAAAATGTGTTTAAATGCTTTCTTATCAGGCATCAAAGAGCCTTTAGGTTGAACGATTTGAGCTATGAAACCTACATCACTAACCGAGGCGGTTCGCATAGAGGAGCAAAACATATTCTGTTCAAAGAGTGGAAATAATAAACATTTCCCACAATCGTTAAGTGGAAAACAAATTAATCCTCCACAAACTAGTTTGAAATTACGTTTTCCCCCACAAAACGGTTTCAACTCACAAAAACTTTTGCCTCGTCCCCACAGAAATAATTTAAGTCTTACGCAACCAAACTTCTACAGGCCTTTTAATTTTCCACAACAACCCTTAGGGACGTCCTACGATTCCCCACAACTACAATTTAATTTCTAGATAAATCCTTTTCAGCAAAATTTCAGACCTCTAAATTTTCAGCGTCAACAAAATAATACACCTTTTGGAAACCATCAATTTAAAAATAATTTTCAGCAGATTCCATACTTTAATACAAATCAACAGCCAAACAAGTCCAAACCCGAACTAATGGATACCTCATCTGATCACCTGAAACCTAATTCGCAAATTTGCACTAATTCAACTGGTCCGCCAAATTTTGTAAGTAAAGAATTATTCCATTTAAGCGAAAATAATAATGATCTTATGAACACCTAAGAAAATATTCACGAAGATTTCCCTGACGACATTAAAGAAATTAAGCCAATCAACATTACCACCATTTTAAATAAATATACAGTTAAAAAAGAAGTAATCCTCCCTTATTTCAGCGAATTTAAGACACCAAGGCTCACATGATTTCTCGCTTTCAAATTTCACGGTTACTTTGAAGGACTATTACGACTTGACGCGATGACTTATATTGGAGTTAAAGTAGACCGGGTGGAAAAAGTACTTGCTACAATGAATTCTGTAATTCCCTTATATTTTAAACTAAATTTTACTTCTGGTAAATACGTTATCCCGCCACGTTCGAAATTTATAGCCGAAACCCTGTCGATATCCAAAGCGGAGATATCTACATAAACCCTACAAAAATTGACCCAGAACTTATTATCCCGAAAGGAATATATCTTGCTCAAGATTGGTACAGTTGGCTTGAAATAATTATTGATAACTCTTATGCCGAGAAAATTCCTTGTCTAGACCAACCTCTAAAAGTTGGAAATTTTATCAAAGAAAACTTCCCGAAATCAATAACTGAAATTAATAACGGAATAAATTCTCTGCGAGTCGACCATCTAAATTCTGAAGAAAAAAGAGCTCTTCTCTAGACCTGCAAAGAATATGGACATATTCTTTAAAGGAGACAAACGTTTCTTGACCGACGAGGTAAAACAACAAATTAAAACGATAGACGATTTACCCATCTACACAAAGTTATTTCGCTGCCCCTGCATCCACAAAGAAGAGGTACGGAATAATTCGTCCTAATTACTCCAGCTCCCCAGTCTGGATAGTTCCCAAGAAACTCGATGCTAGTGGTAAGCAGAAATTACGACTGGTAATTGATAACCGGAAGCTAAATGAAAACAATAAGCGACAAATATCCGCTTCCGAATATCAATGAAATACATGATAATTTAGGGAAGTGCATGTATTTTTCCACATTAGACCTTCCAAATGGCTTCCACTCAACAGAAATGAATGGAATGGTGATATATCAGATTTTTTTTAATTTCTTATTGTCGTGATGATCGGCGCTAAGGGGATGGGATAGATGCCTAAGGACGAGATATTTTCATAATTAAATTATACCTATGCAAGCGGTCTTGCGTCCGCAGATAATTTAGCGAGCACATAATATTGTCCACTACGCTGTGATTACTAAATACGTGGCGAGGAATCGCGGATGAAATTGATTAACTTAACTTGATGCGAATCACAGCAAAAGAAACGAACTCATGGAATGCTAAATCAAGCGTTGAGTTTATTTAACATTTTCCTTTTTTATATACCTTAAAACTAAAATCACAATTTGCTTATTTACTAAAATCACTTTCCCATGATTTTAAATCATTACTCAATTTTGTTATTAAGTGTGCCCTAATTAAAATGAAACCATATTCGATCGTTCAAAACAATGCCCCTGCATGTGCATTACTCATATCAAATGACTTTATTATTTGTTACTCATAATGACTTATCATTCTGTACTCATAATCATAAGTACATTTGTACAAACATACATATGATAGTCGCGTGCTTCATTTGTTAGCGTTGAACTTATTACTTGAAAATTGTTCTCTTTCATTTGTACGTACATTCATAGCAAGGTCGCTGGAAGAAATTAATACTGCGAATGCAATTTTACATGTCTTTCATATGGTGCATATGTAATTGGATATAAATGCATGGAAAGTAATGTAATGTTTATACTAATACTAAAGGTGAGGTGCAATATAAGTTTATGTGAATTAAATTTAATAATAAGATTATTTTCTTTTTTTGTTTATTAGATTATCATGAATATGTACTACACCACCAATCTTTTTTTATAACTCTTATATATTTATTAGTTTAAATGCTATATATATATATATATATATATATATATATATATATATATATATATATATGTGTATATATATATGTATATACATATATATATATATATATATATATATATATATATATATATATATATATATATATATATATATATATATATATGTATATATATATATATATATATATATATATATACAGATATATATATATATATATATATATATATATATATATATATATATATATATATATTTTCGCGTGCTATGGTTCGCGGCCAATAATTAGAAAACGCAATGTCTTTTTCAATTAAGTTTAAAAGAGTTTATTTAAAAGAATGCACAATTATTAATTTCACTATTAAAAGTCTAACTTCCACTTGTCAATAAATTTCTATTGCAATTGTCTTCTAAAATCACTTCACAATCACTCAATCAATATCGCTTTTACCTCGCGCTCCACTCTATCGCTGTTTTTATTATCGCGGTTGTAATGAATGATCCCCCTATTCTTCCTAGTCTCTTGCCATTAACAACCCATTTCTCGTACATTGGCGAATGTTCTGCCGAGAGGTACCTAGTATATTCGAGCAGGTTAATGAAAGGAGTGACGTCACTTTCAGATGTTGATCATGCTTGGTGGGTTCTCGGGGTTTCGACTAAATTCACTTTGTTGATCATGAGGTTTTAATGGTTGTGAAAACAATTGCAACAGTAGCTCGCAGAATTATTCATACATGTAACAATATATATATATATATATATATATATATATATATATATATATATATATATATATATATATATATATATATATATATACATATATACATATATATATATATATATATATATATATATATATATATATATATATATATATATATATATATGTATATATATATATATATATATATATATATATATATATATATATATATATATATATATATATATATATATATATATATATATATATATATTGACGAATCATAATATTTACTTTATTTATTGGCTTTGTATTTACTAAAGGTTGAAAAATTATTCTTATTCTTATAATTTTATGTTTTTTTTTGTGTACAAATTTATGAATTCTGTCTATATCTATTAAAACATTACTATCTTTAATGTCTAGTATATTGTAAGGACCTTTATAGGGTTATTGATGTTGTTTGCGATTTTCATTTTTCAATGGAATCATATCTCCAATTTTAATGTTCAAAGGATTTATATACTTTTGTTCATTTACTCGTTTTAATTTGACATTTTTAATCATTTCTCGTGCTTTCAGTAGAGACGTTCTCAATTTAACTTTTAGTTCATTTGCATAATCTTCCAAATTACAAATTTTGTTTTTATCTTCAACTATTTCATTAGGAGAGCATGGAACTATTCCGAATATTAATGCATAGGGTGTATAATTTGTATCTATGTGTGGAGTAGTGTTGTATGCAAAGGTATAATTTGGTACCCATTTATCCCATTCGTAATCATCAGCGAAAGAATGCATGTATTCATTAAGGACTCGATGACTACATTCGACTGCGCCTAGAGTCTGGTGATGGTACGGAGTGGCAAAAATTTGCTCTATTTTCAACAATTTGCATATTTCTGACATTAGCTTATTTTAAATTCCCTAAATCTGTCTTTAATCTATTAAAATGTCCAAACTTTAAAATAAGTTCCTTAACTATACCTAATGCTACAGTATGTTATGTGCTTCCTTATTTTCTATGGGGAATGCAACCACGAATTTTGTCAATTTGCATTGCAAAGTTAATACATATGTATCTGTAGCCGTTTGAGATGCGAAGTGGACCTACAGTATTTACTTCAATTGTTTGAAAACTTGTAGTTGGTGTGTCAGTTTTTACCATTTCTTCGGTAGTGTGCCTAACGTCCTTACTTATGCGACAAGTTCTGCAATTGTCGACATAAAATTATACCATTTCACTCATACCTTTCTAACAAAATCTTTGTTTTAATTTCAATGAAGTCTTTCGAACACCGAAATGTCCACCATGTGGTATATTGTGATAGTCTTCAATTAACCTCATTTGTTCATCTTTATTAGTTATTATTTTTGGTGGCTTGTAAATTAATACTCTTAAGTTTGTACACGTATTGTTATGTTGCAACATGTTAAAATTTCGTTCAAATTGATTTTTATCCATGAATTTAAATACAGGGTTTTTTAATAAGAGGTGTTATTTTGATATTAAAAGCAAAATGCCATTTTTTAATATAAATGATCGGATGTTTATTTCAGTATAAGGAGAGAGGTATGTTGTTAATAATGAAAAGTAACATCAGGCAAATGACCACCACGACCACGCTTACAGGACCATATCCTTTTCATGAAATTTTCCATAACCAAATCACAAAGTGGCTGCCCTATGTCCTCGATAGTCTCACGAATTTCATCTTTGAGGTCTTGAATCGACGCTAGGCCATTGGCGTAGAACTTATCTTTTACGTGGCCCCAAAGGAATAAGTCGTAAGGTGTTAAATCACAAGATCTCGGTGGCCAATTGTGATCACCTCTTCGAGAGATAACACGGTCCGGAAACTTTTCCCGGAAAAGATCAATGATTTCGTTGCTTGTATGGCACGTAGCGCCATCTCGTTGAAAGTAAACGTTGTCCAGATCAATACCATCCAATTAAGGCCATAAAAAGTCATTAATCATCTCTCGATAGCGCAATCCATTCACCGTAACTGTTGCTCCAGCCTCATTTTCGAAAAAGTAAGGTCCAATGACTCCGCCGGACCATAAACCACACCAAACGTCACGTGTTGAGGATAGAGAGGCTTTTCAACAATAACTCTTAGATTTTCCGAGCCCCAGATGCGACAATTTTGCTTGTTGACGAAACCACCGAGGTGGAAACGGGCCTCATCACTCAAGATAATTTTTCAATGGAATCCCGGATCATTTTCATGCATTTCAAGGACCAATCAGCAAAGACACTAACTGAGCTTTGCAAACCTTAAGACACAAACCTTCATGCAAAATACAGTGTAATGACGTTTGTGGAATGCCTAATTCCAAAGAACGACGAGGAATGGACAAACCTGGGTTTTCTTCAACACTTTCGGCTACAGCAGCAATATTCTCGGCTGTTCTCCAGTGACGTTTATTCTTTACATCACTAAGTTGTCCCAGCAGCTTGAATTTTTCCACCAATTTCTGTATTGCGGTCCAACAAGATGCTTCACGGCGACCCAAAAATGTTCGAGTTTTACGAACCGTCCCTGCCAAATTTTTACCATTTTTATAGTAAATTTTAATAATTTCAATGCGTTGTTGAAGGGTGTATCATTCCGTTTTTATTAATGGCGTAGTTTTTACTTGTTAAATCTAAAAAAAGACAGCTTCAAAAGTGACATCTACCGAAATAGCGGGCTATTCAAAACAACACCTCTTATTGGAAAACCCTTTATTTCATCATCTTCTGATAATAAGAGTTCGCTTGTGTTCTCATTTTTGGCAAATTTCAACTGCTTTTCTCATGTTGAAACGTATTCCAAATCAGGCTTATCGCTATTGCTCTCATTCTAATGAATGGTACCATTTGTATTACTTTTTAATAGCTTATCATTGGCAAAAACGTGTATACACCCAGATTTATCGCTATAAAATACTTCAATATATTTGTCAGTGCGTACTATTTTATCTTTATTATTTGTGTTGCTCAACATGGTGAATTTCAATTTTGTTATACCCATAATGTCAGACAAACTAGTGCAATCCCAACAATGATGATGATGATCAGGTTCTATTTTTGTGCTGGTGCATTGCATTCGTTGTTGACTGTGTTTTTATTTTTCGTATTGTTTGCCATGCCTCTAGTCATTACTAATAACTTTCGTTTCACTTTTTCATCAGTGTCCGGAGGTATCAATGATTTGAGTATATCTGAATCTAGCTCAATTCTAGACAAAGCGTCTGCATTGGTGTTCATGCTTCCTTTTTTATAGACTATCGTAAAGTCATAGTCGGCCAAATCTACTCGTATTCTGGTTAACTTTGATGAAGGGTTTTTATGACTGAATAAAGAAACAAGTGGTCTGTGGTCAGTAACCACTATGAATTTTCTACCATAAAGATAAGGTCTGAAAAAGTTTATAGCCCAATGGATTGCTAAAAGTTCTTTTTCAATTGTTGGTTTGTTGATGTCATGCTTTGCTAATGATTTACTGGCATAAGATATTGGTTGATCGGACTGCGCCTAACGCATAGTTAGATGAGTCATTAGTTAAAATAAATGGTTTTTTAAAATTTGGATATTGCGAAATTGGAGGTTTAATTAGTTTTGCTTTTAATGTCTCATAGGCCTTCTGACACTCTTCTGTCCATACGAACGGAACATTCTTCTTTAATAAAGAATTGAGGGACTTTGCCGTCTCTGCAAAATTTGGAATGAATCGCCTGTAATAATTACAAAATGCCACAAACCTTCGAACCTCATCTGAATTTTTCGGGACGGGGTAGTTCTTGATTGTTTCGTACTTTGACGGGTCTGTTTTCACACCTTCACTGGTGATCAAATGACCCAAGTACACTACTTCCGGTCTCAAAAATTGGCATTTTTCTGGATTCATTTTCAAATTATACTTACGCAACCTACTAAATACTTTGCAAAGATTGTCGTTGTGATGTTTGATGCTACATCCAAAAACTATGATATCGTCCACATATGTATATGAAAGCCTCATGACTTTAGTGCTATGATTAACATTCGTTGAAAACTATTGGATGATGTTTTCAAACCAAATGGTAACCTCTTAAATTGGTAATGATCATCGCTTGTTGAAAATGCTGTCAATGGTCTGGACGCTTTTTATGGTTTTGTACTAGAATACAAGACCCTATTGCAGTCACGATCTGTGTCCGTCTGTCCGTCCGTCCGTCCGTCTGTATGTCACAGCACTTTTTCTCCGAAACTATAGAAGCAACAGCAATGAAACGCTGTGAAAAGGTCAGAAGTAATGAGTTCTTGAAAGGTTTGGGGTGGAAAATTTTTTCAAGGAGGTTTTAAGGAGGGTCTCCCCATATAGGGAGGTGAGCCTCCAAAAAAAGTTTTTCACCATTGTTAGTCGAGTAGGGTGTCGTTGGAAAGGTCTCAGTGAGATCTTTTCAAATCAAGTCCTAAAATTGCCATATCAGTACCGTGGGGCCAGGGGAAGGGGAAATGTACGAACTTTTCGCGTACCCCCCCAACTCACGATTGAACACCTTTCATTCAAAAAATCTGAAAAAAATCATGAATGTAGGCCTTTATGAGTACAACGGTAAGTATGTGAGTGTCATAATTCACTCAACTTTGTTGGTAATAGTATGATTTATCCATTTTATATGATTATTTACAAGATTGACCTGTCCTAAAAGTTTCACAAAGATCAAATTGTATTTAACAAAGTTATAGCGGTTTGAATTTTCCTGTATTTCTATGTAGTAATATGCGCTATATTACTATGGAAACATATAGCGATGGAACAATATGCGCTTTTTACCGACTTAGATACTACAGCTTTGCTAGGATTTGCATGAAAGTTTCAGAAATGACAGGTATCAAGAATATCTTTGAGAATCGGTTCAATTAATGGTACCAGTAATCGTAAAACAAAATGGTGGCTGTTTTAAATGCGAAGATTGTATAATTTTGAGTTATTTTTCCCAACTTCAACGTTTAAGGTGCATGCTTTGAAAGCTTGATTCAATTTAATGAATGACTGAAGATGAGTACTTACAACTAATACTCATAGGTAAAACAAGTCAAAGAGGCAGGAGAGAGCTCCTAGCACAAGGGCTTTGTAACCATTCTAGGATTTGAAAAAATAGGCCATGTATCGATGATTACAGTACAAAAAAAATTTCATCAAAGGTAGTCATTATGAGTATCAAATGAAAGTTCTTTATGAGAGCTTTTCAAAACAGTTCTTAAACTGACAGTTTTTGCTTCAGAGGGGGCACAGGAGGGGGGGGGGGGGAACACATGTGTTTCCTCCCTCGCGAATGGACACCTGTGATCTATAAAATCTGAAAAAACTATCAAGGGAGATTTTTATGGGTATAACAATAACAAATACCTCAGAAGTCAAAGTTCGTTCAACTTTGTTAATAATAGTATGATCCTCGAATTTCACATTTTCTCCAATAAAATAGTCTTTGACACGTTTCTTGATTGCATTCGTTGCTGGTTACTGCATTTTGTAAGTAGAGTACAAAACCCTTCTGCATGAGCGTAGGTGTGTCTACCCAACTTGTTCAAGTTCCTTGGTGGAAATAACTACTCATGTCTAGTGCGGAAAAATATTTTTCCCTTCCTAGCTTGTCCAAAACATCTTCAAGCCTGATCAAAGGAAACTTATAGTTAACTATTTTATTCTTAAGTTTACGAAAATCTACTACCAAGCGCCATTTCCATTCTCCATTGGTTTCCTTTTTTGGTACTACCAAGAGTGGTGAATTGTAAGGACTGACGAATGGTTCAATGATATCATTAGACTCTAAGTCTTTCGCTTGTTGTAGAATCTCATCGTTTTAAGCCTGAAGTAATCTGTAGTTTTTTATATACATATACCGAGCTTGAATCTGATGTTTATAATCTTTGTTTGTAAAAATTGTTTTTTGTCAATTTTTCCCCTTCCAAATAAAACACATCTTGAAATTCTTCAAGAGTTTTCAACAATCTTTTCATGGATGGTTGATCGAAATTATCTTTGTTGATTGTACTTAGCAATTTCTTAAAACGCGCTTTGGTACATTCTTGCTTTTCTTCTAAAACGATGTTATAATTCCTCAAAGGTTCAACCTCGGCTGTGTTTAGAATCTTCACATGTTGAATTCCTTTTACTGGTATGACGGTACTAGAAACAAAAATACCTTCCTGTATTTCTGCATTTAGTAGAATACTATCCTCATCGAGTTTTAGATTTACATGGATTATAGCTTCTGTTCTAGCAGATACATTAATAATATAACTGCTGAGTTTTTCGTATACATTGGTAAAACGACATCAATCTTGCACATATACTCTGTAAGTATGTCTCTTCCTATGATACCATCTGTGGTTATTGGAAAATTTTCGGTTACAACATGAAAAGAATCAGTCACTTCGCTTTCCCCAATTTGTAAAGTTAAATCTAACGTGCCTAGTGAAATCTTAACCTCTTTGGTTATTCCTGCTAACTTAATCCTATCATTAGTTCTTAACTCATAATCTATGTTGTTATGTACACCATATTTGCATATAGACATGTCTGCACCTGTATCTACTACGAATGTCAAGTTTTTACGTGCATTATGGCAATAAACTTCAATAAAATTTGTACAGGTGTCAGTTATTCTATAAATTCTATGCTTTACACCGGGAGGTTGCCCTCCACTTCCTTGCCGGTCAGTTGCAAGTTTCCCTGATCTGACATCACGTTATTGTGTCTTCACTGTTCTGGTGTTGAGTGTACCTGTTATCATAGCTTCTATTGGTTGAATCATTATTGTACCTTCTATAATTAATATCATTGGAAGCTCTATTATAACCTTCATTATTTGATCTATCACCAACATTATTCCTGTTATTGTAATTGTTTCTACAATACTTTTTGTTACTCCTATCATAATTGTTCCTACTGTTGTCATTGTTTCCATTGTTCTTTTCGTTATACCGTCGGTTGTTGTAACGTTTACCTTTCTTGTATCCTTTTTTTCCGTTATTGTCTGTGGTTCAGAATTTTCCAAGGCCAAAGACACAGCTATACCAACATTTTTGGGTCTAGCGGAGAAAATTGTGCTTCTCAAATGATCGTTTAGACCATTCTTGAATATAGTGAGTGCATAACCATCATTGATTTTAGTGACCACTTTTTTCTCGGATGCTGATGCTTGACTGCCTAAGTCTTGAATTTGGAGCTGGTTCAATTTGCATATTAAAGATGCAATTTTATCCTTATAAGCTGTTACGCTTAATTCCTTTTGCCCAGGACTACTGAGCTGAGTATGAAGTTGAGGGATTGTTATGTTACTTTTGAATTTCAACAACAACGGGGTCTTTAGGATCTCAAAAGATGTTATATTGTCATCACTTACTGAAAGTTTGACAGAAGCGCTAAACTTCACTGCTTGTCGTTTGTATTAAGGGTAGAGTATAATAGCGCCACAGTTTTCAAAAATGATTCCAATTTTTTGTATTTTCCCTCAAAGATTGGGATAATCTTTACAGCAGTTTCTAATGAAAATTCAGCCATTCTGTGCTTTTTTTCTAAGATTGGCGTACTTTCTTCCAAATCCTCCTAAAGGGTGATAGTATTGTCTTGAAGGGACTCAATATCCTGTTCGGTACATCCCTGTCTTGCTAATTGTAGCCAAAGTTCTCCTTCAAGTTTTGCCGCTTTGGCTCTAAATTTTACTTTCAAGTCTAAAAGTTCTGAGTCGCTCTCTGATAAACCTGTTAATAGTGAATTGAACTCCTCTTTCTGCGATTTTACAGTATGTCATTTTTCAACCAATGTCTCAAAAGTTCATGGATTCTTTGAACTTTTTCATAAATTTCTTAAAACCTTTTCATTCTCTTCTACAATAGCTCATAATTTATCCATAAGACAGTTCTTGTATTCATATATTATTATTATTAAAAAGTATTATTATAGTAAGATATTAATATTCCTATGAATTCTTTTTACAACATAAGACTTATTGTACTTATTGTAACACTACAGTAAAACTATCGCAACTACAAAAACTGCATATGTTTTTATCGTCTGTTGGCACTCCTCCACAACTTCATTGTTCTCATTTGAGCAATTGTTTCCCATGGCTGCGATTCGGTGGTTTGAGCGCCAATAATTGCCTTTGAAGAAGTTTTTTCGATTCTTCGTGCGTTAACCTGATGACTCTATGGAGTTCCGCCCTCACTCGTTTCAATTTAGTTTTCTGTCCCCCTCTTGGTCATCGTCTTTTACAAATTACTGGTGTCTCGTCTCTAGTTCGGGCTCTTTGTCTAAACTCTTCAATTCTTCTGGGTTTGGGGCCTGCGCCAATTTCCAATTGAACGTAAACTGGTGCCTCGTGATTTTAACTTTTTGGCTCTGGGGTGTACTCTTCAACCTGAGTATCCACTGCACACTGATATTTGGCTGCCTTTACATCCTTGAGGTATTCCTCAGCGCAGCTGCAACACCTTCCAAAAATTGTTTCAAAATCTTCGTCATCCGATGATACGGCGCCAAAAAGTTCTTTAAACCGATCCTTGATCGTGTAGTTTTTGCATCGAGCTCTATCCTTGTCTAGCTGCATTGGGTTTGCAGGATTGCCATGTAGTAATTTTTCTCTTAATTTCTTATTGTCGTGATGATCGGCGCTAAGGGGATGGGATAGATGCCTAAGGACGAGATATTTTCATAATTAAATTATACCTATGCAAGCGGCCTTGCGTCCGCAGATAATTTAGCGAGCACATAATATTGTCCACTACGCTGTGATTATTAAATACGTGGCGAGGAATCGCGTATGAAATTGATTAACTTAACTTGCTGCGAAACACAGCAAAAGAAACGAACTCATAGAATGCTAAATCAAGAGCTGAGTTTATTTAACATTTTCTTTTCTTTATAAATTGGAGTTCTTACATAAAGAAGTCGCATTCCTAGGGCATGTAGTTGCTACAGAGGGAGTTAAGCCAGACCCAGAAAAAACAAGAGCTATTAGAAATTTTCCCATTCCCAGATCTCAAAGGGAAATAAAATCATTCCTAGGGCTTTTGGGGTATTATCGCAAGTTTTTCAAAGACTTTTCGAAATTAGCCAAGCCCCTCACATCCTGTCTAAACAAGTTGCGTAGATAGACCTACGGTCATGTCAGAAGGGTTTTGTACTCAATTTCTCAGAAATGAAGTCACCAGCAACGAATAAATTCAAAAAATATGTTAAAGTGATGTGCACGTTTATAAGAAAATCCATTGTTTTTCTATTTCCAACGGTTGCCATTTTATTGCAAACTAACAAAACCTCTTGTAGGACTACTTAAATGTTCATTCAGGTTAAGGGTACATATACGATTATATTGGGGAAAATGTGAAAGTCGAATATCATACTATTATTAGCAAAGTTGAGTGAATTTTGACTTCTAAGGTATTTGTTGTTGTTGCACTCATAAACACCTACCTCCATAATTTTTTCAGATTTTTTGGATCAAAGGTGTCCAATCGCGAGGGGAGGGGGGAACACAAATTTTTCGTTAATTTCCCCTCCCTGTGCGCCCCTCGAAGCAAAAAGTTTCAAATTAAGACTTGTTTTGAAAAGCTCTCATCAAAACCTCTCATTACCTTTACCTTATAAAATTGTTTTGTCAATGAACTTTGAAGAGAGCACCACTTTACACCTGCATACAAAATTTGGCTTTAGTAGTTTACGAGTAAAAGTGCTGTGACTCACGGACGGACGGACTGACGGACGGACAGACGGACGGACGGCCGGACGACGGACGGACAGACGGACGGCCGGACGACGGACGGACAGTCGGACACACTGACAGACAGGACGCGATTTCAGTAGGCTTTTGTAAAATTATTTTACAAAACCCTAAAAAAGGAAAAGAAATAGTACTAGACGACACATAGTACATTAAAACATTCAACATGTGCAAGGATTTGCTAATGAGTGATCCAATCCTACAGTAACCAGACTTTTCCAAACCTTTCGTACTAACCGCTGATGCAAGCAACTACGCCATTGGCGCAGTATTGTATCAAGGACCCATTGACAGCGGCAAACCAATATGCTATGCAAGCAGGACCCTCACCGATAGCGAGATTATTTACTCTACAATAGAAAAAGAACTGTGTGGGCAACTAAGTATTTTCGCCCTCATCTCTTCGGAAGAAAATTAAAAATTGTCATGGATCATAAACCATTAACCTGGATCATGAGTTTAAAGGATCCAAATTCTAAACTAATCCTAATCCAAATTCTAACTAAACTAAAGTTGGAGGAGTTTGATTAAGAAATTGTTTACAAAAATGGCATCCTAAATAATGATGCCGATGGCTTAAGCCGAATAAAAGTAAGAAACACAAATAAAACAGAAATAAATGCCACAGAAGAAATCGATCAATTCCCCAATGAGGTTATTCCATCTTCCACTAGAACAACTTTCCACTCCGCTGAAGAAGACCTAGACGATGGGTTACCCATCTCCAAAAGACCCTCAAATAAATTTTGCTGACAGCTGTTCTTAGAGCAAAACAATAGAGCTCCCTCAGCTTCACTTTAAGTGCTCTTCAGAAATAAATAAAGGAGAACCATCCGAGTGGCAACCAACTCAGAAAGTGAAATTATAGACAGTCTAAAAAAATCTCGCGCACGTAATCGGCTCAATGCCATCTACTGCAGCGATGATCTATATTTAAAACCGTGCAATATATATTTTCAAAATTCTTTTCCCAACCGCGATTATTTAAACTCATCAGATGTACCCAAATACTCAAGGATATCTAGGACAACGAAGAACAGGACAATATCATAAATAACTACCATACTAGCATTAATCACAGAGATATAAATGAAACGACTTCACACCTTCAGCGAGAATTCTATTTTCCCTTGATGAAACAAAAAATTACAAAATTCATAAATAACTGTGGAACCTGTCAAACACTGAAGTATGATCGTAGCCCTCCAAAGGTAAAGTTCATGGCAACAAGCACACCAAATAAACCGCTTGATATATTGCACACAGACATTTATGCAATCAATAATCGAAAAATCCTGACTATTGCAGATAAATTTTTTGAATTCCTCGCAGCATATACCCTCCTATTCACTAACAGCCTTACCATTATCAAATCCTTGAAATATTACATCAGCCTGCGCGGCATCCCTAAACAGTTAGTATCTGATTCTGGCCCCGAGTTCACCGCCATGGTTTTCAAAGATTTTTGTAAGCAACACAAGATTGATCACCACATAACATCAAACCAACAGAGCGCCAGTAACGCTATAGTAGAAAGATCACACTCGACCCTCACTGAAATATACAGAGCAATTCATAGTAAACAAAAAGATAAAGACTATGACGATATCCTAAATGAATCCGTTATAACTTACAATAATTCAATCCATTCTGCCACAAAATATAACCCTTATGAAATCTATAAATTCAACAACGAACTCCAACAAAATACCATTCATGAATATCTTAAGAAACTTAACGAATTTCAAGCTCAAATATTTCCTTCAATAAAAGAACGTATTGAACAAAATACTGATAAAAATATAAATAAATTAAACGTAAATAAAGAAATACCCGAGCAGCACGAAGAAGGATCAATTATTTTTAGGAAAGAATGCAGGCTAAATAAGCTCACACCTAGGTTTAGTGAACATAATGTTAGCAAAATAAAAAACGTTACACTAATTGCAACTAAAAACAAAAAACTCCATAAATCGAAAGTAAAAACAAAGCGTAAATTTCAGACTTGTACATCTAGCAATGACGACAGGACAGAAAATGGAGATTCACAACCTCACGAACAACAACGAGATACTTCCACTGCAACTGGGGCAAGCCAGGAGCATTCAAGGATACCGCAACCTTCTACTCATAATTCGTCCCGAACAATATCGAACGAACATTAGTAAAATTGAAGACTCTCTACTCACGCTCGATGCAATCGACACTCTAAAGGACTCTATAAAAATAACGAACTTAAAACTAAGGGAGTTAAAATATAAACTCTACTCACTTATACCAAATTACAAGATAAAAAGAGGACTTATCAACGGACTCGCAATAACCGGGAACACGGACGCAATCGATGCACGTCAGTTAAACAAAGAAACAGAAGCAATAATGGCCAGTGAAAATAACCTTAAAACACACCTTAATCAACAAGTTGCTATAAACAATAAAATGACACAACTGTTTGATAATATAATAAACCACATAAATGCTCAGCAGAATACAATTAAGCACTACCTCAACCACTTCTTCTTCTTCTTCTTAGCCCTACAGCCCCTTTCGTGCCTTCGCTTCCTGCAAACAGCGCCTCCAACTCTCTCGGTCCGTTGACCGCGTCATACAATTCCGAAATCCGAGCAGCGATGAACTGTCTTCGTCGACCGAGTCAGACCAGCGTTTCCTCGGTTTCCCCACTGGCCGCTGGCCTTCAGTTCTCCCTACGAATACCTTCTTGGGTACCCATTGTTCGTCCATACGATTCATGTGTCCAGCTCAGTGAAGCTTCCGTGGTCTTACAATCCTTGAGACCTCTGGTTCGTCAAAAATTTCATACAGCTCATGGTTGTATCGGATTCGCCATTGGTCCCCGTCTAGCTTCGCTCCGATTATTCGCCTCAGGACCCGTCGCTCAAAGGCGTTCAATATATTTGCGGATGCTTGGGTTAGGGTCCATGTTTCACACCCATAGCATAACACAGGTCTTATCACAGATTTGTATACTTGGAGCTTTGTTTTTCTGTGTATGCAGCTGGTCTTCAAGATCGTCAATACTGAATAAAATATTTTGTTTGCGAGCTGTATTCTTCGGCGTATTTCGTCTCTTTCATTGCCCGTTTTCGTTATTTTGGCGCCTAAATACACAAATTCGCTAACATTTTCGATACTGTATTCGCCAAGTGTGATATTTTGTGTTTTTGGGGTATTTTCCCTTAACTGCGTCATGAGCTTTGTTTTATTTTCGATGATTTGTAGCCCTACTAGTTTTGCTTCGCTGTCGAGTTTCAGGAATAGTTGTTAGTGACCGTGACAGAATTTTGATGTCGTCCGCATAGGCCACTACCTGGCTCGGATTGTATAGCAATGTACCTCTCGTATCGACAGGTAGCTTCCGTATGACGTACTCCAGAGCCAAATTGAATAGCAATGGGGCCAGCCCACCTCCCTGCTTTAGTCCGATATTTGTGTCAAAGGCATCGGTGAGTTGGTTATTGATGCGGACTTAGGAGGTCGTCGACGTCATTGTCATTTTGGTAAGACGGATTAATTTGGCTGGGATGCCAAAACCAAGCATTATTTGGTACAGAACGTTACGATCAATACTGTTGTATGCTTGCTTGAAGTCAACGAAAATTTGGTGTACGTCTATGTTGAACTCCCAGCATTTTTCAAGTACCTGCTTGACCGTGAAAAATTGGTCTGTTGTTGATCTACCTGCCCTAAAATCACCTTGATACTCTCCAACAATACTGTTGGCGTATGATCCAATTTTATTTTCTAACATTTAAGAAAATATTTTGTACGCCGAACAAAGAAGTGATATGCCTCTATAATTTTCGCACTATAGCTTGTCACCTTTTTTGTGGATAGGGAATATAATTGATTGGCTCTACTCTTTCGGCATATGTTCTTGTTGCAAAATTTACTGGATGACTTTGTGAATAGCTTGATGAACACTACTGCCACCATATTCGATGAGCTCCACTGGAATCTCATCAATGCCCGGCGCTTTATTATTCTTTTGGGCTTTGATGATGGAACAAACTTCATCCAGAGTTGGTGGGGCCAATGAAAGCTCTCCACAGACATCTATAGGCTCCGATGTTCTGGAGCTGTGCGGAGGATTAAGGAGGTGCTTGAAATATGATGCCCATCTTTCCTTAATCTTGATATCATCAGCGATGATATTGCCGCTGTCATCACGACAGAGCGTGGTTTTGGGCTGATAACCACGTTTCAGGCATTTCACTACTTTGTATGCTTACATCTATACTTCTCAATTGGTCGCCATAGTATTTTCTTTTCTTAATCCTAATTATCTTATTCGCTAATCTTCTGAGATCTTCATAGTGTTCTCTCTTCGTCCTGGTTTTCCTACCTACGTATTCTTTACACGCCTGATTCTTTTTATCTAACGCATTCTGGCACTCATCATCCAACCAATCATTTTCCGATCGTCTGTTCTGCCACGGTTCTGATAGCCGCTTTCACTTCCATCCAGAGCTCGTTGCTCGTCTTTAACGATGCGTCTGATAAGATGGGAGCCAGCTGGTTGTCGAGGGTCTCCGTGATATTTTCGGCCACAGACGCCGTTTGGAGCCTTTCGATGTCAAATTTTTTTAGCGGGCTGGGCTTCGCTGAATATGCCTTTGACATACGACATCGATAGGTTAATTTGATCAAGTAATGATCTGAGTTACAATTGGCTCCTCGGTATGTACGGACGTCAAGTATGCTCGAGGCCCAACGTTGTTGTATCAGAACATGATCGATCTGGTTTTGTGTGTTGCCATCCGGTGATACCTAGGTCATTTTATGAATGCGTCGATGTGGGAAGCAAGTCGAACGTATGACTAGATTTCTGCTACATGCAAAGTCAATCAGGCGTTGGTCGTTGTCATTTGTTTCATCGTGGAGGCTATATCCTCCAGTCGTTCCCCGATGAGATAGCTCATTGCCAACCTTAGCGTTAAAATCACCCAGGATAATTTTTGTGAGGTTTGTGGGCAAACCTACCTAAAGCACACTCTAAATCAAATTCGAAACGAAATAAGAGCCGATAATAACCTTATTCAATTTTTACAGTTCCTGATACAAATAAATTATTGTATCATCTCGAGTTGCTAAATACTCACTTGACAAACATAGCAGAAGCTATTAGAGTTGTCTCGGGCTGATTTCTTCGTCTTGATTTTTTCACTACTTTCTAGGCAATATTGCTCGCTAAACCATCATACATATTTTTAAAAAGCTCGCAATTGTATTATTTTCATTATTTCCAATTATGTACTTCGCTGCTCGTCAGATATTTTCAAATTCTTCTTTCGTCCTGGAATTTCAGATTTTTCTTATCGAACGCATCCTAACATGGTCCATCAGACTATACAACATACCTGTATAATCGGTTCTGTCACAGTGATACTAACCACCATGGTGTAAAGTATAACAAGGTATGCTCACTCACGAAAGCTCGATTGTCATTTAAAGCTTTTGTGACGTCACATGGATCGAATCGGTTGGATCGGCAAATGTTGATATCATATGCAACCCGGATATATAGGGTTTTCCAATAAGAGGTGTTATTTTGATATTAAAATGAAAATGCCATTCATTTTTCAATATAAATAATCAAATGCTTATTTCATTATAAAGAAAAAGGTATGCCGTTAATAGTGAAAAATAACATCAGGCAAATGACTACCACGACCACGCTTACAGGACCATATCCTTTTCATGAAATTTTCTATATCGCAAAGTGGCTGCCCTATGTCCTCGATAGTCTCACGAATTCCATCTTTGAGGTCTTGAATCGACGCTGGGCTGTTTGCGTAGACCTTCTCTTTCACTTGGCCTCAAAGGAAGAAGTCGCAAGGTGTTAAATCACAAGATCTATTCAAAATAACACCTCTTATTGGAAAACCCTATATTCAGAATTTAATAACTTAATCCATCCATATTGATCTTAATAGTAAAGCCAAAAGAGTGTTTCATAGATGCAAAACATATTTTCAACTTAACCTGAATTTAGGCATGCGCAAGATTAAATATAAAGGAAAATATAAAAAAGTGAGGAAAACATCTCCAAGATAGCGATGTGATATTTATAATATGTAGTAAAACCGAATTACCTGCATAAAAAAAAATTACCTGCAACTTATTCTTGCAATATTTGAATTCATAAAAATTCCATAGGATTTGTCAATGAGAACGTTACGTGTCTCATTGATTGTCATTGAATTCGAATTGAATAGAATTTTAAAATTAACGATCGCCTGAAAATCGTTTATGCTTGCTGAAAAACGTCACATTGAATGAAACGTTTGTCTCACAATTTAAGAACTGAAATAAATTCATTTTTCTACATTTGTATGCATCACTTACTTTCTTGCTTATAAATAAATTGAAATGTATGGATAATTAAAGATAATGTATTGATATTCCAGAGAAGTAAACTAGTTAATGTATTTAAACTATTTGCTATTAGATAATAATATATTCAACATGCTATAACTAAAAATGCGCACCTATACCAAAGCAGAGCAATTACGATTATCATAATATTCCTTGAACTTGAAGATTTATTTATTTTAGTATGAGCATAAAATTAATTACAAAGGTAAAAATCAAGCAAGAAAATGGATTTTTATAAGAAATCTCTGATTTTATTTCAAACAAGTCCTGAAATCCATATAAAATTCAGTAACAAATGCATTCTATCTGAAAGCTCCGATCCATGTGACGTCACAGAAAAAGCTTTTTTCATGAGCGGGCATACCTTGTTATTCTTTATACCATGCTAACCACTATGACTTTAATCTGCAACTCGTTACTCGTTCTTATTGATGGGCTGGTGAGTATGAATGCCTGTTCACTTTCGAGGTCCTTCTCGAAGCTTTTTGCTACTAACGCTGTTGAAAGTCTCTTGATACGCATTCATATATAGGGCTTGTCTTTGGCATTTCAATTAACCGATTATAATTGAGATAGGTGAGTAAAATAACGGCAAATATTTTTGAATTCGAATTTCGATCAATTTTATTCTTAGTAATATTATTTTCAAATTTCACATTTTTCTCAATAAATAAAAGTTCTCATACTCTGTAAGTTTCAGGAAGGCCGAATTCTATTGAGTTGTTCGATAATAGATGACGTGAACTGCATATTTCATGTAGTAGTGATTGCGTGGCTTATATTATTACATACTGTCTTAATAATAAGACTTTAGAATATCTACAGTCAAAAGTTGAGCGTCATTAGCAAACAACAAGTTTGTTAAAAATAAACATTCGATTCCAATCGGGCTGTTAAAAATGAGTTGGACCAGTTCTTCGCTTCTAAAAAACAAGGCTTCTTCGAACGTGAAATTTTTCAACTTACCGAAAGATGGCAAAAGCTCATCCAAGAAAATGCTCAATTTATCATTGATAAATGTTTCTTGTTGATATAAATAAATTAACTTTGAAAAACTTTTAGAAAAAAAAGAAAACCGACTTCAAAATGCCCTAAAAAGGATGAAATAAATTTTATGGAAGCGGTGCCATATCATATTTTCCCCATTCTTTTGTGATGGTGCAGATGTTGGAAGTTTTTATGTTGAAATGGGGAAATTGATTTGGCACCGCTTCCATAAAATTTATTTCATCCTTTTTAGGGCATTTTGAAGTCGGTTTTCTTTTTTTTCAAAAAGTTTTTTATTTCACCCTTTTTAGTGGCAAATTTTTACATTTCAAAACTTTTAAAACTCAGTTTCTTGAATACATTGCATCATGTACTCGTATATTAAAATATAATTTTTTACTGCAATGCAAAAACCACAACGGCTAAAATCTGCAGCGTTCATTGGAATCAAATTTAGTTTTTGTACATTTAATACATGATCTCATCAACGTCTACCTTGATTTAAGATCTCATAAAAATCCGAATTTCGAACTTTGCCCAGCCGCCATTTTTATATTTTGACCTGACTCTGAAGTGGTTTTTGATCGTTCAACTTTTTTCGACCTTTGAGCGGTCGCCATTTTGTTTCAAATTGTTCCACTTTGGATTTTTTATTGTAAGCTTTATCACACAATTGAATAAATTCTTGTACCAGTTTTCGTACAATCTGGAGCTATACTATGGTCAGAACAGAAATATTTCTGAAAATTTGGCGAAATCGAAGTAAAGTGGCGACCTTCAGGCACACATTTTTGTATATCCTATCTACATATAACCAACCACACACACAGACACATCTTTATATATATATATATATATATATATATATATATATATATATATATATATATATATATATATATATATATATAATATATATATATATATATATATATATATATATATATAAATATATATATATATATATATATATATATATATATATATATATATACATATATATATATATATGTTGCTTGAACGATGAATGGTTTTGAGCTACCTAAAATATCAGAGAGTAGGATTGCACTACTTCTAATATTAGAGTTGACTAAAAAACCAATACCTTGTGTATTTCCTTGAAATATTAGAAAGTAGGATTTCCTCTACTTCTAATGTTGGAGTTAATTATTTCTTTGTATAATGAAAGACAAGAGAGCAGGATTCTCTACTTCTTGACTTCACGAGCTACTAATTTAACTTTTTCGCTAACTTAACAACTCTGATCTTTATTTCGCATAACAAGAGCTTAAATACTAATTACATTTATAGATACATATTTCATGATCAAAATGCAATGAATATAGGTCAAGATGCATATATCATAATTTAAAATTAACTAAATTGAATCTTTATGAACTTGAAAGTTTATTTACTTTTTGTTTTCCGAAAAATGATGATCTTAGACATACTGCCGCCTGTTGAAGTATTATACTTCAAAAGAATATTGTTGATCGTGAGATAATCTTCGTGGGGCTGGAACTGGTTTTTGGATGAGTCTAAGATTTCGTGTAGGCCTTAGACGCGTGTAAAGATACCAACTAGCTATAATGAGGATGACTCCCAGGGCAATGTAGCTTTCTGATATTATGTGTATACCAAGGGATCCTAGTTGCTGCAATTCAGATTGTTTGGTTGATAGTTCGTCCATCGTTTGGGTTAACTTGTCGATGTCCACAGTAGATCGGGTTATCCAAGGAAGGTGAAATGATCGTGATGACTCGGTGAATTTGGTTAAATCTGTAATAGATATGTATATTAATAACCGGGTGAAAAGAAACATTTAGCGAGGTTTGTTGAGTGTTAAATGCTCGGAAACTCAGCTCGTCTTCCTTCAATGTACAGCCCGGTTGCATTTTAAGGATTCCTGCGCGCGGTAGGTGATGCTGGAAAACTTGGTTGTATCACACAAACGTGAAGTCGTATGACTTGTGTAGCGAAAAAAGCCACTGATTTGGTGAATTCAATTGCTGCCAGAGTTTCCGTCGATGGTCCTGACTGAAGATACAACTGGGTGCAAGTCTATTTTTTGAGATCAGCTCTATCATGCAGTCAACGTTTGTGTCACTTTTGTGCACTATGGGTCGATGTTCGCTGCATATGAAAGAGTTGATTTCTGGAGTTTGGCATTGCATGAGTTCAGTCACCATCATCGGGTAGAACTGATCCTTGAAAACGTTCACCATTATTAGGTCAGGTGCAGATGCTAACGATAGGAAAGTGTTGTTGATCATGGTTGGTAACGGCAATGATCGAAGAACATGAAACTTTGTTGGTAGCAATAGTGGGAGCGTTAAGGCAAATATTAGATAATCCCCTTCCTTAGCATACTGTAATTTGACTATTTAGTAGATGCGTGACACTCTGATAGGGTTCCCAAAAGCTGGCAGTTCCAGATCTTGAGGTAAGTTATCCTTGATGTATGCGATCTGTGATTTGATTTGTTGAGGTGATATGACATTGGGATTTACAGACTCATGGTGGGCGTCGATAATTACTTCTATCAAAGACTGTTGCATTTCTTGGCATTCAGTTATTAATGACATAACGAGTTAAATGTGTTAAATGCTTCAATTGTTTTCTGTTGTTTGACTTCCGAATTGAAGTCCTTCATGTTTTCGTATATATAATCAAATGCCTTTTGAATCTCTTTCGTCTGGTTTGCTCTTTCCAATTCACACTTTGCGATAACATTGATTGTCGCATCTAAAATTGATGTATGTTTCTTGACCAGTTCATTAAGATGATTTTCGTTGGCCTTGACTTTAGAGATAGTCTCACTCATTGTAGCGGCATATTCGTTGTCCAAAACCCCAAAAAGCTTGTTTGCTAAGGATCCGACTATATCAAAGGGGGATCTTTTTTGCCTTAATTTAGTAGATTCTTGTGAAATGATGTTGTCCTGATTTAACCACTGCAGTAGATGCCGATATTGCGTTACAATTGCTTCATGATACGTGTTGTTTGTGATCGCGTCTTTTAACCTATCTAATTGTTTTATGCCAGCTTCAATAGTTTTGAATGTTTCCCAATATCCGTTTAAATCATAAAAGACTATGAGCTTCCAAGTGCTTGGCGATATTCTTCCGTTCCCGATGTTCTCAAAATAAATGCCAATATTATTTTCCACCTCAATTATTTCGATTGGTGGCTTGTCTGCGGATGTCATATGGGGAGTGATTAGCGGTAAAACTAGTAACGTAAGTAGACATGTTTTAAGTGAGGTCAGCCTCGTGGATGAGCCCTTACGCTTTCTGGAATTCTGCTCTACGGCAGTGGTTGTCTCTATTGGTTTGGCAGCTGCCTCTACAGTCTCATCCGGATCGATAGGTAGTGGAGCTAATTGATGAATGGATCGTCGTATGATTCCAGTACTGGTCCGAATATCAGCAACGCGTACGCGTCCGTCGGGGCCTTGGATGATTTCGACTATTCGTCCTAAATTCCATTTGAAAGGCGGCAAATTGTCTTCCTTAATGGTAACCAGAGTCCCAATTCTGATGTTATTTTGTTTGGTAGTCCATTTTGTGCGTTTCTGCAGTTCCCCCAAATATTCAATGTACCACCGCTTCCAGAACTCGTTCTTAAGTTGATTGGTCAACTGCCATCTGGATGCTAACGACATTTTCGTTGTATCGCTGGCTGCATTCGTAGAGCCTACAAGTGGCTCCCCGATCAGAAAATGTGCTGGTGTCAATGGAGCCAAATCGTTCGGGTCAGCCGATAGTGGTGTAAGGGGCCTAGAGTTGAGAATCGCTTCGACTTCTGAGGCTACCGTACATAATTCTTCGTAGGTTAATCATGAAGAGGCTATGGTTCGTTGTAACAAGTACTTGGTTGACTTCACTGCGGCCTCCCAGAGCCCACCAAAATGTGGCGATCTGGGAGGGATGAAGTGAAACAGAGTGTTGGTGCCTGAGCAAGTGTTGACTATTTGCTCAATGCTCTGTTGTTGAGTCAAAATGGCTTCTAGCTCCTTCAGCTGATTATTGGCACCAACGAATTTTCGTCCATTGTCACAGTAGATGTTCTCACATGTGCCTCTTCTGGATTCAAATCTTTTAAGAGCTCCCAAGAAACCGTCAGTGGTCAAATCTGAAGCCACTTCTAAATGTATTGCCTTTGTCGCAAAGCAACAGAAAACAGCCCGGTATGTCTTTTGAGGCCTTTTGCCTCTAATTTTAAAATGAGTATACACTGGCCCGCAGATGTCTATGCCGCAGTTTAAAAATGGCCGTGTCAGTTTAACTCGATCTTTTGGTAGGTTGCCCATTTGTTGATTTAACGACCTTGGTCGAAATTTAGTGCATAATACGCCGTTTGTGACTATGTCCTGGATATATTCCTTCCATTCAAAATCCAATACCTTTGCCTTGCTATGGCATGAAGTGCTTGTGGTCCGACATGTAAATTTTCTCGATGAATATTAGTTAAGAGTGACCGTGTAAGAAAATGGTCTCCCGGTAAAACGATGGGATGCTTGGTGTCGTAGTTTACTTCTGCCGCCTGTAACCTTCCCACAACACTGATAATGCCATCGGGAGCTAGAAATGGTGTTAAAGTTCGAAGTTTACTTGACTTTGCAACTCCCTCATCCTTCTTCAGTGAAGTAATCTCCTCATGAAAGCTGCTGCGTTGCACTTCCTTGATGAGCGTGAAAAGTGCATCATTCAATTCGCGAGGCGACAGAAATTTCGCCTCTATATTGGAAGTTCTGTTCCTGAATAGCATTGCTGCTCGCTTGATATATGCCAATTTGCGGAGGGAATTCCCGTGTTCAATCATATATAATGGATGTACGTCAGCTTCAACCGTAGCTGTGATAGCACACTTGATGACTTTAGTTTCATCGTCCGCAATGTTGTTTGTATAGGGTTCGACTGGCCAACTGCTTTTTGGAAGTTTAAGAAAAGATGGACCATTGAACCATATTTGTAATTGCTTCTATCCTTCAGGAAAAAGTCCACGTGAAACAAGATCAGCAGGGTTGTCCTTTGTATGCACATATCTCCAGTCATTAACCGATGTCAAATCTTGAATGGCAGCAACTCTGTTAGTGACAAATGTTTTCCGAATAGATGGATCCCCTCGAATCCAGCTGATAGCGATGAGCGAGTCGGACCAATAGAAGACTGCGTCCGCTTTTATATTGGTTGTGAGTTTTACTTGTCTGACTAATTGGGCTGCTAATTGTGCGGCACACAATTCCAATCTTGGAATGGTCGTGGGTTTGATTGGTGCTACTCGTGACTTGGCGCAAAGTAATTTAACTGTCACATGACCTCTTTTGTCTTTTGATCTGATATAGACCGAGGTACCGTATGCCTTCTCACTAGTGTCAGCAAAAGCGTGAATTTGTGTGTCTATGATCTCATTCTCACTGAACATGTACCGTGGGATGCTGATTTTGTTCAAGCCTGGCAGCTCTTGCCTATATTTATGCCATATCGATTGAAGTTCATCCGGTATTTCTTCATCCCAACCCACTTGGGATCTCCATAATTCTTGCATGAGCAGCTTCCCCTTTACAATAACTGGGCTTACTAGTCCTAAAGGGTCAAAATCTGCGAAATATCAGCTAGAATATTTCTCTTGGTAATTGTTTGATGCTCCTTCAAATCCGTAGTTATGGTAAACATGTCAGTGATCGGCTGCCAAATTACGCCTAGTGTTTTTATGGTATCACCGTCCATCTTAGTGAAGTCCAATTCGATATTGAGGTCCTTGTTTGAAAAGCCTTCAATCAATTTGGGATGGTTGGCGCACCACTTATGAAAATGAAATCCTGACGAGGCCAGTAACGGCTGCAGCTCGTTGCGTATCTTCAAAGCTTCTTCCAAATTATCGCTGCCTGTTAGGACATCGTCCACATAAAAGTCCTGGGTTGCCGCAGCTCCCAATGGGTACTGGCTGGCTCCTTCCTCGGCCAATTTTTTCAAGCACTTGATTGCCAGGTACGGTGCAGACTTGGTGCCATAGGTGACAGTGGACAGTTTATAATATTTTAATTCGTCATTGATATTCTTTCGCCACATGATTAATTGGAGATTTTGGTCTTCATCTGCCACTAAAATTTGACGGTACATCTTTGTTTTGTCTGCCCTAAATACGTAGCGCTTTAAGCGGAATCTTGTAATAATAGCACTAATATCCTCCTGAACTTTTGGTCCTTTAAGCAGCAAATCATTAAGCGACAAATTGTTCTTTGTTTTTGCCGATGCATCAAAGACCACTCGCAGTTTTGTGGTGCTGCTGTCGGGCTTGAGCACATAATGATGCGGCATAAAATAATGCGGACCGTTGAAATCTAATGCTGGAAATTCTTTCATGTGACCCAGATCTACATATTCTTGTAGAAATTGGTCAGATTGCCCTTTTAAAACTGGTTGTTTGGATAATTTTCTTTTCATTGAGAGTAGCCGTTTATATGCCAATTATTTTGATTCGCCAAGTAAAGAAGCGTCACCCAGCAATGGTAAATTGACTATAAAACGGCCGCTGGAGTCTCGAGTTGTTGTAGCTTTGAAATATTCCTCGCATTTTTTGTCAGTAGATGATAGTATGACTGGACCGGAGCAATCTTCCAGCTCCCAGAATTTTTCTAGTTGCCGTTCCAAATTTATGTTCGAGATCCCGCAAAATGATGTACAGTTTGAAGCTTTTCCTAGAACTACCCATCCTAACGTGGTATTTTGTAGTATTGGTAGCTTCTCCAGCAACCAAATTTGGCCGTTTCTCATTATTTGTCCGTACACTTCCGCCCTCAAAAGGATGTCAATCTTGCCTGGTTTATTAAACGTTGGGTCGGCAAGTTTGATTTGTTCAGGAATGTTGCAGCCATCGGTATTAATGTAGTATTGAGGTTGATTATTTGTGATTTCCTTGATCGCATAGACCTCTAATGGCGTAGCAAAATCTCTGCATGTAGATTTCATAGTAATGTTGATTCTATCACTTGCCTTCACTTGTGTGTTCCCGATGCCCGAAATGTTAATCTTTGGGTAACTTGTGCCGAATCCTAATTTCTTCCGCAACTTATCCGTAATGAAGTTCAATTGCGAGCCTGAGTCAAGTAAAAATCGTGCTTTGATGGGCTTTCCTTCACAGCTAATTGCTTCTGCTAGCGCAGTTCCCAAGAACACGTATCCATTTGTTTCACTAAATTGGGCAGCCAGATTTGTGTTTTGTGCTTCCGTCGATGTCTCTGCGGGCCCTGGATTATGTAAGAGCGTGTTATGTCGTTTTCCACATTTCTGACAACTTCTTGACATGCACTTTTTGTTCCCGTGGCCTTTCTTCAAACAATTTGTGCACAAGTTCAGCTGTTTGGATTTTTCTAGCCGTTTTGCAGGGGATAATTTTAAAAAGGAATCGCAGTGATAAATTTCATGTGCCTTTTGGCAGAGTTTGCATTGTAGCTCCATATTGTTTCCCACCAACGCTGCTTGCTTAACTGGTTTGCTCTGCTGTTTAGATGGGCTTGTTCTCTGAGTGAGTGTTTCTAACGTCTGAAACCTGATCTCAATGAATTTTAACAACTCATCTAATGACGGTAGGTCTCTTGGCGATTTTAATGTTTGCTCATAAAGCATATAAGAAGTTTGGTCCAGTTTTTTCAAAATTGTATGTACTAATATCGGGTCCCAATGTTCTTTTGCGGAAATTCCCATAGTTTGCAATGTGAACATACACTCTTTTGTGGTATCATGTAATGATTTGAGCGCTGCTGCTGACTCAATATTGATAGCTGGTTGTGCCATTAATTTATCCAGCAAAGCGTTAACTAACAACCGTTTGTTGGCATATCGATTCTGCAACATATCCCACGCCACGATGTAGTTGCTGTTTGAGATTGGCAAATGCATAATGAGCTTGGCTGCCTCCCCCGTTAAGTTCATCTTTAAATACCAAAACTTCTGGCAATTGCCAATAGGCTGATCATGACCCATTTGCCTGAACAAGTCTTCGAATTGTGGCCATTTTATATATTCTCCATCAAACTTTGGCAATTCTATTTTTGGAAGCTTCAATTGCGACTCGTTTGTAGGCTGTATAGGGTTGTTGATGTTATTCGGTTTTGCAAGACAACTATTCAAATCTATTAGGAGCTTTTCGCTTTGATTTTGTAACTCAAAAAATTGTTTTGAATCGTATCCAGACGATTCAATATCTTCAGCTTCTGCTAGCGCAGTTCCCAAGAACACGTATCCATTTGTTTCACTAAATTGGGCAGCCAGATTTGTGTTTTGTGCTTCCGTTGATGTCTCTGCGGGCCCTGGATTATGTAAGAGCGTGTTATGTCTGTTGTATTATAAGCCGGACGGCTATCCTATATTGAAAAGAACTGTATTCAGTAATATTCACCTAGTGATTGTATAGCGTCTAGGTAACGCATATAGGTTAGGCGATTGGGCCTGAGTATGACTTTTTCTTAATTTGAGAAGAAAGGAGAACACTCCGGATTAACGTCTCAAGAAGAAGTGGTTTATTTCCAAATTGACTTATCCTATTTATACAAATTTCTCAAAGTCTTACTTACAAATACATATTCGATTTTTTAGCATACTTCAAACATATTTTGTTTACTCTAGCAAAAATATTTTCACATACAATTTCTTATTCTAAATATTCTATATCAAAAATCTATGCAAAAAAAATCCACATTCTGAATACAAATTCTATGCGTTGCATTTCCCGTAATGAATGCATTATTCCCAAAAAAAACATTAACTCTAAATGCATTCATTTTCTATACGTTAATTTCCTATAAGAAAAAAAAAAGGAAACAAGACATTGCATTCATATGAGAAGCTCCGCATATGAGCAATGTCAAGTACATAGACGAAAGAGTTCAAGGTAATTTGTTATTGTTTATCATGTGGCGCATGCCTTTACACTTTCACGTAATATGATACACGATTGTCTTCGCCCGTTGTATGTTTATATGTTGTACATATGAAACCATGTGTGTGCGGAATTGTCTGTACGTAAGAACATGGGTTCATATGGGTTTAACGGCGAAGATGCACATTAGTTGGGAATTGTTTTGAATTTTATGTTTAAAGTGTGAAATGCAAGAAAACCATTGTGATTATGTTTTCTATGCTTTTTTGTATTTATAAATGCATTTAGGTTTAAAGTGGGAAATGCGAGTAAATCATTGTGGTAATGTATTCAATATGTTTTTGTATTTATAAATGCATTACACCTCGGTCCTATAGGAAAAAAAAAATTTTTTTTTGTAAAAAAAAATTTTTTTTTTTGTTTGCTGATATTACAAAATATTTATAAACGTTATTCTTAGGGTGTGTATGTTAATATATTTACATTTTCTTTTTTTGTTTTTTCTTATATTTGGGTAAAATATATGTATATATAATTTTTTTTTTTTTTTTTTTTTTTGTTTATGGGCTTATATCTGTTGGTTGTGGTTTCTTTTTTAATCTATTATTATGGACTAATATATTCTTGTTATTTTTGTTTATAAGGGTATTTACTCCTTGGTTTTCAATTAATGGAAATGGTCCTTCGTATGGACTGTTTAATTTGTTTGTTTTCTGTGTTTTGAGATACACCCAGTCACCAGGTATTATATTTAATGGGTGCATTTTAATGCTATTTGATTTGGCTCTTTTTGATTTTGATTCAATCAAGGTTTTATATGCGGTTTGTTGTGCATGATATAGTCGTGCTTTAAGTTCAGTTAGGTAGTTGTCATAATCGTAAACGGGTTTTGAACTGTTGTAGTCACTTATCAAACTAGCTAATCTTCCGAAGACTAGTTCAAAAGGTGAATAATTTGTTTCGCTATGGGGTGTAGTGTTGTATGCGAAGGTGTAAAAGGGAATGTGGTTGTGCCATTCGTTGTCCTCACAGAAAGTTAGTAGGTATTCGTTTAATACTCTATGATTTCGTTCTAGTGAACCTAATGTTTCATGGTGGTATGGGGTTGATGTTTTATGTTCTATGTTCAAAGTTTTGCAAATGCTTTTGAATAGCTCGTTTACGTATTCAGTCCCTCTGTCGGTTTTAATTGTTTTAAAGTGACCGTATCTCAGGATTATGTTCTCGACTATTGTTTTTGCTACTACGTTGGCTTCTTTGGTAGGGATAGGTATGGCTTCTACAAATTTGGTTAGTTCGCATTGTGCTGTAAGTATATATCTGAGCCCGTTAGAAATTCGCAATGGTCCGACTGTGTCAATGGCTATGATTTCGAATGGTGTAGATGGTGTATCGGTTATTGTTAGTTTTTCTTTAGTATGTAGTGTTATTTTGTTTTTATTGCAAGTGTTACATTGTTGTATTATAGTTTTAACCATTTTGTTCATATTTTTCCAGATGTACTTTTGTTTTAATTTTGGAATTGTCCTTTTTATGCCCGTGTGACCTCCGCACCTTGACTCGTGATATTCGCTGATCAATCTTATTTGATCGGCTTTTTGTTCAACGTGTCTCGGGGGATTATATAATATTATTTGTATTTTAGTTTGCCTATTTTTTATTATTTTTGCATGCTTTTTATTATACATATCGATTAGTTCGTTTTTATTTATATATTTGAAAATTTCATCATTTTTAGATAGCGCTATCTTCGTGATACTATTTATTGATAGTTCTTGTATCAGTTTCTCCAAAACCTGACCTAAGTCTAAGGATGGATTATCACTGTACTTCACGATTATCATATTTTTATTTTTTATTATCGTTGTAGTTGGCAAACTGTTATTATTATCATTTTTATTGAGCTCAAATTTTAGTATTGGCAAATTTCTGATGTCCGAAATTGAAGTACCTTCCCACATATTGAGTTGATCAGGCTCGATGTTGGAGGTAGTTGTTGCCTTGTGTGTGGTCACAGGGTTTGTTGGTTTATTAGTTTTGCTACGAGTTATAACGTTTATTGTTGTAGGTATCATTTCTTTTAAGTTATTAGAATTTATTTTTATACGCGAAAGTGCATCTGCATTAGTATTTATTTTGCCTTGTTTATACACGATATCGAAATCATAGTCCATTAGGTCTAAGCGAATTCTGGTTAATTTAGGGGAGGGGTTGCGATTTACAAATAAGGATACTAAGGGTCGGTGGTCTGTGACGACTGTAAATTTCTTTCCATACAGGTAGGGGCGAAAATGGTTTATTCCCCAATATATTGCAAGGAGTTCTTTTTCTACTACTGATTTATTGAGTTCATGTTTTGTTAGAGATCTGCTGGCGTAGGATATCGGTAGATCTTCTCCGATGGTTCCTTGTGATAGAACGGCTCCTAGGGCGTAATCAGATGCATCTGTTGTTAGTATAAATTCTTTCTCTAGGTCGGGGTATTGTAGAATTGGTAGGGAGGTTATGGCGTTTTTTAGGGATTGGAAAGCTAGTTGGCATTTTCCGTTCCAGTCAAACTTTTTGTTCTTCTTGAGCAGGTCATTGAGAGGTTTTGCAATGGCTGCGAAATTTTGGACGAATCGTCTGTAGTAATTACAGAAGGCGACAAAACGTCTTACATCATCTGCGTTTTGTGGAGTTGGATAGTTGTTGACAGCTGCGCATTTCGTGGGATCGGCTGTTACGCCTTTGCTGGTGATTAGGTGTCCTAAGAAAACGACTTCGGATTGTACGAAATTACATTTTGAAGGGTTTAATTTGAGATTGTACCTACGGAGTCGTTCGAAAGTTCTTACGAGGTTTTGGTTGTGATGTTTTAAGGAACAACCAAAGACTATGATGTCGTCGACATATAGGAACGCGTTTGCATCTAATCCTGATAAAGCTATGGTTAACATGCGCTGAAAACTATTTGAGGATATTTTTAATCCGAAAGGCAATCTTTTGAATTGGTAATGTCCGTTGCTGGACGAAAATGCTGTCATGGGCCGTGATTCGTGGTCGAGTTATATTTGATGGAATGAGCTCGTCATGTCGAGTGTAGAGAAGTATTTGGCTCTTCCTATGCGATCTAGTACATCGTCAAGACGAGTAAGGGGAAATTTGTCATTGACTAATTTTTTATTTAGTTGACGATAATCGACTACTAATCGCCATTTTTTTGTATCATCACTGGAATGTTTGGGGACTACTAACATTGGTGCATTGTATGGACTTGTAGATGGTTCTATCACATCTTTGTCAATCAGGTCTTTGGCTTGGTTATTAATTTCGATAGTATGTGCATGAGGCATTCGATAATTTTTTATGTACACTGGAGTATTATCAATTGTATTCAGATGTTGCGTGTAAAAATTATTGCAGGTTAATTTTTCACCTTCTAAATGGAATATATCATGGTATTCTCTACATATATTTTCTATTGTGGTTTTGGCCACCTCGTCTTTGGAGTTTATGTGTAGCAATTCTTTTAATTTGGGCCAACGATGATTTGCTTTTTTTTTTGTTGCAGTGTAATACGTGGTACTTTGTTAGTGGTTTGATTTCTAATTGCAGGTTTTGTATAGTTTCTTCTTTGTCGGAAGTGTTGAGAATTCTAACGTGTTTGATGCCGTGTGCCGGGATAAGGGTATTACTTATAAAAATGTTTTCAGAAATGTGTTTTCCACAGATAAGGCTGTCTTCCTTGTTATCGATGTTTATTGGGTGGATTATTTCCGAGCGGGGTGGTATCCTTATATTGTATATCTTAGTCTCTAGAGGTAGTGAAATTAGATTGTTATCATATTTGAAAGAAAATAGCAAAGTTTCGTAGTCTATATTTGCATAATACTTATGTAGGAAATCTCTGCCTATTATACCACTTGTTCGGAGGGGAAAGCTTTTTTCTACTATTTGGAATTTGTGTAGAATTTTGGTTTCGGGTAGGTTTATTTGTGGGTTTGCGATGCCAAGTGTTTGAATGCTCTGTTCGGTTATTCCCGACAACCGACAGGATTCATGATTATTGATGCTTACATAGTCGAATAAATTTTTGCAAATAGAAATATCTGCACCTGTGTCCACCAAGAATGTGAGTTTTTGATTATGAATTTGTAAGACTATATGGTTTGATATGTCTTCATTGTAATTGGTTAGATTTATTTTGTATGTTTTGTTAGTATTCTCATTCCCCGATTGACCGGTTTTATTTACTGGTTGGTGTCTGGGGAGTTTTCGTTTCCCTGGTAATCCGCCAAGTATATTCTAGCATTGTTTCTTTGTCTTTGATTGTATTTTCTTGCTTGTCCGAAGTTTCGGTTGTCCCTGCTGTTCGTTGGCTTGTTGTTATCATTGTTGTTATATCTGTTATTACGTTGTTTATTGTTATATCTATGGTTTAATTGCCTATTGTTATATTGATAGCTATTTCTATTTCTAGATTCGTTATAATTATTCCCGTAGTTCATATTATGATTATTCCTATTGTAGTTTGTTCTGTTGTAATGAAGAATTTTGTTGTCTTTTGCTGTAGTTTCAGCTTGTTCAGCGATTTCTGTTGCCTCTCTGAATGTGCGTACTCTGCTTGCTTCAATTGTTTGTACAATGTTTCTATTAGTAATTCCGTTCTTGAAAGTATTGAATGCGAGGGTGTCATTTGTTTGTTTCAGTATATTTCTATGTTGTTCGCCTACTTGTTCAATTTGTACTAATGGTAGTTCTGCAATAAGGTTTTCTATCGTTTCTGCGAATTGGGATATTGAGTGCTGGTTTTGGGTGCAACTAGATAATTTTTGTACTATATTGCTAGAGGTATGTTTGGATTTATAAATGGAAGTAAGTTTAGCTTCAAGATCGGTTAAAGTTTTTGGTGGTTCAATGGAGTTTAGTTTATTTCTGGCCGTTGATGATAGTTTCGTGTTTAGTACAAGTTGTAGAAAATCAGATTTCTGTTCAGCTGGAATTGATTTTTCGATGATTTTCGCTACGGTTAGGAACCTGTGTAAATCACTAGGTTTGTCTAGAAACTCAGTTATGGACTTTAAGCCACTGAAAATGTCCGTAGTTGCCATTGTTTCTGTTGTCTCTATGTTCTCTCGTTTGTCGGATATGAGTTTAATAATATTTTGATAATAAGTCTTGAATTTTTTCTTAGGTTCTAGTTTGTCTTGTTCACTTAAATGTTTGATTTCAATTTCAAAAAGAGTTTTTAATGTATCTAATTTTAGAAGAGTATTCAGCAGATAAGTTTCGCTGTAAGATCGGTTAGGGTTCTTTTTGAGATTTTCGAAAATTTTTATTAATGTGGACAACTGGGTACTCTTAAACATTGTTTGTTTTGTTAACCTCTTTTACTATGGTTTTCTTAATGAATCATTTGGCCAACAGATATAGCCCAAAAAGCAAAAACATGACAATTATGACAATAATAATGTATGTAGCAAGTTGGTTTGCAGAGTACTGATTCAATGCGTTTGAAGCTTGATTTGCAAGGACTATAGTCTCTTTTATGTTGGAATCTGCGATACCCATTATATCAAGTTAAAATTCGAACTTGTAAAAGGAAATGATTTTAATGTTTTGTAAGTTTTCGAGACTGAATGTGTTTTTATTATTGTAGGATTTGAAATTACGTTATATTTTGTTGAATTTGGAAATTACATTATTGTGGAATTTGGAATTTACAAGAAATTTTTATGTTTTCCTAAGTGTTTTGATCTGCTTCCTTATTTGTGCTTTTTCTGTCTTGTTGCCAGTGGTGTGGTATTGTACGTATAATTCAGCAATTGCTTTGCGTCGTTTGAATGCTTTTCCGCCGCGTTTCTTCTTTGGTTTTTCTTCGATGTGTTGCACTGGTTCTCGTGTAAGTTTGCCTTGCCGTTGCAAGTATTTCTCGATAGATAATGGTTGTGGTCCTGGTTTTATCAGTTTTTCTGTTGGAACTTTTGTGTTGCTAGTATCGCAAGTATTTTTACTTTTGGCCGCAATTGGGTGGTATGCTGGTATATTCGTCTGTACAGGTCCAGGAACGTATTCCTCTTCTTTGACTCTGGTCGGGCTAAAAGCTTCCCATATCGTTAAAAATCCGTCGAAGTCCATTTGTATCTGCTGCACTAGAAGAAAGTGGCAGGATCGCCATGTTGTATTATAAGCCGGACGGCTATCCTATATTGAAAAGAACTGTATTCAGTAATATTCACCTAGTGATTGTATAGCGTCTAGGTAACGCATATAGGTTAGGCGATTGGGCCTGAGTATGACTTTTTCTTAATTTGAGAAGAAAGGAGAACACTCCGGATTAACGTCTCAAGAAGAAGTGGTTTATTTCCAAATTGACTTATCCTATTTATACAAATTTCTCAAAGTCTTACTTACAAATACATATTCGATTTTTTAGCATACTTCAAACATATTTTGTTTACTCTAGCAAAAATATTTTCACATACAATTTCTTATTCTAAATATTCTATATCAAAAATCTATGCAAAAAAAATCCACATTCTCAATACAAATTCTATGCGTTGCATTTCCCGTAATGAATGCATTATTCCCAAAAAAAAACATTAACTCTAAATGCATTCATTTTCTATACGTTAATTTCCTATAAGAAAAAAAAAGGAAACAAGACATTGCATTCATATGAGAAGTTCCGCATATGAGCAATGTCAAGTACATAGACGAAAGAGTTCAAGGTAATTTGTTATTGTTTATCATGTGGCGCATGCCTTTACACTTTCACGTAATATGATACACGATTGTCTTCGCCCGTTGTATGTTTATATGCTGTACATATGAAACCATGTGTGTGCGGAATTGTCTGTACGTAAGAACATGGGTTCATATGGGTTTAACGGCGAAGATGCACATTAGTTGGGAATTGTTTTGAATTTTATGTTTAAAGTGTGAAATGCAAGAAAACCATTGTGATTTTGTTTTCTATGCTTTTTTGTATTTATAAATGCATTTAGGTTTAAAGTGGGAAATGCGAGTAAATCATTGTGGTAATGTATTCAATATGTTTTTGTATTTATAAATGCATTACATGTCGTTTTCCACATTTCTGACAACTTCTTGACATGCACTTTTTGTTCCCGTGGCCTTTCTTCAAACAATTTGTGCACAAGTTCAGCTGTTTGGATTTTTCTAGCCGTTTTGCAGGGGATAATTTTAAAAAGGAATCGCAGTGATAAATTTTATGTGCCTTTTGGCAGAGTTTGCATTGTAGCTCCATATTGTTTCCCACCAACGCTGCTTGCTTAACTGGTTTGCTCTGCTGTTTAGATGGGCTTGTTCTCTGAGTGAGTGTTTCTAACGTCTGAAACCTGATCTCAATGAATTTTAACAACTCATCTAATGACGGTAGGTCTCTTGGCGATTTTAATCTTTGCTCATAAAGCGTATAAGAAGTTTGGTCCAGTTTTTTCAAAATTGTATGTACTACTATCGGGTCCCAATGTTCTTTTGCGGAAATTCCCATAGTTTGCAATGTGAACATACACTCTTTTGTGGTATCATGTTTGTTGGCATATCGATTCTGCAACATATCCCACGCCACGATGTAGTTGCTGTTTGAGATTGGCAAATGCATAATGAGCTTGGCTGCCTCCCCCGTTAAGTTCATCTTTAAATACCAAAACTTCTGGCAATTGCCAATAGGCTGATCATGACCCATTTGCCTGAACAAGTCTTCGAATTGTGGCCATTTTATATTTTCTCCATCAAACTTTGGCAATTCTATTTTTGGAAGCTTCAATTGTGACTCGTTTGTAGGCTGTATAGGGTTGTTGATGTTATTCGGTTTTGCAAGACAACTATTCAAATCTATTAGGAGCTTTTCGCTTTGATTTTGTAACTCAAAAAATTGTTTTGAATCGTATCCAGACGATTCAATATCTTCAGCGATTTCCCAAATTAAATAATGGCTTTGTTCGATTTCATTCCATGCTTTTAGTAATTTTTCCTTTTTTAACTTTAAATATTCCATCGATTGGCCACTTACAGCAGTTGTACTGCTTATTAAGTGGTTGAGTGCCACTACCATAGCTTTATGCTTCTTCACTAGCCAAGATAGCTCAGTATTCTCTACTTTCGTAGACACCTTGACGGGGCTTTGATAGTTGGTATTTGAAGAGGATTGACGTTCTTCAAAAGATTGCGTTTTAACATGCTTAATCAACGGCTGAACTTCAAATCCGAATTTTTCTTGAGCTATCTTGACCGTCCGATGGTAATCTTTAGCGAAATAGGGATGCTCGAGCGACACACCAGCGATTTCTTGTATCTGATCGTCGTTACTTTCGAATCTTTTCCAAAGGCCTTCAATTAACGTCAATTTTCCTTCTAAATATGCAATCGTTTTCTTATCAGGTGATTGCTCTTGATACGCTTTTATAACTTTCTCGATCTCTTTACCGAGACGAGTTTGCTCGACTGCCAAAGACTCCATTGTCAAGAAGGTGATCTATTCTTTTTTAGAAAACGAGGTCACCAAAACTATGTTGCTTGAACGATGAATGGTTTTGCGCTACGTAAAATATCAGAGAGTAGGATTGCACTACTTCTAATATTAGAGTTGACTAAAAAACCAATACCTTGTGTATTTCCTTGAAATATTAGAAAGTAGGATTTCCTCTACTTCTAATGTTGGAGTTAATTATTTCTTTGTATAATGAAAGACAAGAGAGCAGGATTCTCTACTTCTTGACTTCACGAGCTGCTAATTAAACTTTTTCGCTAACTTAACAACTCTGATCTTTATTTCGCATAACAAGAGCTTGAATACTAATTACATTTACTAGATACATATTTCATGATCAAAGTGCAATGAATATAGGTCAAGATGCATATTTCATAATTTAAAATTAACTAAATTGAATCTTTATGAACTTGAAAGTTTATTTACTTTTTGTTTTCCAAAAAAATGATGATCTTAGACAATATATATATATATATATATATATATATATATATATATATATATATATATATATATATATATATATATATATATATATTGTCGCGTGTTTTCCGGTTCGCGGCCAATAATTTTAATGTTCCGGGAAAGTGAAAACGCAATGTCTTTTAATTTAAGTTAAAAGAATTTATTTAATTACGAAAATGCACAATAAACAATTTAACACTTCCACTAATTTTAATTTTCACTATGAAAATTATCTAACACTTGTCCATAAATTTCTTATCGCAATTGTCTTCTAAATCACTTCACTATTACGAAACACACTATCGCAGTTCTTATCACGGTCGAATGAATGATGATCCCCCCATTCATTCAGCTCGCCTTTATATAGGGTCTCTACCTATTCACCCATTTCTCGCACATTGGCGAATGTTCTACCGAGAGGTACCTGGTAGGTTCGAGCAAATTAATGAATGCAGTGACGTCACTTGCAGATGTTGATCATGCTTGTTGGGTTCTCGTGGTTTCGAGTGAATTCGTGTTCTTCATTGTTGTGAAAACAATTGCGACAGTAGCTCGCAGAATTATTTGTACATGTAACACTGCCCCCACCTCAGTTCTTTTCGCCCCGAAAAGATGTGTCGCCAGTTGTAGTCAATTCTCCCTGGATGTAATATGGAGCAAGACGGTCTAGATGCACGGTTTTCATTTTGGCTCTCGGTTTACGGTGTTCCTGTATGAGATATACGACGTCGTTGATTCGCTTTGTGACTCGGTATGGTCCCTCCCAGTTATGTTGCAACTTTGGAGACCTACCCTTTCGCCGTTGCGGGTTATATAGCCACACCAAGTGATCTTGCTGGAAGCCAGTAGAATTAGCCTTTAGATCATACCTGGTCTTCATGCGGTCAGTAGCCGATTCGAGGCGTTTTCGCACTGTCCGATGTATTTGGTTCAACCGTTGTCTTAGATCACTTGCGTACTCCGAGATCGTTTGGGGTTTCTCGGGGGGTGTTCCAAACTTTATATCAGCTGGCAGACGAATAGTCTTTCCAAAAATGACTTTGGCTGGGGCTTGGCCCGTCGATGCATGTTCGGCAGCTCTGTACGCCACTAAAAATAGTGGGATATGTCAGTCCCAGTCCCTTTGGTTCTCGTCAACCATCTTGGCAAGGTGTTTATTGAGCGTGCCGTTGAAACGTTCGACCATTCCATCGGATTGGGGATGCAGCGGTGTTGTCCTCGTTTTCCGTATCCCGAACAGCTCGCACATTTCGCCAAAAACTAGTGACTCAAAATTTCGGCCTTGATCCGAATGTAGTTCGCAAGGCACACCGTACCTACTGACCCAATTTAACACTAGCTGTTCGGCTACAGTAGTTGCTTCCTGGTTGGGAATGGGGTAGACCTCGGGCCACTTGCTGAAATAATCAGCTATAACGAGCGTGTATCGATTTCCCCATTCAGATTCAGGAAAGGGTCCAGCGATGTCAACAGCAATCCTTTCAAACGGTACCCCCACGTTATAGGTTTGCATTTGTCCTCTCAGTCGTCGTTTTGGACCTTTGACGGAAGTGCAAATTGTGCATCTGCGACACCAGTCCTCTACGTCTTCTCGAGCGTGGAGCCAGTAGAATCTTTCCCGCAATTTCGCTAAGGTCTTGTTAACACCAAGATGGCCTCCCGAGGATCCTTCATGCATTTCCTTTACCACATCGTGGATTCGGCTTTTGGGTAGTATAGTTTGCATCCTATAGAAGCTGCCATCCGCCGTTTCCCATTTCCGCTTGAGTACACCACCCTCCACTTGAAGGGAGTTCCATTGTGCCCAATAGCTTTTCAGGGTTGCGCCATGCGTTGAAACGTCCTTCCACTCAGGTCGCCCAGTCGTCTCCTTCCATACGAGCAATGGTCCGATGTCTTCATCGGCTAGCTGGGCATTTCGAATCTCCTCCGATGACCAACCTTCATCGAATTCCGCCGTTATCAGTCGCAAATCAACGGGCGGTTCCTTTTCTTCAATCCGTCGGCAATACTTGCAGTTAGCTGGACATGGGCGACGAGATAGGGCGTCAGCATTTCCATGAGCTCCGCCCTTTCGATGAACAATTTCGTAGTCGTATGACTGCAATCTTTCGATCCATCTCGCAACTTGTTCCTCGGGGTTTTTGAAGTTAAGTAGCCATCTAAGCGATGCATGGTCCGTTTGAAGAACAAATTTCTGGCCATATAGGTACTTGTGGAACTGCTTGGTGGCCTCTATTATAGCCAATAGCTCCTTCCTGGTCACACAGTAGTTCCTCTCACTTTTTGAAAGAACTCGACTGTAAAACGAGAGGACTCTTTCTTCGCCATTGATCTGCTGGGAGAGTACAGCTCCAATACCGCCGTTGCTTGCATCAGTGTCAACTACAAACATTTTTCCGGGTTTCGGATACGCCAGCACGGGTGATTCACACAGCTTTTCCTTCAGGGTCTCAAAGGCTGTCTGGCATTGTTCGTTCCAGGCATACGGACGATTTTTCTTGGTTAGCTGATGGAGACACTTAGCTATTTTGGCAAAGTCTTTGACGAATCTTCGATAGTAAGTTGCCAGACCCAGGAAACTTCGTAGTTGGCGCTTGTTGTTTGGTGTTGGCCAGCTTTTCACGGCTTCAATCTTCTCAGGGTCTGTTTTGACCCCTTCTGCTGATACGACGTGTCCCAGGTATTTTACTTCAGCTGCGAAAAGGGTACACTTATCGGGACTAAGTTTCAAATTTGCCAGTGGCAGCCTGGAGAAAACCTCTTCTAAGTTCCGCAAATGCTCTTCGAACGTTCTCCCGATGACAATGATGTCATCTAGGTACACCAAGCAGGTTTTCCAGGTTAGACCACGTAGCACGTATTCCATCAAGCGTTCGAAAGTGGCTGGAGCATTGCAAAGCCCAAACGGCATCACCACAAATTGCCACAATCCGGTCCCAACTGAAAATGCGGTCTTCTCTCGGTCCTTCTTGTCGATTTCTACCTGCCAGTAGCCACTCTTGAGATCGAGTGTAGAAAACCATTTTGCGTCGGCTAAAGTGTCCATGATGTCATCGATGCGTGGGAGCGGGTAACTATCTTTCTTAGTGACGTCGTTAGGCTGCCTATAGTCGACACAAAAACGAGTGCTACCATCCTTTTTCTTTACTAGAACTACAGGCGCAGCCCATGGACTGACAGAAGGTTCAATAACGCCTTGTTTTTCCATGTCCGAGATCAGCGCGCTCACTTCTCCTTGTTTGGCTATAGGGAGGCGTCTGGGTGCTTGTCGAATCGGCTTGGCTCCCTGTGTATCTATGACGTGAGTTACCAGACTCGTTCGGCCTTGGTCATCCGGGCTTGTTGAGAAGATGTCACTGTACTTGGTGACCAGATCAGAGGCTCGTTTGAATAGCTGCACTGGAAATTTGACCTGCTTCAATATTGCAGACGTGGATTCCCGGGCTTTGTCTGTGTCTTGCCTCCTTTTGCAATGATGGTTGTGAGTAGCTTCCAAGGAGGTGATGGTGGAAACAGGCTGGCAGCTGCCGATGACTTCTCCCGCTTTAATGCTCGTGGTTGAATCTGCGGTGTTAAGGACTCTAACCGGCACATATCCGTTCCTTAAAGATCTTACAAGGCTTCGTCCTACAATCAAACTGCGCAATGCGGACGTCTTCGTTGGCTCTATCAGATAAGATCGGTGGTCTCCAGAATCACCATCAAGCTTGGCCCATACAATGCTTTCGGAAGAATTCGGTACATCAGTGTCAGTGCATACCACTACATTCATCTTGGGAATTTGGACGCTGGGATCCTCCATCAGTACTTCCATATTCTGCCATTTCAATACACGTTTGCCCAAATCCAACGTGATTCCATGTGGTCGCAGAAAATCCATTCCGAGAATGCAGTCATCCATAATATTCGCAACCAGAAAATTGTGTCGGAACACAAGGTCTCCCAACTGTATCTGGAGGTTGACCTCTCCATGAACAGGTGCAGTTTCTCCCGTAGCTGTCCGTAGTGAGAAAATTCTGCCCTTGTGAAGTTGTTGCTGTCTAACTAGGTCTGGTCGGATAATCGATCGGGTTGCACCAGTGTCGATTGTTATGGTACAGTGTTCTCCGTCAATTTGACCCGGAAGGCATAAGTCCGCTTCTCCACGATGTAGTCTTGACACGGTGATGGTGGTGCTGGGGACGTCGATCCTCCTAGCCAACCTCTGCCCCACGAAGTTGGCTCTTACATGTTTCCCGACCCCTCTGTTTGAAGGGCTTCCATTCTGGGCTCCTGACTCGGTCTGGATCTCCTTCTAGCTGCACACCCTGGACAATAGCTCGGTTTTCTTCGCTTCTTGCAGTCTGTTTGTAGGTGCCCCTTCTCTCCGCAATTCCAGCATCTAGGCGCACCATTTACATGCGGGTCTTGCTCAATTTCGACGCGCTCACACCTGCACTCGTCTGTCACTATCTCACGAACCCGGGCAGTGGTACGAGTCACGTTTTTCGCTGCCTCAAAGTTCAGACTGTAAGCCAATGCGTCCTTAACCGTTTGCTTTTGAGCTAAACGCACGGCTTGTTGCGATTCCGGGTCTTTTAGTGCGCTGATGAATGCTTCAGTTGCTGCATCATCTCGATGTTCTGGGTCGTAGGCTGGGTAAGCCAAAAGTGCTAGTCGCTCAATGTCTTGGGCTAGCTGCTGTAGGGTTTCACCAGACTTCTGCATCCGATGCCGTAGCTGTGTCCGATAAATCTGCTTTAGATGATCGTCTCCATAACGCATGTCGAGCGCATTCATTATAGCATTCGGATTTGAGTGCAATTCATCGGGGATCGTCTGCAAAAGCTCGGCAGCTGGGCCTCTTAGAGCAAGAATTAATGCAGTTGCTCGTTCCTGCTCATTCCAGTGATTTGCCGTTGCGGCAGCTTTAAACTGGGTCTTGTAAATACTCCAGACCGTTTGCCCATCGAATATTGGTGCTTGCACATTTCTGGATGTGCTTGGCGCTGCGGTTATAAGCGGGGCTGGTGAAATAGTTACTACTGCCTTCGCTGCTTCCAATTCTTTTTTCACTTTTTCCATCTCATGGTTCATTCTCTCTTCGACCTGGCTGACCTTTTCCTCGACCTGGTAAACCTTTTCCTCGGCGCCTTTAATTTGTTTGTTCAGGCTGCCGAGCTCCGCTTTTATTTCGGTGGACTGTTTTTGAAAATCTGCCTTGATTTCGATCGCTTGTTGGTCTAGCTTCGCTGATTGTTCATTTAACTTCGCTGATTGTTCATTTAACTCCGCTGATTGTTCATCAAGCTTCGTAGTTAAATTGGATAACTGTTCACTTAGCTTCGCAGTTAAACTGGATGACTGTTCATCTAGCTTCGCCGTCAGACTGGATGACATCAGCATTAACATTTGCATCAGCGCATTTTCTGGCTCCTTTGATTTGGTTGTTTCTACTTCTCCACCTTCTGCGCCTTTTTCCGCATCTGAGAGCTCACCCGAATCCAGATTCACGCCTTCCGACTCAATCGCGTCACGCAAGCGTGCAATCAGTATGGCCTTTGTACCTTGTGTGGCCAGATTCCGCTGTTCCAACTCCTCCTTGAGCTCCGATATGGTCAATTCATTAATTTTTAAGTTTAAGCTTCGTGGCATTTTTAATGTTTCTTTAAATTTTACTATTGTGCACTATAAAAATGTTCAAATTTTCACTTTCAAAATTTTTCTTTCGCACTTCTTGACACCACTGTCGCGTGTTTTCCGGTTCGCGGCCAATAATTTTAATGTTCCGGGAAAGTGAAAACGCAATGTCTTTTAATTTAAGTTAAAAGAATTTATTTAATTACGAAAATGCACAATAAACAATTTAACACTTCCACTAATTTTAATTTTCACTATGAAAATTATCTAACACTTGTCCATAAATTTCTTATCGCAATTGTCTTCTAAATCACTTCACTATTACGAAACACACTATCGCAGTTCTTATCACGATCGAATGAATGATGATCCCCCCATTCATTCAGCTCGCCTTTATATAGGGTCTCTACCTATTCACCCATTTCTCGTTTATTGACGAATGTTCTACCGAGAAC
>OZ017738.1:309198568-309348568 GCA_963969285.1 Odontomyia ornata
ATATATATATATATGTGTGGATGATTAGTGAAAACATCGAATATTTAATTATTTTTTCATCTTTCGGAACTTATTCGCCTTTAATGAATTTTACAGTTTCTTCAAATCAAAAACAGACCCTTGAATTTTCCAGAAACTTTTTTTTGTTTTGTTTTTTAATACCTCCATTCCCTACCACTCTCTACATCACTTTTTCATCGTCGCATAATGCTCGTGCGATCTGCACTTCACACGTCGTCAATTCGTGTGCCTCCAGGCAATGCTAAAACATCCATATAAGGGGGCACACAAAATGCTGGGAAGTACTCCTTTCTTGCTAGTCAAGTTTGATTCGTGAACAGTTCTCAGAGATGAAAAAAAATATTATAATACTTTGTAGTAAAAAACTAAAATGCTCTAACATACTGCATTTTCAATCCTGTGGACTTATCATTAATTTGAATTTATTAGATGTTCCTTAATTGTTACCTTAAAATCCAATAATGGGTTTGCGTTCTTCACTGTTTCTGGAAGATTATTGTATACACGCAGAGCATCATCATTTGCATCGTTCTTCAGTCAATCATTTCTGGCGTAAGGTACTACAAAATTGTTGGCATTTCTTGAATTATATGGATTTATTTGTGATACTTTTACAATCCACTGGAATTTAGACATTTGAAGATAAACTTATCTTTCTCCATAGTAATGATTTGACTGAAGGTGAATGCATTGGTCCGTTGATACACTAGTCTTGTTGGAGTGAGAATTGGAAGGCTTAGAATATTTTTATAGGCTGCAGTTAGCATCCTGGATATAAAATTAAGGTTTTGCTTTGATTTGCATCTAAATTTCCCGACATTAAATGTACGTTTCATAAAAAGCCACGTTAGAGCCGATTTATTTACGATAAGAGTTGAACTGGTGGAGATACGCATTTGCAAAGGACACAGTCTCTACATGTATTTAGGAGTCCTGACGAAAATTTAAGAAATATTTTGTAAGATTGATATGTAATCGTGACAACTCAAACAATAAAGTCAACATACTGAAAATCAAATGGCGAAGAATTGAAATATGTCACAACCTTATAAGACTATTAGTTTCCCTGGCTGATTTTATGGAGTGTATGTATGGGCTAACCTGAGTAGAAATCAATTTAGGTATGCCTGAACGGGTATTAGTGCCTAACGTGGAAACAGTGGGGCTGGTCTAAGTAACGCATGCCTAATGTGGACCTAATGGGGGCCTTATAAGACATGCCTAAGCTACACAATTTTGCATTTTAGGGGAACGTCGAAACGACAAAAATGATCGAATGATAATTTTGCAAATTAAAGTGAGGTTAGGGATTTTACTTTTTTTCAGTTTAGGCATGCCCAATATGGACCTAATGGAGCCCTAACGTAGCGTTCAAAATGCAGGCCTAATTCAGCATGCTTAAGCTTGTTCTGTTTAATATTTGTTTTGGAAAACTCCATATCGCCCGACGGCAGAACTAACGCATTACCCCATCAATTCCTTAAGCAAAATGTTTTTAGGCCTTGACGAGACTTTCCGTATTAGGGCCTAATGGAGTTTTCCTAAACAATTCCTGAAAAGAAAATTCTTTGTTATGAAAAATTTATTTAAAAAAAACACCAAAATATCTTCAAAAGAACTTAACATTTTACGAACATTCATGAAAAAGATAATTTTTAGATAGTTTGGTGAACGTTTTACGATAGTTATAAGATATGTAGTGAAAAGGGGTAGATATAAAGTCCGTGAAGGACTGCAGCGATGGTCTGCTGCCTCGGCGAAAGAAGATGGTGAGATCCGCCGAGATTGGCCTTGTCTAGGGATGCGTGAATGCGCTGGCAGGCTAGCGCTGCGATGTTATGGGGCGGGTTCTTTCCCCTAGCACAAGGATCTACTACAAAAAAAATTTCGCATTCACGTATTGAAGCAATCTAACGCCGATCGACTGGTGTCAAGGCTGAGGTAACTCTCTAAGGGCTGCATTGTTTGTAGCCAGTAACAAACTGGGCCGGGAACAGACGGAGGTAAGAGCAGACTTCGCCGTTACCGACGGTATTGGCCCCAAACAAGAGTGGGGCATCCAGGTGGAAGCGGCGCCCCTTCGCACCCCCAAACTGGATTAAGATCCAAATGTAGACGTGGGTATATGTTTCTCATTTATGTGAAAAACTTATACAAACATATATTGTATGAAGTTTTCCACTGAATGAGAAATATAAACGTGGCCAATTTATGTTATAGTATTATGCGATGGAGTCAGATAACACTATACCATGAAAGGGCACGCGAGCGGAAGGCCACTCTACCCGGATAAGAGCCCCTATAAAGCAAAAAGAGAGAGAGGAGGGGCCGGCCATTGTTGTGGGTCCCATACCCCGTCAGGTTTCAAATAAATGAAAAGATCGAGTTTTTCTCTTAATTCATTATCTGATTCCTGGGATTTTGATTGAACAAAATAAAAACGTAGTATTTCAACTGGACGTTAATGATATTTAAACAAAAGGAATTTCCTCCAAACACAATAAAATATAAGAGATTTTGAATTTACTCAAAGCAAAACAGATTTTTTTGTTTTTAGTCTAAAACAAGTAAATATGTAACCGAAATGTCGGAATGGAATTTTTGTGCTCGGCTTAAAAATAGAAATAATCTTTATTTTTTTACGAATTTGTGCCTTGTTTAACGTATTGATATCACCTAGCAATTTACGGGAGTTAAACAAACAATCCAGCAAATCGATACATAAAGCGTTTATTTTTTCTTCTTGTTTCTTTGTGTGCTTTTCCTTTTTGAATCAATACAATCGAATGTATATAAATATTTAACAAAAAGTAAAAAAAGTCAAAACAAACGGTGTACTCACCTACATCCTCGCCGGGCACCCGCTGATGATGTGGTGAATCCTGCAATTTGATTGAAGTGGTGAGGAAAATTCCAAATCACAATTTTACACTGTACGAGTATATAAATTAACTTCATTAATCAACTACAACTGGAAAAACAAGTGGCTCCACGGAGGGTTTTGATATGAGCTCCCAGCTTCACGATCCGTTGTATTTATTGGAGAGGACCGACGCGGTAAAGTGATAAGTTCCAGTTGAACGTAGCCAAGACTACAGCAATTGAAATGTTTGAAGGTTATGTTCGGAGTCAGTGCAGTGCGGCGAAGCCGACTACAACAATAATAAATTTATTAAATCAAGCAATCACGAGATTATCACGTAGGGACACTCGCTCCACACTCCGCTATGCACAGTTTAGCCAGTAAGCTTGTGAACACGTATCGCGGCTAAAAGTTCAAGTCAGCGACTGGCTCATATATTACTGGTATCTTTGAACTCGCTCAGCAACTCAAAATGCCATGCTAAATGCTTGCGGACTCGCTACCGCAACCGAAGATAATTTTACGCTTTTCGCTAGTACGAGCTTTGTCGATGTTACGTTTTCCAAACGCTGTGACATACTCAGTCGGCTTATTGAAAAGTGCAAATGGCTGCAGCGATTGCAGCCAAATATTTCCTCCCTTCGTCTGCTTTCTTCGAGTTAGAGTCACCCCACCTCTTACGGGTGGTAGTTTTGCTTATTGCATTAATAAATGTCTCGTTGTTGTTAAACTCTTATTTACTTTTTTCACGGCAAATATTTACTACCTATACAACTCTATTGTATCCAAAAGATTTATCCCTTCCTCCTCTTCACAACATCTGCCACCCCACAGCACTTTTTCAATCACTTTAAATTTAATATAGAAAAAAATGCTCTAAAATGTATATTTGATTAAAAATGAAAAAAAAAACAAAATAATGATTTATAACTATAAATTGAAATAATTAAACAAAATCTCTTTTTCAAATCTGCAATTAAAATTTAGGATAGGTGTTATGAATGTTTTCGAGCAGTTTGCTTGCGTGACTGCTCGATTACTACAGGGCAGCTGATTTTCTCACGATCCCAAGGCAACGAGGATGGTGAAACAGGAGCTGAAGGATTTTCAGGTGGAAAATCAATTGTGTTCGGGGTCGGAACGTGGTGTGGGACGACAGAAGAAAACGCTTTGAGGGCGGACAGACTATGCGTGTGAGTGAAACTAAGTACGGACGGACAAAATAGACGTGTATATTTACCTATCGACGCAGGTCTTTTGCGTGGTATACCCCAACTTCTATCCTCCATAAGTCGGTGAGGAGGTAACGATTGGGTCCCGCAGCCTTCTGTACACGGCTTTCCAGCAAGCGGTGATCTAACTTGACATTGTTATGCCCAGTGGCGTTGCCTTGGCGGAAGTTGCGACGAAAAACCTCATCCCGTCCTTTAAAAGCGGAAGGTCGAGACCTCAGGTTGTAATGCGCCTCACTTGGACGTCCTGCGGCCTTTATCTACCGTCCAATTTGCTAGCTAAGGTTGCCTAAGCGTTCATTGGGCTCCAGCGCAATAACGGGATCTCCCAAACACTTCAATTGCCACAGTAGCCAGTATGATTTGCCATGGCAAATTATGTGCTGTCCGAAGGCGGCAAAGTAAGGCAAGACAACCGTGACGGAATGATAAGGCGACTGCAGAGCGCAAGTGATGGCAGACAATCTGCGGTGCCAATCCTTCTGCGTTGGATGGACATAAGAACGATTCGTGGCTAACAGGGTGCGATTCAAACGTTCAGATGCGTTAGATTGAGGGGAGTATATTGACGTTAGTTGGTGTTCGACAACGTACTGTTCAAGTAGACCCTTCAACTGCCGAGATCGGAACTGTACTCTGTCGACCGAGCACACTCTCTCTGATACCCCAAATACATGGAATACCCGACCCTTTAAAAATTTCACGATAGGTGGAGTCGTAAATTTGCAAAAAGGTTCCACCAGCGGGAATTTAGAGAGCTGGTCTTGCACAACGATAGCTCCAATGTGTCCCATAGAAGAACGAGGATATGAGCCGAGTAGATATATATACAGACATTAGAACACGCGTTAAATTGACTCATAGGGGGGCGAAAGGCTGGTTGGGAGCTTTAGTGCTTTTACAGGTCTCAGAGGCGCTTACATGGTCTTTGACCTGGGATGACATTTTTGGCCAAAAGAAGTACTTTTTAAAGCGCCAAAGCGTTCGACCGCAGCCACCGTGTGCACTTAGAGGATGGTCGTGTGCGCGGAGGATCAGATTGTGAGTCATTTTCTTTGGCACTTAGAGTTTCCAGGACTCTTTTTCCTCCCATGGATCACCGGTTCCGTATACATTACGTCGATAAACATAGCCGTCGATCACTTTCAAATCAGACAACTGTGTTGTCGGTTTACAATGATTTGCCTCAACTTGTTGTAGCTGTCTGAATTAAAATGTGGGCTGTCCAAGTCTATCTCGATGGGATCATCTTCATTTACTGTCAATTCAGCTCCCTCAGGTGAAAACATTCGCAAGAGATTATTGGGCATGATGTTTTTGGTCCCTTTTTGGTGTTTGATGAAAACTTGAAACCTTTTAGATTAAGAGCCCATCGGGTCACACGTCCATGTAGGTCCACTTGGTTCATCAACCATTGTCACGAAGCGTGGTCCGTGATGATTTCAAACTGGTGGCCTTCGATGTACGCTCGGAATTTCTTGACAGCCATCACCGCTGCCAAACATTCTTGTTCGGATATGGTGTGGTTCCTTTGACCCAGTTCAGCATGTTGGACATGAAAGCAATGGGAGCTTCCTCTCCCTCTTCAGTCAATTGCACAAGCATGGCCCCCCCGGGTCTCTGAAAGTCAGAGCTGTGCAAGACTGGAGCAGATTTCAAGGCTTATTTCAACTCTTCAAATACCTTTCGACTGAGTCTCGTCCAAATTAACTTGCCTTTCCAGAGCATATCCGAAATACGTGCTGAAACTGCTGCGTAATTTTGAACGGACGCTCGGTACCAACCGCACACTTGAAGGAAACGTCGTAGCTCCTTAAGGGTTTACGGTAAGGGAAACTCATCAATCGCCCGAGTTTTGTCCTGATCTGTTTTGATGGTACCATGTCCGATGACATGTCCTAGATTTCGGACTTCGGTCATAACAAACTTGCTTTTCTAAACATTGATGGTGAGTCGCGCCTTATTAATATGCAGAGCTACTTCTTGCAGGGGTAGGTTTTGTTGGTCAAATGTTTCGTTGATGAGTAGAAGGTCGTCCAGGTATACGAACACTTGATGTTTCAGATTAGGTGGAATTACTTTGTCTATCAGCCGGGTCATCGTTTGCGGAGCATTATACGGGTCAAAAGGCACTGTGAAAAACTGGTATAATAGTCGCCTGGGCACTGTGAAAGCTGTTTTATCCCTCGATCCTTCATGGAGTGGAATTTCCCAGAACCCATCTTATAAGTCAAGACTCGGAATGTAGTTTGCTTTCGGCAGTCTCCCCAATATTCCATCGATGAGTGGAAGAGGGTAAGCATTTTAACGGTCACTACATTGACTTTCTGGGCATCTGGACAAAAGCGGCCTATACCTGGTTCCATCACCACGGTTACCAATGAGGACAAGGCACTTTGAGACTCCTCTATAACCCCCAACTCAAGCATCCTGTCTAACTCTGCATATACTAGCTTTTCCATGGCTGGTGAGATGGCGTAGTGTCTCTGTTTTATGGGTTTGCTATCACCAACGTCAATGACATAATAGACCAGGTTAGTGCGGTCAAAGCCTTGTGTCGCATAAGAGGGAAAAGCAACGATGGATGCCTCCAGACGTTGCCGTCGGTTAGGCGTTAATTCATGCCTGTCGGGAATAGAAGTGAGTTCATGGTCATATCTAGTATTTAAAGGTCAATCTGTGAATATGTCTGGAGCCAAACCAAATAGAAGAACGAAATTGACACCAAGGCACACATTCTGAGTAAGTGAAGGGATAATGAAGAAGGTAATATCCCCAGTTTGACCTCTGCATGTCACGGGTGTTGTCAATCTACCCTGGATGGGATATTTGGCGCCATCAGCTGTGCTGATTCCAGAGTGCTAGGGTTTTATCACAGTAGGATGTTGATAGAGTACCTTTGAGCTGAGGCTCGAAGCAAGGCGTGCACCCGTGTCGATCAGTGCAAAAGTGATTTCACCATAAGTTTGGTGTGTGACGGCAAGTGCGCACTCTCTTACGGAAACTCCACCAACGACAAGTTGCCCACTTTACTTTGCACGGTCGAGAGGTGACTTCTTCGGAAGCAAAGCTTTCGGGCCACACGGTATTCCTGCAGTCGAGCATGATATGGCTTTAATACGCTAATTTGTGGCTACCAGGGTTCTTTAGGCAGTATCTGCGGTGGTCGCTTCAAAAGTATCGTTGGAGAGGATTCCGGAAGAGAGGGAACCTGCGCAGTCATAATTGTCAAGGCTGGTCTATTATGGTCAATATTGGGGTTTGCAGTGAGCTGGCAACCTACTGTGTAGCTTTGGAGTACCACTGAGATGTCGGGTATTCCATTTATTGAAATGGCGCAATCTGGGCATTCCAGGAAGTACGTGTCAGGCTTACCGCATCCGTAGCAGAAAACCGTACGCTCTGCCCAACATGCCGTCAACCAATGTCCAGTTTGTTTGGAGTTCCAGCAGGTCATGCAGTTCCCCACCGCGGCTGCCGTAAGCTCATCTGACTCCCTGTTAGTATCCTCCAGACCTGGAGTGTTGGTCTCTTGTACCACTTCCACCATTCTGCGCCGCGGACCTGGTCTAGTCCGCAGGTATGGCCTTTCTCAGAAGTCTTCCTCGACTCCTTCCTGTCAACTGACGGCTCTTAGAAGCAATGCCATATCCTAAGGGTTAGATTTTGCGACGTGACGACGAAGTCTTGCTTCAAATTGCGTTTTAGCACCCTTAGCAGTTGTGTTTGATTCATCGGCCCAGTCAACTTGTCATTTAACCCGGAAGATGTCGTCTCGAAACTTGCAGAAGAGCTCGTCTGGACGCTGCCATCTGCCATGGATTTTTTCCAAGGCCCTTTCGTCCCTTTTAACTGTGGTATACTCCATACGGAGTACCTCCTCCAGCAATGACCAGCGGTGGCATGGTGAAGTAGCATGTATCCGCTATTAAGTTTCCAGCGCTGCTCCCCTAAGCAGCATCATCAAGTAGCCGGCCAGCACCGTGTGGTCCCCCGCTAAAATCTGGTCTATCAGGGACTCCACCTAATCAATGAAGACCTCCACGTTGATGGCATTTGGTTTCCCGCTAAAATGGAGATTCCAGTCCTGGATGATGTTGAGGATATGCATCGGCTTCAACATATAAGGTTGCTCCAAAGAGGCCACTGGACCTAGAGTCAGTAGTTGTACTCTGCTGAATCACGGTGGAAGTTTCCAAGGGTACTAGGTCAAATATCGAGATGGTGGACCCGGAGCTCCTAGCTAAATTTTGATGTCCTCGAGCCGATTTGAGTCGTTTTAGCACTAAGTAGGTTTTTTTTCACAGCGATTTATGAAGAAGTAGATACGTTCCACTTCAAGGTAACAATCACAGCAGATTCGGCAACCATCTGCAAAGTGATACCACTCTTGATATACTGCTTCAGAAACCTAACAACATTAATACCTTTTACTTCATCGCCGAAACAATCATACAGTGAACACATTCCTTTCCCAATATGTAGGCAAAGTCGGCATGTATTTTGAAGGTACATTGTGTTGAGTTCCTGACCCCTGAGCGGCTATTACGGCCTGATCCGGCAACATCAACGCTTAGTTACTTAAGGTTAATTCACCATAGTAATTTGCTCATTTGTAATCAATTCGATTGATTTATCAATTGATCGATCATTTTGACTCAGTTCACCGATCGATTGATCTATCATTCACTATTCCCTTTAAGAACAATTGAATTTGCCTTTCGCCGGCATTTCACCCAAATTCAATTATTTTATTCAATTCAAATATTTTAATTCATTTCAATATTCGTGAATCCAAAATTTTGCCACACACTGTAATTTGAATTGCTATCATTTCCCAGCCAAATGGCTGACCCATGCACATTCAGCCAGTGCATTTGTCCGCAAAGTGGATCCGTAATCGATTGGGTTACATTTCATGGACAAAGGCAGGCATGCCGGCGAAGAGACGCAAACTCAGGGGCGTGTTTTTGTCTGGTCAGCAGATTGCGTTGGCAGTTTGAACGTGGGTGAAATGCTCGGTGAATTAAGTAGCATATTTGCAAAACGTAATCTGTATCACATTTTGTAAAGGTCATTGAGTTTTGTATTGTAACAACCAAGGCGTATTTGAATTTGCCGAACATCAATAAAATCAGATGGATTCAATTCTTTTTTAATCATAAAGAAGCATCTTTGAGATATTAAGGAACGAAATTTTATCAAAGGAAATAATAAACTGCCAGGACAAAAGAGCCCAGACAACAACATCTGGAGGTCCCGGCGAGATCAGCCTTGGTATTTACTTTGCAGTACATAGCTCCAATTAATTGTTTCTTCCCGGTGAATAGGTCGCGAAGTGCTGTGTGGTGTTTAGTGCAGTGTTGTGTTGTATCCGCGCTTTCTGTTTCCAGCCATTTTCTGACTTTCTACGTGATAACGAATGTGGATCGCCTGATCGAGGATCTAAGAGGATTGGCTTAAATCGTCGAAGGCCTCATCTCAAATTACAAGAAGGATTCGCCCTCAAGGAACCAGGAAGTCGGGTGTTATGCGGAACGACTGTGACGACTGGAGGCGCGTAGGATTATTTTGAACGAGGTGATAGTCACATCCGGTCCCTACCGGAGGTCAATCCGTCGCACGAGTACTTTACCCAACATATATACGACACGACCAATGGTAACTACCTCCATTACCAGCAGCTCTTCCGCGATCAAATGCATGCCAAAACACACATGGATACGCCAACCGGGGAACAGCCACCAAAAAAGAACCGAAACTCAGGATAGCGAGGACAAGGACTACACTGCAGAAGCCTCAGCACCAGGAGATGCCAGTGTAGTCAGGATGCTGCGTCGCTACGAAGTAATGGCAGGCTCGTTGAGGAGGATCATCCCCCGTTTGTACTTAAAGGAGGTCACTCAGATCTGGTGCAAGAGTAAACTCATGACTCTCCAACAGCAACAGCTGGTCGTCGAGGTCCATGACGATCCGGAAGCATATGGTTTTAACCTGCAACAGCACATTCATTTAGAAGAGTTTACCCAAGATTCTGGAATCGAAAATGGATGAACTCAGCACCACACCCGCCTCAGGTGTTCTGCCTGTGACTCCACTTACCATGCCTCTGCCAAAAATAAGGCTCCCCTCTTTCGATGGGACCTATTTACATTGGCAACAATTCTACGACTTATTCATGCAAATGGTGCATAGCCAATTGATGTCCAAGTGCTAGAAGCTATGGTACCTCAAGGCTGGTCGCACCGGAAAAGCGGAGCTTTTGATTCAAAATTTTATACTGTCGGATGATAACTACGAGGCGGCTTGGACAACCATGAAGGAAAGGTGTAATACTCAGCGATTATTGGTAGCGACGCTCATCAACAAATTGATGAGTCAGCCATCTCATGCTAATGAAAGACCATCAGTGGCAGCAATAAAGGCTCTACATGACACCACACAAGACCGTCTCAGAGGCCTGGAGAACCTGCAAGTATCCACAAGGGACTGGGATCCGTTGCTGCTACATGAGCTAATCCGAAAATCGGATCCAGCGACCTACGCATCATACGAACTATCGTTATCCAACCCGCGCCAGCTACCACTCTTGAAGAGTTTCTTGGACTTCTTTAAAACGCGTTTCCAGGCTCTCGAGACACTCGGCCATAAAACAAAGGAACCGGAGATCAATCGTAGGAAATCCACCAAGTTGACCGTGACCGCCACGACAGCTTCTTGGTGCTTAATGTGTGAGCAGGACAACAGACTTTACTACTCCCGGATTTCCGCAGGATCACTTCTGCAAAGGGGCTAAGTTTCTTGCGCACTAAGAAGCTGTGCGTGTATTGCCTTCGGGAAGGACATCAGGCTTCCAGCTGCGTGGCCAGAAGTTGCAGGTATGGTTCCAAGAATCACAACATGCTACTGCATCTGCCTGGAGACAACAAGCCTAAACAAATCAAGACGATATCCTTGAGCACGACAACGCCGAAGCAAGGCTCGAAACCGCAAACAAATGCAGAACCGCCATCGCTCGTTTTGACGACACTGATGGAGCCCCGTCCCCAAGGACATGTACTTCTGGGCACAGCCGTCATCAGGCTGGTTACAAACTATGGAAAGATGACGGATTGTCGAATGGTGCTGGATCCGGGCTCACAAATAAACCTAGACAAGAAAAGAATCATAAAAAAATTGGGTTTATGATCGACACCACACCTTGCCCTCATTGAAAGTGTGGGCGGTAGTGCGGAGAAGGCATACCATAAGGTGAACCACGGCCTAAGATTCAGATTATCAGGATATGCCGCGCAGTTGGGAGCCTACGTCATGGACAAAATTATATCACCGCAACTGCCTCAGAACTTGAGTATATCGGGCTGGAACATTCCCAAAAACATATGGCTGGCAGATACAGACTTTCACCGAACGGAGCACATTGACATGTTGCCGAGTGCCGAATATTTCCACGAGGTCCTAGCCATTGGACAAATAAAGTTGGGCCCACACGTCCCAGTGCTGTAGAAAACAATCCTAGGGTGAATTGTAGCCGGAAGAGTGATCACACCTCAAGCGACTTCCGTAACATGCGGCATCCTGGTAGAAGATAACCAGCTTATTCAGCACATCAAGCGGTTTTTGGAGGTCTAGGAAGTACAAGATCCGCCACACAAACTTACGTTCACTGAAGGGGCTTACGAAGAACATTTCTATGAGACAATGACAAGACGTCACGACGGCCGTTTCTTGGTTAAACTCCCATTCAGCAAGAATCCTGAGACGTTAAGTGATTCCCAAGCGGTGGCCACTTGCAGCTTCATTGCCTTGGAGCGTCGACTGGAGAAGAACCCTGATCTAAGACTTCCATACGAGGACTTCATGGAGGAGTATATTCGGCTTGGGCATATAGAGGAGGTGACTTCACAGCAGCGAGAGGAATTACGATACTTCCTTCCTAATCATTGTGTCCTCAAGCCTAACAGCAGTACAACCAAGCTGCGGGTGGTTTTTGATGCGTCCAGTAAGACGACCACCTACGTCTCGCTGAACGATGTCCTTTATACAGGACCTACTGTCCAGGATGACCTTTTTTCGATACTCCTGCGTTTCAGAATGCCTTGTTTCGTATTCACCGCTGACATCGAGAAGATATGTTGGCAGATAATACTCCATCCTGCAGACCGCCGGTACCATGGTTTAATTTGGAAAAATAGTTCAGCGCAACCAGTGCGATACTATCAGTTGAAAACAGTAACCTAAGGCACAACAAGTGCCCCACATCTAGTTACAAAATGTCTACAGGTTCTAGCAAAGGAGAACTGGCAGAAGAGTCCTCTGGGCAGCAGTACGTTGGAAAAGGATTGCTATATCAACGACATCATGACTGGGGCAGACAGCTTAGAGAAGACACTTCGCAAACAAGTGGAGCTTTGTATCATACTCTCGAGCGCAGGTATGCATTTGCGCAAATGGTGTGCCAACCATCCTCTCTTGTTGGAGTAGATTAAACCTGAAGACCCACAAGTGCAGCTGGACTTCAGTAGTTTACACGAGGACTATATTAAGACGTTAGGAGTCATCTGGCGTCCAAAGACTGACGAGTTCCAAATCCAAATCAACCTAGATCCGACCGGGGTGAATTTCTCCAAGAGGACGATGGCATCTGATATAGCCAGAATGCCTGATCCATTGGGCATTCTGGCTCCTTTGATAGTGGCAGCCAAGCTATTCCTACAGGAATTATGGCGATTGGAATTGGACAGAGATGCAGCATTACCCTGTGGGCATCCATACCCAATTTCCGCAGTGATCTGCCAGCATTGCAGCAGACCCGATTTTCTTGTCACATCAGCACAGGCGAGAAACCCGTGCAAGTAAAGTTGCACACATTTTGTGATGCCTCCAAGAAGGCATATGGCGCAGCGATATACATGCGGTCTACACTGAGGAGCGGTCAAGTCATCGTCAGCTTCCTGCGATCAAGACACTTACTGTTCCGCGCCTGGAGTTGTGTGCAGCGAAACTAGGTGCTGAACTCACAAGACGAGTTTAGACAGCACTCAATCTGCAGGAGGTTTTTCAGGTATTCTGTACCCACGCCGAGATCGTCTTGGCGTGGATCAACTCTACTGCATCATCGTACCATACTTTTGTAACGAACAGGGTATCGGCCATACAAACCCTCTCAAGGCCGGACCAATGGCAATCCGTAGCTTCTAAAGACAACCCAGCTGACACCCTGTTACGTGGGATGGCGCCAGCTGAATTGAGCCACTGTAGTATATGGTGGTAAGGACCACCATTTTTATCCAGGGCAGAATCAGTTTGGCCTTCCGAGTATCGGAGTGGGGCCCTTGCGACTTGGCGATGAAATGGACCAAGACCGCTATGGTAGTGGCAGAAGCTCCTGAAACACACTTTATTCAGCAGATCCAACACGGCAACTCCTTCAAGAGGCTGCAGCGCATAGTGGCCTACATGATGTGGCTTATCTGTGGCCTCAAGCCCGCAGTCAAACAATCTCAACTGACAAATCAAGCGCCCACAAGTGATGAATTATCCACAGTCCTGGAGGTCGTCGTGAGGTATGTACAGCCACTGACTTTTAGCTGCGAACTTCGGGGAGGCAAGTCTCCAAGCACAGTCTGTTGGTGGGACTGGTGCCATTCCTGGATGCAGAGGGCATAATCCGTGTCAGTGGAAGGGTGGAGGTTGCCAAAATCACGTTCAAAACTAAACATCCCATTGTATTACCGTTCGAACATCCGTTCACCAGACTGCTGATGATGGACATCCATCGTGACCACTGCCATCTAGGTGTACAATCACTGCTCGCTATCACTAGACAGCGGTCCTGGCCAATTCGAGGAAAAGAACTCGTGAGATCGATCGTTCAACGCTGCGTGTGGTACACATGAGTCAAGCCTAAGCTGTTTTCACAAGTCATGGGAAACCAGCGGAGTGCACGTATTCAGCCGGCCTGTCCTTTTGTCAACTCCGGCGTGGGTTTCTGTGGGCCTATGATGATCCATTACCGAGGTAGAGGTACCCGATGGCAAAAGGGGTACCTAGCCATATTTTGCTGTTTCGCCACAAAAGCCGCCCATCTGGAGCTAGTCAGCGATCTAAGCACAGAGGCATTCCTCTGTGCTCTCAAACGTTTCATTGGACGACGAGGATACTGCCGAAACCTATTTTGCGACAACGCCACCAACTTTGTGTGAGCTCACAACCAGCTATCAGAATTGTCGTCCTCATTATATTCCAATTTATTTATTTATTTATTTATTTACAATTCCATTTAACAGATTAAAATAAATCCAATTACAAAATGGAAAAACGACAAGCAGAAACAAGTATGAATGAAAACTTAAATTAAGCAAAGAAAAATTAGGAAGATTAAATAATATTAATATTGAAAAATTAGGCATTATTGTCTATTAAACAATGAAAAGGTTAATATGAAATTAACAGGCTTAAAAATGAAGTTAAAGCGCAAAAAAAGAAAAAAAAAACAACAAGTCGAACTATTCAAAATGAGTTGTAAGGACGAGGTTTCTTAGTCTTATTTTGAATGCAAAATAGGAATCAGAAAAAGGACCAAGCTCAAGTTTATTATGTTTCCTTAACATTCGCACAACGGGAGAATGAAAGTATAAATTCGTACGGGCAAAGGGCACCTCGAACAAAGTGTTTAATCGAGAAGGACGCGTTGATTGACGGAAGTGTAAGTCAGCATATAATATTGGAGAGATTTGATTGTAACATAGCGCCTCAAGAAGAAGCGCCTCAAGAAGTAACAACAGCGTGCTTCAGCCGGGGAATCGATTTCCATTTCATCCATCCCCACGCGCCTCATTTTGGTGGCTTGTGGGAGGCGGCGATCAAATCAGCCAAAAATTTGATCTATCGAGGCGTTTCGTCGGTGGCTCTCACCTACGGGGAGCTGCATACATTGGTGGTTGAGGTGGAGGCTATCTTAAATTGTAGACCACTGACTCCGATGTCAAACGATCCCAATGATTTGGCAGCCTTAACTCCAGCACACTTTCTCATCGGAGCACCCCTCACAGCCATGGTGGATGGTCGCGCAGAGCCAGTCACCAGAGGTCTGCATGTCCGATGGAAGCTAATCAATCACCTCAAATTCGAATCCTGGAGACGATGGTCACACCAGTTCTTGGCGCAGTTGCAGCATCATGTCAAGTGGAGACAATCTCACCCCAACGTAATACCAGGAACAGTGGTCATCATAAGTGAAGATAACACCCCATTGATAAGGTGGCCACTGGGGTGAATTATCAAAACGTACGAAGGTGCCGGTGGCTTTGACACGTCGCGGATGTCAAAACCACCTCCGGAACCTTGAAAAGGCCAATACACAAACTGGTCCCGCTACCAGTACTCGACGACACTCAGTCTAACGAAGAACCATCTCAGGCAAGTTCCTCCCACTTGATGAAGGAACGGTTACAGATCAACGGCGACGACATCCCAACCACAAGACGGAAATCGACGCAAACCGGCAAGCCAATTGTGGCGCTCCTCTTGATGTGCCTGCTAGCTCCCATTGCGCATGCCTTTCTGACACGAGGCTTAACAACCAGACCCCATACGGGTCTGTATTTTCAACCATGACGTCGATCCTACTTATCTTCCAGCGAGTGGAAGTTGCTCATTTATTACGATTTGGGACCGTATTGGCGGGAATTGGCTATTCTACAGAACAAGATGAACCTGTCACAGCAGCTGTGCAAAGGTGGAACCGTGCAGACCAACTGCCTACATGTTATAGATCATTCCCGGCACTTTGAAAGGGAATTCTCGAGCATCAACCAAATCTTGAGAATCAGGTTCAAGAGAGGTGCTATCAATATAGTGGGTAGCCTTGCACGATCATTGTTCGGCATTCTTGACGACGACTATGACAATCAAATGGCCCGGACCATCACAACCATGCAAGGAAGACAAGACAAGCTGCACTCACTACTTACCAACCAAACTTCCATCATCGACTTAACACTGAACATCCTTGAGAAAACTCAAAAAATTTCTCAAAAAAGTTTCGCAGCAATAGAGCAGGAGTTAAGCAGACTGACCAATGCCATCAAGGCTCTCGTCCTGAGGCAAGTCAAACACTGATGTTCAACTTGATCACCACGCGCTTCTTGCAAATGACACTCATCACCGTCAACTTGCAGAGAATGCAATCGTCCCTTACCAGCTTAGTCACGGATACTCAACACGGACAGTTCAATTCCTTGTTACTGTCACAGCATTGATTGGGCACAGAGGTGACAAAGATCATGGAGCATCTACCCGTGTGCGAGCCGGTACTTATACACCAAGAGAATGCCCTGCAACTCTTTCAAATAACGTCAATCAGTGCCAAAGTGACCATCCATTTCATCATCTTTGAACTAAAGATTCCACTGGTAGCAGCAACGACCTTCGAGCTCTATAGACTTCTCGCAATACCTCTGGTGAGGTCCAACAAATTAGTGGTCGTACAACCATCTTCACAGTATTTGATAATCACGCCACACCGTGACATTTACTGCCGACTCTCGGCGGCGAAGTACTCATCCTGCATCCAAACGTAGTCAAACATTCACATTTGCCGACAGACTCATCCATTATACAGCAGGGAGTCCAACATGAGTGGATGCAAAGTCGACTTGTTGAAGGGAATTACACCCGCGCCCACACGCACCTCAGCGGAATTACACACCTGATCTGTCTGGTCCAACATCCCTCAATCAAACGAATGGATCTACGCTTTCGTCAACCAAACCATCGCTCACCTAGTGTGTGGCAGTAACACTTCCACACTGTCGTTGCAGGGCTTCGGTATCCTTCAGCTGGGGGCAGACTGCACCCTCAAAACTGACACGGCAGGCATCCAGGGGCACTATATGTAAGAGGGTCAAGCAATAACCGTGCACGACGTCTTCCAACACATTTCTACTGGCGGCGGGTCAAACTTTGCGGACTCTTTCAACGAGTTCACTCATTTCACTGAGCCTGCATCTGAAATCGAGGAACTACGACGACAACTACAAGCGCAAGATGTTTCATGGACCGATCAAGTGGCCGACCACGACATCCACCAGTACATAATGGGCTACCTGGGCATTCTCGGATTAGTCGTACTGTTGACCTACCTCCACTGGCGTTCCTGCAAACAATAACCCAATCTGCAGGTCTCACCACCCGTGCCACTACCTAGACGATACAGCCTTCTGCACACCTTGGAGGAGATTGAACGAACCATTCAACGGGGGATGGACGTTGAGTTCCTGATACTCTGAACGCCCATTACGACGTGATCCGGCAACATCAACGCTTAGTTATTTAAGGTTAATTCACCGTAGTAATTAGCTCATTTGTAATCAATTCGATTGATTTATCAATTGATTGCTCATTTTAACTCAATTCACCTGTCGCGATAAATCGATTGATAACAAACAGAAACACAAGGGTCCCTGTTGGATCTAATCAATTGATTAGATGTACGCGATCGATGAATGAGTCTCAATCAACACTTGAATTGATTGAGACAACGCGACAGCTAACTGATCGGTCCTTGTACAAATTAGTTTTCACACACTATACAACTATAAAATGCACTATCTGACTTCTTCACACTAAATAAAACGCACTGTCTGAATTGGTTCTCACACTAAATGAAACAAACTGTCTGAATTGGTCCTCACACTAAATAAAACGCACTGTCTGAATTGGTCTTCACACTAAATAAAAACGCACTGTCTGAATTGGTCCTCACTCTACATAAAACGCACTGTCTGAATTGGCGATCAACAACTGACTGACTGTATTCAATTTTTAATTCACATTTGGGTATGATAAAAAAATGCTGAATGCACAACTCTCACATTAAGATGCATGTGCATGCAAAGAAAAAATTGCTGACGCTTGTGGAGCAAAGACCAATATCAAGCGATACTTGATATTCTTTATCGCGGACAAAACTGCTGTTGATGCGTCTCAATTTGAGAGCGGTGCATTACACTTGAATCAGAAATGAGATACATTGTATTATTATGCTTGAATTGTAATACATTGTATTCGGGCTAATAGAATTTAGATCTACATGTTTGAGGATTAAATTTTGAATTTACAGGGCGAATAATAAATTCCGAGTTTACAAGATAAAATGAAATATGGTAACTGATAAATTATTTAACCGATGATGTATTTGTACATCACCGATCGATTGATCTATCATTCACTGTTCCCTTTAAGAACAATTGAATTTGCCTTTCGCCGGCATTTCACCCAAATTCAATAATTTTATTCAATTCAAATATTTTAATTCATTTCAATATTCGTGAATCCAAAATTTTGCCACACACTGTAATTTGAATTGCTATCATTTCCCAGCCAAATGGCTGACCCATGCACATTCAGCCAGTGCATTTGTCCGTAAAGTGGATCCGTAATCGATTGGGTTACATTTCATGGACAAAGGCAGGCATGCCGGCGAAGAGACGCAAACTCAGGGGCGTGTTTTTGTCTGGTCAGCAGATTGCGTTGGCAGTTTGAACGTGGGTGAAATGCTCGGTGAATTAAGTAGCATATTTGCAAAACGTAATCTGTATCACATTTTGTAAAGGTCATTGAGTTTTGTATTGTAACAACCAAGGTGTATTTGAATTTGCTGAACATCAATAAAATCAGATGGATTCAATTCTTTCTTAATCATAAAGAAGCATCTTTGAGATATTAAGGAACGAAATTTTATCAAAGGAAATAATAAACTGCCAGGACAAAAGAGCCCTGATAACAACACATTGCGTTATCCTAAAGTTTGACTCTCATTCAATAGAAGCGTGTTAACTTAATGTTGAAAATGACGTTATAAATAAAAATTAACCATTAACAGTGCAAAATCTCAAAATTGGCCGAAAGTGGCGAGCTATTCTTGAACCTCAAAAAAAAAAATTATGTATCATGAAAATTCGATCTTTCCATTCATCTGTCCCCTTCGCAGGCAAGAACACCAGTGGTGAGCTCTTCCTTTGCGTTGAAGGCACTACTTCCATGAGGCACCATAAATATCAGTGTTCGGGAGCGCTCTCTCGTATGCTAGTTTTGAACAGGTACAATTTGTTAGCCCAGGGTTGATTCTGACCTGCAAGGAGCGCGTGTGTTATCATGGGTAGTCACGGATTATCTCTGCAGCCAATCACGTGAAATCAAGATCACTGCTTGGTTTGGAGTGCAGATCAGAATTCGCCGCAAAAAAGATGTTGAGTAACAACTTCCAAATACCTATAAGGACTGTAAAACCATTTGGTCTTGCTAGTCATATAATGGTGGTATAAATCCAAAGCAGGTCCAAACGATATTGATGTCCGAGGACAACGCACGTTCGGAAGTTGTTAGGGATGCTGGGGCATGATTAGTGCAATAACCCTCAGCAGTTACCTTCCCGCCAATAATCTGGACCCCTTGCAGGGTACCCTTGAGACGATGGTCTGCCTCCTGCTTACGACTGATGATACAGCCGAGTTTTTCGGGCCCCACGTTGGGCGCCATTTTGCAGGGCACTGAGATTGGCCTTGTCTGAGGACGCGTGAATGCGCTGGCAGGCTAACGTTGCAGTGCCGTGGGGTGGATTATTTTCCCCAGCACAAGGATCCACTACATGCACAAATTGAAGCAATCTAATGTCTGCGTTGTCTAGTGGTTAGAGCATGAACGCCTAGGCCGAAGGTCCCAGGTTCAAATCTCGTTTGGAGCAACGTGATTTTTTGGAAAAACTACGAGTGTTCACTCAGTGGTGATATGTACTGATTTAATCAGATCATATCATAGCTGAGCAAGAACACGGTGGGATAATACTGACCAAACCAACTTCCAAAAAAACAAACTGGGCCGGGAACAGACGGACGTAAGAGTAGACTTCATCGTAACCGACGATATTTATGGCCACAAATAAGAGCGAGGAATCCTGGTAGAAGCTGTGCCCCTAGCACACTCCCAACTGGATCATAATCGAAATGTAGACGTGGCTATATATTTCTCATTTAAGTGAAAAACTTATACAAACATATTTTGTGTGAATTTTTCCATTAAATGAGAAATATAAACGTGGCCAATTTATGTTATAGTATTATGCGATAGAGTCACATAACATTATACCATAAAAGGGCAAGCGAGTGGAAGGTCACTCTACCCGGGCAAGAGCCCCTGTAACGCAAAAAGAAAGGGAAAGGCTGGCCATCGTTGCGGGTCCCATACCCCGTCAGGTTTCAAATAAATGAAAAGATCGAGTTTTTCTCTTGATGATTTATTATTTAATTCTTGGAATTTTTATTGAACAAAATAAAAAAGTAGTATTTCAACTGGACGTTAATGATATTTAAACAAAAGGAATTTCCTCCAAACACAATAAAAAATAATAGATTTCGAATTTACTCAAAGCAAAACAGATTTTTTTGTTTTTAGTCTAAAACAAGTAAATATGTAACCGAAATGTCGGAATAGAATTTTTGTGCTCAGCTTAAAAATAGAAATAATCAAATTTTAATGCTCTTTATTTTTTTAACGAAATTGTATCTTGCTTAACGTATTGATATCACCTAGCAATTTACGGGAGTTAAACAAAAAATCCACCAAATCGATACATAAACCGTTTATTTTTCTTTTTTGTTTCTTTGTGTGCTTTTCCTTTTTGAATCAATACATTTGAATGCATATAAATATTTAACAAAAAGAAAAAAAGTCAAAACAAACGGTGTACTCACCTACATCCTCGCCGGGCACCCGCTGATGATGTGGTGAATCCTGCAATTTAATTGAAATGGTGAGGAGAATTCCAAAACACAATTTTCCACTGTATATAAATTAACTTCATTAATCAACTACAACTGCAACAATAAGTGGTTCCATGTAGGGTTTTGATATGAGCTCCCAGCTTCGCGATCCGTTGTATCTATTGGAGAAGACCGACAAGGTAAAGTGAAAAGTTCCACTTTAACCTAGCCAAGACCGCAACAATTGAAGTGTTTGAAGGTTTTGTTCGGAGTCAGTGCCGTGCGGCAAAGCCAACTACAACAATAATAAATTTATTAAATCAAGCAATCACGAGATTATCACGTAGGCACACTCGCTCCACACTCCGCTATGCACAGTTTCGCCAGCAAGCTTGTAAGCACGTATCGCGGCTAAAAGTTCAAGTCAGCGACCGTACTCTGTTGTACCCAAAAGATTTATCTCTTCCTTTTCTTCACAACACCTTCCACGTCACAGCACTTTTTCAATCACTTCTATAACACTTCAATTTTTGATTCGTGCACTAAATTATCTTAAAGATTCTGTTTCGATATAACGCTTGCCGGCGCGGTTCTACCGACGTGTTCACGCTGATGATCAAAAGCAGCCTCTCCGTTGATATCAGTTGTCCCGTGCTTTATCGTCGCACCAGTACTTGACCCGCTTCCCATTCAGATTTGAATTTTTAAAGCATGTAAAATAGTATAATAGAAAAATTTAAATAATATTAAAAGGGGTGAATATCATGAAGAATATAATTATAATGAAAGGTTTAAATTAAATACAGAAAATCATGATCGAAAATTTGTATTTAATAAAAAACTTTAAAAAAAATTCTATGACTTAAAACTTTTGAGTTACTGGCACCCCAGCGCGCCCAACACGGCTTGATCCGGCAACATCAACGCTTAAATCAATTTACGTAGTTATTTAAGGTTAATATTAGCAGTGTAGTAATTAGCACATTCGTAATTATTTCAATTGATTGATTTATTAATCGCTCGATCATGTTTATTCAATTTAACTATTTCAAATTCAATTCGCCACAAAGCAAAAATACTTTAAGTTTCAAATACCACATTTCATTTCAATCAATCGAGTAACCCATTTTTCATTCATTTTTAAGGTTTTGTAAAATAACTATGTAATTCAAATTGTCAATGGTTTGATTTTTACAATTCATCATATGACTATATAAAAAATAAGTCTAAAATAGTTCTGAAATACGAATAATCGATTTAGGAAATTATAAACTAAAAAGCTGATAATTGCATCGTCGTTGTCTTTTTAGTATTATGAACAATATCTATCTTTTTAAATGTTATTATTTCTACAATATAATAGAATAATATAGTTTCGATTTGATTTTGTATAACCGCTAGATTACTGATTGTTATATATATTTTGTATGGGGCTCGCCCTGTTGATACAAGAATAAATAAATAAATAAATATTTGTCAGATGTTACTCTCTTTGTCACAAAATTAATTGTATTTTCAGGGTTTTGTAAAATAATTTTACAAAACCCTACTAGTTTTGCGACCAGTCTGTCCGTCTGTCCGTCTGTCCGTCCGTCCGTCCGTGTGTCACAGCAGTTTTTCTCGGAAACTACTTAAGCTAGAAACATCAAATTTTGTGTGTAGGTGTAAAGTGGTGATCTCTTCAAAGTTCAACTACAAAAAAATTTTATAAGGTATTTAAGGGGGGTCTCCCCATATAGGAGAGTGACCCCCAAAAAAAAATTCAGTGAAGGTAGCTGATATGGGTATCAAATGAAAGGTCTTGATGAGAACTTTTCAAAACAGGTCTCAGTTTGGCAAAGTTTGCTTCGAGGGGCGCACAGGGAGGGGAAATACACGAAAAATTTGTGTCCCCCCCCCCTCGCGATTGGACACCTGTGATCCGAAAAATCTGAAAAAAATCAGGAATGTAGGCCTTGGTGAGTACAACAACAACAAATACGTGAGAAGTAAAAATTCACTCAACTTTGTTAGTAATAGTATGATTTATCGATTTTATGTTTTCTTGAATAAAATCTTAACGGTACCCTTAAATTCAATTTAAATAATTTCAGTACGTAGATGTCTATTTGTAAGATTGATCTATCCTGAAAGTTTAATAAAGATTGAATTGAATATTTAGCGAAGTTATAGCGGTTTGAATGTTCCTGTATTACTATGGAACAATATGCGCTGCATTTATTACTATGGCAACATATGGCTATGGAACAACACGCGCTTTTACCGACTCAGACACTACAGTTTTGCTAGGATTTGCATGAAAATTTCAGGAATGATAGGTATCATATATATCTTTGAGAATCGGTTCAGCTAGTGGTATCAGTAATCGTAAAACAAAATAGTGGCTGTTTTAAATGCGAAGATTGAATAATTTTGCGAAATTTTTTCCCAGCTTCAACGTTTAAGGTGCATGCTTTGAACACTTGATTCAATTTAATGAATGACTGGAGATGAGTACCTACAATTAATGCTCATGAGTGAAACAAGTCAAGGAGGTGGGAGAGAGCTCCTAGCAAAAGGGTTTTGTAACCATTATAGGATTCGAAAAAATTGGCCATTAATCGATGATAACAGTACAGGAGGGTGTAATGATTTTTCTACTTTCACATCGAACGCGGAACCGACCTCTCATCGGTTCTAGACGTTAAGTCTGAGTAGTGCCAACGGATGGTACCAACAGGTCAACCAATCCGTGCACCGTAATCCATTCACGCGGTGACTGCTTGTCGGCCAGCTAGTTCGGAGAGGATTTCGGTCGCGGGTCTCCGAATGGATTACGCTCAATTACAATATTTCAGTCACCTGAACTTGCCCGTTTTCCAAACGCGTCAACAATTACTCATCCAGAACGAGAAACCTACCTTACGTTAATTCTGGATGTGATCTATCCACAGATCTCAAATCAAAAACGCTACAAAAATCCATAGGCGCGTTACCGATTCACCGACGCGGTACCGAAAAATATGCTACTCGAACTTAAACCGAAGAAAACTACTCTAAAGAAATGACGAAACAATCAAAGGTACCGCGTACCGCGCGCGACGCGAAACCGACTTCAGCGGATTTGTCGAAACCCTACCCTCGCGACGGCATACTTACCCTACACTCTCTGTTCCCACTGAAAAAGAAGAGTCACTGAAAAGGAAAGTCGTGGGTTAACTTAGCAATTCATGTTGTTATATATATTTTTCAAAAGAACAAAAATCGTTTTCCTTATACAAATGTTTTAAAGATCATACAATTAATGTTCGGCAATTTTTCGCATTTATAGCTGGGTATGCTTCGATACTTGTATTATCGAAAGTATGAAGTTAGTCGTTTCTAATAATTAATGTTCATTCGTTTCGAAATAAACATTTTTTTTTCCAATTTCAAATTATACTATTAATGTTTTGGTCATATAGCATTCCGCAATTTGGATAATCAAAATTTTAACCCAAAAATATATGTATATAAGCGCGATCACGAAGAATTTCTCTATTAAGACTATTCATTTCAATTATCTACTAATGCACATTAAATATTGGTTTGCTTCTTTCGTAGACTGATTTTGTCGCGTGTTTTTGTAACGTATAACTAACGCTAAACAAGTCTCTAATTTTCCTACATACTAACTAACGATTCCTTCGATACAATATAAATTTCTAACCAAGGTATTCTACTTAAAGTAATAGTATCTCTTGTTTTCTACAGTTTGATAACCCGTTTGTATTAAATGGAAATTTTCCCTCTTTTTTGTTTTTTTAGCACTCATCTACATCAACTATAAAAACAAATTAATAAAATCGTGTGCCAGTCTACATGCGTTTCGTCTAAAAGCAACCAAAATAAGGAGAATTCAAACACAAAAAGTGTTTCTGATAAATGTCATCTCTCGTATGAATTGGACATAAATGTTCTACCTTTTAATGTCTTTAATTTATAGTTATGCCTAAAATCAACGAAAGTACGATTTTCCGTCGTTTTTTCTTTTTTTTTGATTATCTAGATAGCATTCTGTCATATAAAATTTATTAACCTCTATAATCTAAGGTTTCAAATGAATTTGGTATGCATTTATTCATATGATTAATAACTGACCGGTGAAAAATTTTCTTACGACCATTTTATATTTGGAATAACTTCATGCTTTCTTTCGAGTAGATAAAAATGGTTTTTTACTTTATGTATAATTATGTTTAAACAATAAATTAATATTTTGCTTGTAATAAGAGTTTAAATGCGTCGATGTGCGACATCAACAGGCGATAGCGTAAATACACGCCTAAACTTACGATGTTAAAACTATTCCTGTCAGCAAATATAATCTACTGTATTTCGTTTTTTTTTTTTTCTTATCCGACAGTTGTAATTGGTCCTTTTTCTAAGGGCATTCAGTCGGAATTTTCGCGCATTTTTTTTTTTTTTGTTTCACAGGACATTCATCTGCATTCGTTTCACACTTGTTTACGAGAGCGCATTTAGGAAGCCATTTAGCCAGTTGCTCTTCGAAAAATTGTTCTAGACAACGGGCATGCGCATATGTTTTGGAATCCTCCGGATAATATAAGCATACAGTTTTGGACAACAATCGAACGTCAGCTACAAATGTGGCAATGTCTTTGTAGTGATTCGGACTTGATGGATCCAAACGAGTTCGAATAACATCTAGCGACATAGGTTGACAAACTACTTCATAATATGCAGGGTTTGTTGCAGGTTCTGGCTCTCTAAATGGTAAACTTTGTTCGTATTGGCAATATAATTTTAAACATATCCTCTGTCTAATCTTTAATTCATTTGCGCCAAGTTCTCCTGCACTATGTCTTTCACATTCAGCTGAACTTGCCAGTTCCGCTAAATTAACACCTGACAAATCTTGCCACGTTTCACTTTCATCTGGTAAGGAACCTATAGCTGGTATGTGACAATTGTGGTGAAATACTTTTGGATATTCATCGCAACACATCAACTCACCACCATCCAAACCAACTGCACACCAATCTTCATTTGGATCGTCTTTCTGGTCAGCTTTCTCTTCAGCCACATTCGCAATAGCTGCTGAACTTTGGACTTGTGGCGATGTCGTCTTATTCCTACCTTCCGGAAGAACTTGTACTCCGTTCGAATCTAATTTCGCTGATCCGATGTTTGATCCACGACTGTACTGACAACGAAAGATGATCCATTCATCTAGGTCGATATTGTCCTGACCTTGACCGTATGCTTCTATATTTGTTGAAAAGCCTTTTTGGCAGCAACACTTTCGCCGTCTCGATTCCTTTCCTTCGGTGTTCTTTCGGCGGATCCACTTCATGGGATTTTCTATCAAGAATGAGGTTAGAGACGGAACTCGGGAGATATCCGTTAGCAGTCTTACCTTTCTATAGATATTTTCGGCACAAACGAGAGCGAATACCGGAATCTGCCGCAACCAACAATTAGCAGTTGCTATTTTTGATTGCTTTCGATATTTCGCATCTAAGCCATAATACAATCACTAACCTAATTTACATATGTAAAATTAATTAAAGAAACAACAGTGTAATTTAATTCTAGCTTTTTCACTTATAAATACTAAAAATCAAAAATGCATTAGCTGATTCCACGACAATGGACACGATTAGCAGACGACAGCCACGAAAAATGAAGCCGACATGTGGCTGTCAAAAATTCCGGTTGTCACCTCGGACAAAACATCTGTGTGTGGAATGGCACGCCATATGGCGGCAATGTACCTCTCCCGATGTCGCCAGTGGCATAGTTTTCTCGATGGCCACGGTGGAGGGGCATTTCCAGATGGCTATGTCTCGAAATGTGCCGGGGTTGGATTAATTCTATATTTCGAATATTTATATCCACGGATCTAAATATTTGGACCGAAAAAAAAATATTTTCTGCACAACGATATCCGCACGACAGATGAAGTCCGCTGGCACTTCGAGGACATATCCATCTGGCCGGTTACAAGGGTTCGGGATCGGAATCACTTCGATTCCTGGGCGTAGGCGTCACATTACACATTCCCCCCCCCCAAAATCGAAGTAATTACGATCCCGTCTCCTATATAAAAGGTATTGGTTAGGGCCGTGGCGGGTCGAAGGTCGGTTTCGAAGGATAGGCTACAACCATGTTCGTGAAGACTCGACAGTGACTATATAGTAGGGAGTCGGGTGTTATTCGGAGGTCTTCGTCTAAGCAGAGATTTGGGGTAAGCCAAGGTTTCTCGTGGGAATTAGTTGCACTTCATCGTCTAAGGTCTTTTGCGTGGTAAATTCCCAGGGTTTTACCAGCCATGTCCGCGATGAGGTATCGGGTGGGGCTTATGACTTGTATGACTCGACACTTCACGAATTTCTTGTCTAGTTTGGCATTGTAATGTCGGGTGGCATCGCTCTGTCGGAAGTTTCGACGATATATTTCGTCGCCGGCCTTAAAGCCAGAAGGATGAGATCGCAAGTTGTACCGCTCCTCTCCCATCCGTCTACTTTCTTCAATCTTCTCCCGCAGTTGATCTCGCAGAAGTTGGAGCTTTTCGTGCGGTTCTAGAACCACGATTGGGTCCTCTAGCGATTTCAGTTGCCGCAATAGCCGGTAAGCGCTCCCATGACAGATCATGTACTGGCCGAACACTGCGAAATACGGCGAAATGCCGGTAGTGGCGTGGTACGACGAGCGCAGCGCACTAGTGATGGCGGACAATTTGCGATCCCAGTCCTTCTGATTCGGGTGGACATAGGCGCGAATGGCCGCTATGAGCGTACGATTCAGTCGTTCGGATGCGTTGGCTTGTGGTGAATAGACGGCAGTTCGTTGGTGGATGATGCCGTATTTGGACATTAGGTCTCGGAACTTGCTGGAGGTGAACTGGACCCCATTGTCGGAGACAAGTTTCTCCGGAACTCCAAACATGTGAAAGACTCGGTTCTCCAAGAAGCTGATTATAGGTCCAGTGTGCATGTTACGTAGGGGTTCTATGATAGGGAATTTAGAGAGCTGGTCCAGGACCACGACAGCTCCCGTGTGACCAGAAGCAGATCGAGGGTAAGGACCGATAAGATCAATGTACAAGCGCTGGAACACGCGTTCGGGGACCTCAACCTTACCCATGGGTGGCCGAAGAATGGTGTTGGGCGCTTTAGTGCACTTGCATAGCTCACAGGAGGCTACGTACGCTTTTATCTGTTGTGCCATCTTAGGCCAAAAGAAACAGGTTTTCAACCGCCTAAGTGTACGACCGTATCCGCCGTGCGCACTTGATGGGTGGTCATGAGCCCGTCTGATAAGATCAGTGGTTAATTCTTCGGGCACCCACAACTTCCACTGTTCTTCTTCTTGTAGGGGGTCTCCGGATGCGTGTCCCATGCGTTTGTAAATAAATCCATCCGTCAACCGCAGTTCAGGAAGCTGGGACAGTTGATTCTGGATAGTGTGAATCAGTTGGGTGTAGCTGGCTGACTTGAAGGCAGGATGGTCCAAATCGATCAATTGGGGGCTGTCGTCCTCTTGGACCAACTCGGCTCCTTCAGGGGCGAACATTCTGGATAGGGTGTCGGGGACTACATGCTGGCTTCCTTTTCGGTGGCGAATTGTGAAGTCAAATGCCTGTAGTTTCAGTGCCCACCTGGCCAATCTGCCGTTGAGATCAGTCTGGCTCATTAGCCATTTCAGAGAAGCGTGATCCGTAACGATTTCAAAGGTGTGTCCCTCCACATAGGCTCGGAAGCGTTTCACTGCCAACACCGCGGCTAAACATTCTTGCTCGGAGACCGTGTAATTTCGCTGGGCTGGGTTCAGCTTGTGAGACATGAAGGCTATAGGTCTCTCCTCGCCGTCTTGTGCAACCTGGACTAAGACTGCTCCCACCCCATGTTGACTCGCGTCACAATGGATTGAGAACGGTTTGTCAAAGTCCGGGCTGTGCAGTACGGGGGCTGTAGTCAGACTCTTCTTTAGCTCTTCAAAGGCTCGCAAGCTGGGCTCTTCCCAGACGAATTTACGTCCCTTACGCAGCATGTCGGTCAAAGGAGTGGTTATGGTGGCATAGTCACGTACAAAACGCTGGTACCATCCGCATAAACCTAAGAATCGGCGTAACTGTTTGGTGGTCTTGGGTAGTGGAAAAACGTCAATCGCTTGAGTCTTTTCCGGATCGGTCTTGATATGGCCATGCCCAATGATGTGACCTAAATACTTCACCTCCGTCATCACGAACTGGCTCTTCCTTATGTTGATGGTTAATCTTGCCCTCCGGATGTGTAGAGCCACCTCCTGAAGCAGGTCGATGTGTTCATCGAAGGTCTCGGTTATAAGCAACAGATCGTCCAAGTAAACGAAAACTTGGTGTCGCAGATGAGGTGGTATCACCTTATCCATAAGGCGCGTCATTGTTTGGGGGGCATTACACAATCCGAATGGCATGGTCACGAATTGATATAGGGGCCGACCTGGGACTGTGAAGGCTGTTTTCTCCTTTGAACCGGGGTCTAAAGGAATTTGCCAGAAGGCATCTTTGAGGTCTAAGCTCGTGATGAAATGGGCTTTAGGCAATCGACTCAAAATGCCTTCGATCAACGGTAGAGGATATGCGTCCTTGACTGTGACGGCGTTCAAGCGTCTGGCATCTAAGCATAACCGGACCTTGTTCGGTTTGACAACTAAGGTGACTGGGGAAGCCCACGCGCTCTGTGATTCTTCGATTACGCCTAATGCTAACATTCGATCCACTTCGGCATATAACGATTTTTCCTTCGCCGGAGATATGGCGAAATGTCTTTGTTTTATGGGTTTCGCATCCCCCACATCTATAGTGTGGAACACCAGGGCAGTCCGCCCGAGGCCTTCCTTCTCGTGCGAGGGAAAAGCCGATATAGCCGAGTCAAGACGCAGTTGCTGAGTTACATCCAGTGTATGCCGTAGTAAGTTAGTGGGTTGAGATGGGTCAGGAACGGTGGTGACGGACTCCAGGGTCGAACCGGAAAATAGTGCCGGGGCCAAGTTAAATTTTCGAACGAAATCCACTCCTAAATAAAGATTCTGGGTTAACTGAGGTATGATGAAAAATTCCATAGGTTTAGTTACCCCTTTAAAGGTGACATCCGTCATAATTTTTCCCACTACAGAGTGACGAGTTCCGTCCGCCGTGCTTAACCAGGAGGTGAAATGACGGATTTGGTCCGCGTGCTTTGCCAGTACCTCCCCTGCAAACTCGGCAGATATGCAATTCACACTGGCTCCCGTATCGACTAAGCCTGATACTCGTTTCTGCAGGAGGTGTACTGACGCATATGGCCGGACATCCTCCCTCAATAATTCGTCTAAGTGTATGTCCTTCAGCACCTTCCTCGACTGCCTGACTTTTCTCCAGAAGCTCCGCATCCGACGCGTGGCTCGCTTGCTTCGCGGTGGGACATTTGTAGCCAACTCCTCATGGAAGATGCGCTGTCGAGTAGCCAAATAATTCCGCAGCCTGACATGAAAAGGTTTTACATGCCAAGGAACTTTCGTCTCGCTATCATTTCCCTGCGCGTTGGCATCGGTGAAGAACGGCGTCGGTTGTGGAACTTCGGGAGAACTGTGTTTAGCGGTGCGAGTCAGCAGAGTTGGAGTCCTGTTGGGAGCTGGGTCATAACTGGTGATGGGATCTGGATTGGTTCGTCCGGGGTTTAGGAGTGCCGACGGGTGATCGCGGCACTCGGTGGCAAGTTTTTTCGCCCTTTGCAATTTGCACAGTCAGGTGCGTATGTGTCGGCCTTCCCGCATCGGTAGCAGAAAAGCGTTGGCTCCGCTGGACATGCATAGAACCGATGTCCCGGTTGTCGGCAGTTCCAACAGACTGTCGGGCTTGTAATTGCTTCAAGGGAGGGTCGATCAATCAAGGCTGGGTCCTCAAGCTCCGGTGGTGCTCCGCTCCTCGGTACTGGTACTGGATCAGCAAGCAGGTGGTCTGCTGCCATCAACTCCGCGGTGTGATGATTTCGGGGATTTGGTCCCGTTATGCGAGGTTGTGGACGGAAGGTACCTCGTCGCTCATCCAAGTGTTCTTGTCTACGCGCATGGAGGCGCAATCCCTGTATGGTGTTGATGGGAAAATGTAGCAGGCTGTTCTGGAGATCACAGCGCATGTTCTCTCTGATAATTTCTACCAATTCGTCCTCGGGCATGGTATTTCGCAAGCGAGTGCTCAATCTCACTATACTGGTGTAGTACTGGTCGAACGGTTCGTGAGCGCCTTGTTTCCGTTTCTTTATTTGCTCCCTTAGCTCTTCTCTCAGTGAAGCCATCCTCAAATCGATTGCGGAAGGCTGCACTGAAAGAGTGCCAAGTGGGACGTGGCGTTGACTCTTTAAAGCTCCAGTACCAGTCGGCAGCGTCGCCACTGAACAAAAGATGTGCATGCCGGAGGAAGGCCGAGGAATCACCTCCCAGGGTGCTGGATACCAACGCCTGAATCCGGAAAAGGAACCGGTCCGCCGATATCATATCGTTGAACCCTGTAAAGTTCAGGCGCCAACTCTCCATGATACGAGGCGTCGGGTCTCGAAAAGGTGCCAATGCGTTCCCGGGGGGAATCACATCCTCGATTGACCTGTGGTACTGAACTGCCTCGGGGGCTGGAGGTACCAACGGAGGTCCGGTACTGTGTCGCGGTCTGTATTCGGGAGCTCTGGGATCCATTCCCGAGTTCCTTGGAGGTGGGACCCATTGCTCGGATTGTCGGGAGTGGGGCATCGCCGCACTGGGATTTGGCTCCCAGCCAAGCGGAGTTCTCACGCGGCTGGGTGGTTGGCTCAACGGGAGATTCTGGATCTTTCCCTCCAGGTTGCCAATCCTCTCCGACATATCCCTCATCAACGCCACGAGGGTGTCAATGGAGTGGGCGGAAGGCATGGTTGTCACCTCGGACACGACACTTGCAGCCGGAACTTCACCGCCTACTGCTCCTTGCAGGTCTAAGAGTGGTTGTGACGGTTCGGCTTCTGGAGCTCCTTTCGCCACTGCTCCACGCGTTGGTAGGGGCGTTCCGAGGGGGACGTCTAGGGCAGACCGATCTATGGGTCGCCGGCATAAGGGACACAGCTCTGACGTGAGGAGGAGCTGTTGTACACAGGCACGATGGAATAAATGTCCACAATCCAATCGCACGCTGTGTACGCCCTCCACTACGTCTTCGAAGCAGATCCCGCAGTTAGCTGGTTGGACCGTTTTGGATCTGGTCCAACGCTTGTCTGGGGTCCGCTTCGTTGCCATCTTTGATTTTTGCTGGGTGTGTTGCCAATGGGTATTCCTAAAAAAAAAATAACAAGGTAAGTTACTCCTACTACTAACTTAATATTTATGTGGAAACTTAGAAATGTATATTAGTGGCCGATAGTGGCGAGCTATTACGATAAGAAATAGAGATTTGAAATACCTTTCCTTTCCAGTGGTCGACCTCTTCAGCGGGAAATGAGAGTGCGTGGTAATCTGCCGAAGAAAGGGTGCTTCGGTCGATTTACGAAATTTATCCCCATAACCCACATACATTACAAACCGTTTCTAATCTACGTTAAATGACTCGACGAGACAAGTGGTAGAGCTGCCGTAACGACTTTGTACGCGGTCAAAATTCCCGACGCGTGGAAGCATTCCGGGCTTCGCAACTCCAGCATACGCCACCGAACGTTGAACCGATACCACTCGTCTAACACGCATAAGAAATAGTTGGAATCCTTCCGCTACATAAAGGCAAGGTAGCCTTCTATTTTCTTGAGAGTCCATGCTGATAGGTAAACCCATCAGACTGGCAGTTCCATCAAGAAAATAGAAGGTCCTTACAGGGGTTAACCTGGGACAACACATCGGAAGGATTCTGTCGCGAAAGCAAAATCAAACAAAGGAGAGCGGAAGCTACAACTCACGTGAAGCGACCTCTAATGTGTATCACACAATTCCACTGCTCCTGATAGTGGGACTCGAGTACCAAAGTACCTTACATCCTCCGTAAAGGACCAACTCGTCAGAAGACGCGAAGTTCTTTCCCCCTTAGGATGTTTTTGGCCCCACGTTGGGCGCCATTTGTAATGATTTTCTACTTTCACATCGAACGCGGAACCGACCTCTCATCGGTTCTAGACGTTAAGTCTGAGAAGTGCCAACGGATGGTACCAACAGGTCAACCAATCCGTGCACCGTAATCCATTCACGCGGTGACTGCTTGTCGGCCAGCTAGTTCGGAGAGGATTTCGGTCGCGGGTCTCCGAATGGATTACGCTCAATTACAATATTTCAGTCACCTGAACTTGCCCGTTTTCCAAACGCGTCAACAATTACTCATCCAGAACGAGAAACCTACCTTACGTTAATTCTGGATGTGATCTATCCACAGATCTCAAATCAAAAACGCTACAAAAATCCATAGACGCGTTACCGATTCACCGACGCGGTACCGAAAAATATGCTACTCGAACTTAAACCGAAGAAAACTACTCTAAAGAAATGACGAAACAATCAAAGGTACCGCGTACCGCGCGCGACGCGAAACCGACTTCAGCGGATTTGTCGAAACCCTACCCTCGCGACGGCATACTTACCCTACACTCTCTGTTCCCACTGAAAAAGAAGAGTCACTGAAAAGGAAAGTCGTGGGTTAACTTAGCAATTCATGTTGTTATATATATTTTTCAAAAGAACAAAAATCGTTTTCCTTATACAAATGTTTTAAAGATCATACAATTAATGTTCGGCAATTTTTCGCATTTATAGCTGGGTATGCTTCGATACTTGTATTATCGAAAGTATGAAGTTAGTCGTTTCTAATAATTAATGTTCATTCGTTTCGAAATAAACATTTTTTTTTCCAATTTCAAATTATACTATTAATGTTTTGGTCATATAGCATTCCGCAATTTGGATAATCAAAATTTTAACCCAAAAATATATGTATATAAGCGCGATCACGAAGAATTTCTCTATTAAGACTATTCATTTCAATTATCTACTAATGCACATTAAATATTGGTTTGCTTCTTTCGTAGACTGATTTTGTCGCGTGTTTTTGTAACGTATAACTAACGCTAAACAAGTCTCTAATTTTCCTACATACTAACTAACGATTCCTTCGATACAATATAAATTTCTAACCAAGGTATTCTACTTAAAGTAATAGTATCTCTTGTTTTCTACAGTTTGATAACCCGTTTGTATTAAATGGAAATTTTCCCTCTTTTTTGTTTTTTTAGCACTCATCTACATCAACTATAAAAACAAATTAATAAAATCGTGTGCCAGTCTACATGCGTTTCGTCTAAAAGCAACCAAAATAAGGAGAATTCAAACACAAAAAGTGTTTCTGATAAATGTCATCCCTCGTATGAATTGGACATAAATGTTCTACCTTTTAATGTCTTTAATTTATAGTTATGCCTAAAATCAACGAAAGTACGATTTTCCGTCGTTTTTTCTTTTTTTTTTGATTATCTAGATAGCATTCTGTCATATAAAATTTATTAACCTCTATAATCTAAGGTTTCAAATGAATTTGGTATGCATTTATTCATATGATTAATAACTGACCGGTGAAAAATTTTCTTACGACCATTTTATATTTGGAATAACTTCATGCTTTCTTTCGAGTAGATAAAAATGGTTTTTTACTTTATGTATAATTATGTTTAAACAATAAATTAATATTTTGCTTGTAATAAGAGTTTAAATGCGTCGATGTGCGACATCAACAGGCGATAGCGTAAATACACGCCTAAACTTACGATGTTAAAACTATTCCTGTCAGCAAATATAATCTACTGTATTTCGTTTTTTTTTTTTTCTTATCCGACAGTTGTAATTGGTCCTTTTTCTAAGGGCATTCAGTCGGAATTTTCGCGCATTTTTTTTTTTTTTTGTTTCACAGGACATTCATCTGCATTCGTTTCACACTTGTTTACGAGAGCGCATTTAGGAAGCCATTTAGCCAGTTGCTCTTCGAAAAATTGTTCTAGACAACGGGCATGCGCATATGTTTTGGAATCCTCCGGATAATATAAGCATACAGTTTTGGACAACAATCGAACGTCAGCTACAAATGTGGCAATGTCTTTGTAGTGATTCGGACTTGATGGATCCAAACGAGTTCGAATAACATCTAGCGACATAGGTTGACAAACTACTTCATAATATGCAGGGTTTGTTGCAGGTTCTGGCTCTCTAAATGGTAAACTTTGTTCGTATTGGCAATATAATTTTAAACATATCCTCTGTCTAATCTTTAATTCATTTGCGCCAAGTTCTCCTGCACTATGTCTTTCACATTCAGCTGAACTTGCCAGTTCCGCTAAATTAACACCTGACAAATCTTGCCACGTTTCACTTTCATCTGGTAAGGAACCTATAGCTGGTATGTGACAATTGTGGTGAAATACTTTTGGATATTCATCGCAACACATCAATTCACCACCATCCAAACCAACTGCACACCAATCTGCATTTGGATCGTCTTTCTGGTCAGCTTTCTCTTCAGCCACATTCGCAATAGCTGCTGAACTTTGGACTTGTGGCGATGTCGTCTTATTCCTACCTTCCGGAAGAACTTGTACTCCGTTCGAATCTAATTTCGCTGATCCGATGTTTGATCCACGACTGTACTGACAACGAAAGATGATCCATTCATCTAGGTCGATATTGTCCTGACCTTGACCGTATGCTTCTATATTTGTTGAAAAGCCTTTTTGGCAGCAACACTTTCGCCGTCTCGATTCCTTTCCTTCGGTGTTCTTTCGGCGGATCCACTTCATGGGATTTTCTATCAAGAATGAGGTTAGAGACGGAACTCGGGAGATATCCGTTAGCAGTCTTACCTTTCTATAGATATTTTCGGCACAAACGAGAGCGAATACCGGAATCTGCCGCAACCAACAATTAGCAGTTGCTATTTTTGATTGCTTTCGATATTTCGCATCTAAGCCATAATACAATCACTAACCTAATTTACATATGTAAAATTAATTAAAGAAACAACAGTGTAATTTAATTCTAGCTTTTTCACTTATAAATACTAAAAATCAAAAATGCATTAGCTGATTCCACGACAATGGACACGATTAGCAGACGACAGCCACGAAAAATGAAGCCGACATGTGGCTGTCAAAAATTCCGGTTGTCACCTCGGACAAAACATCTGTGTGTGGAATGGCACGCCATATGGCGGCAATGTACCTCTCCCGATGTCGCCAGTGGCATAGTTTTCTCGATGGCCACGGTGGAGGGGCATTTCCAGATGGCTATGTCTCGAAATGTGCCGGGGTTGGATTAATTCTATATTTCGAATATTTATATCCACGGATCTAAATATTTGGACCGAAAAAAAAATATTTTCTGCACAACGATATCCGCACGACAGATGAAGTCCGCTGGCACTTCGAGGACATATCCATCTGGCCGGTTACAAGGGTTCGGGATCGGAATCACTTCGATTCCTGGGCGTAGGCGTCACATTACAAGGGTGGCCCCTGGAAAAAAATTCATCAAACGTAGCCGATATGAGTATGAAATGAAAGTTTTCATGGGAGCTTTTCAAAACAGTTGTTAAACTGTCAGTTTCAGCTTCAGTGAGGGCACAGGGGGGAAATACATGAAAAATGTGTTTCCTTCGTCGCGGATGGACATCTGAAATAATTATCAAGGGAGATATTTATGAGTATAACAATACCAAAAACCTCAAAAGTCGAAATTCGTTCAACTTTGTTAATAATAGTATGATCTTCGTATTTCATATTTTCTCCAATAAAATTGTCTTTGAAATGTTTCTTGATTTGATTCGATCTGGTGACTGCATTTTGTAAATTGAATACAAAACCCTTCTGACATGAGCGTAGATCTGTTTACCCAACTTGTTTAATTTGCAAAAACTTTGAAACAAAAGTTTATTCATTGTTCAATTGTTGGTTGGTCTGTAAAATAGCTGCTGAACGTTTATTAAAAGATTTTAATGAATTTCTGAGCTTTCTGCTGAATGTATTAAATAAAAATCATAAATCAAAGTTCGGGACAAATGAGTCCCGGCGCAAACATTTGGAGACCCCGGCGAGATGTACTTGGTATTTATTTCGCCGTACATAACTAAATAATTGTTTTTCCAAAGTGAACAGGTCGCGAAGTGCTGTGTCATGTTTTGTGTAGTGTCGGGGTCTATCCACGCTTTCTGTTTCTGGCCGCTTTCCGACTTTCTACAAGACATAAAAGTATTGGCTCGAATCGTCGAAGGCGCCATTTCAAGCTACAAGAAGGATTCGTCCTCAAGGAAGCAGGAAGTCGGGTATTATGCGGATTGACTGTGCCGACTGGAGGCCGCGTTGGAGGATTTCGAACGAATCGACATGTTGCTGAGTGCCAAACACATTCACGAGATTCTAGCCATTGGACAAATAAAGTTGGGTCCACAGCTTACAGTGTTCTAGAACACGCTCCTAGGGATTGGTCGAGGAAGTACAGGATCCGCCGCATAAACTTACGTTAACTGAAAGGGCTTGCGAAGCACAGTTCTATTAGAAAATGACAAGACGTCACGACGGCCGTTTCTTGGTTAAACTCCCATTCAGCAAGGATCCTGAGACGTTAGGTGATTCTCAAGCCGTGGCCGCGTGCAGATTTATTGCCTTGGAGCGTCGAATGGAGAGGAACCCTGGTCTAAGACTTCCATACGAGGACTTCATGGAGTAGTGTATTCGGCTTGGGCATATGGAGGAGGTGATGTCGCAGCAGCGGAAGGAACTATGACACTTATTTCCACATCATTGCGTCCTGAAGCCCGACAGCAGTACAACTAAGCTGCGGGTGGTTTTTGATGCGTTCAGTAAGACGACCACCTACGTTTCGCCGAATGATGTCCTTCATACATTCCTGCGTTTCAGAATGCCTTGTTTCGTATTCACCGCCGACATCGAGAAGATGTGTTGGGAGATAATGCTCCATCCTGCAGACCAACGGTACCATGGCTTGATTTGGAAAAATAGTTCAGCAACCAGTGCGATACTATCAGTTGAAAACAGTAACCTACGGAACCACGTGTGACCCGTATCTAGCAAAGGAGAACTGGCAGAAGAGTCCTCTGGGCAGCAGTGCGTTGGAGAAGGATTGCTACATCGACGACATCATGACTGAGGCAGACAGCTTAGAGGAGGCAATTCACAAACAGGCGGAGCTTTGTATCATACTCTCGAGCGCAGGTGTGCATTTGCGCAAATGGTGTGCCAACCATCCTCTCTTGTTGAAGCAGATTAAACCTGAGGACCCACAAGTGCAACTGGACTTCAGTAGTTTACACGAGGACTATATTAAGACGTTAGGAGTCATCTGGCGTCCAAAGACTGACGAGTTCCAAATCCAAATCAACCTGGATCCAACCGGGGCGAATTTCTCCAAGAGGACGATGGCATCTGATATAGCCAGAATGCCTGATCCATTGGCCATTCTGGCTCCTGTGATAGTGGCAGCCAAGCTATTCCTACAGGAATTATGGCGATTGGAATTGGACTGAGAAGCAGCATTACCCTGTGGGCATCCATACCCAATTTCCGCAGTGATCTGCCAGCATTGCAGCAGACCCGATTTTCGCGTTACATCAGCACAGGCGAGAAACCCGTGCAAGTAAAGTTGCACACATTTTGTGATGCCTCCGAGAAGGCATATGGCGCAGCGATATACAAGTTTTCACCAAGTCAAGAGTGGCCGTGATCAAAACACTTACTGTTCCGCACCTGGAGTTGCTTGCGGCGAAACTAGGTGCTGACGAGTTATGACAGCGCTCAATCTGAAGCAGATTTTTTAGGTATTCTGGACCAATGCCGAGGTTGTCTTGGCGTGGATCAACTTTACTTCATCACCGTACAATACCTTTGTGGCGAACAGGGTCTTGGCCATACAAACCCTCTCAAGACCAGACCAATGGCGACACGTAGCTTCTAAAGACAACCCAGCTGACACCCTGTTACGTGGGATGGCACCAGCTGAGTTAAGCCGCTGTAGTATCTGGTTGCAGGGACCACCATTTTTATCCAGGGCAGAATCAGTTTGGCCTTCCGAGTATTGGAGTGGGGGCCCTTGCGACTTGGAGACGAAACGGAACCAGATCGCTATGGTAGCGGCAGAAGCTCCTGAAACACACTTTATTCAGCAGATCCAACACGGCAACTCCTTCAAGAGGCTGCAGCGCATAGTGGCCTACATGATGTGGTTTATTTGTGGTCTCAAGCGAGCAGTCAAGTAATCTCAACTGACAAATCAAGCGCCCACAAGTGATGAATTATCCACAGTCCTGGAAATCATCGTGAGTTATGTACAATCACAAGTTTTTCACTGCGAACTTCGGGGAGGCAAGTCTCCAAGCACAGTCTGTTGGTGGGACTGGTGCCATTCCTGGATCCAGAGGGCATAATCCGTATCGGCGTGAGGCTGCCATGATCAGGTTCAAAACCAAACATATCATTGTACTACCGTTCAAATATGCGTTCACCAGACTCCAGATGATTGACATCCATCGCGACCACTGGCATCTAGGTGCATAATCACTACTCGCTTCCACTAGACAGCGGTTCTGGCCGATTTGCGGAAAACAACCCGTAAGATCGATCGTTCAACGCTGCGTGTGGTACACACGAGTCAAGCCTAAGCTGTTTTCACAAGTCATGGGAAACCAGCTGAGTGCACGTATTCAGCCAGCCTGTCCTTTTGTCAACTCTGGCGTGGGTTTCTGTGGGCCTATGATGATCCATTACCGAGGTAGAGGTACCCGATGGCAAAAGGGGTACCTAGCCATATTTTGCTGTTTTGCCACAAAAAACGTTCATCTGGAGCTAGTGGGTGATCTAAGCACAGAGGCATTCCTCTGTGCTCTCAAACGTTTCATTGGACGACGAGGACACTGTCGAAACCTATTTTGCGACAACGCCACCAACTTTGTGGAAGCTCACAACCAGCTATCAGAATTGTCGTCCTCATTATATTCCAATAAAGCGCGTCAAGAAGTAACAACGGCGTGCTCCAGCCGGAAAATCGATTTTCATATCATCCATCCCCGCGCGCCTCATTTTGGCGGCTTGTGGGAGGTGGCGGTCAATTCAGCCACAAATTTGATCCGGCGAGGCGTTTCGTCGGCGGCTCTGACCTACGGGGAGCTGCGTGCCTTGGTGGTTGAGGTGGAGGCTATCTTAAATTGTAGACCACTGACTCCGATGTCAAACGATCCCAATGATTTGGCAGCCTTAACTCCAGCACACTTTCTCATCGGAGAACCCCTCACAGCCATGGTGGATGGTCGCGCAGAGCCAGTCACCGGAGGTCTGCATGCCCGATGGAAGCTAATCAATCACCTCAAATTCGAATCCTGGAGACGATGGTCGCACGAGTACTTGGTGCAGTTGCAGCATCATGTTAAGTGGAGACAATCACACACCAATGCGATCCCGGGAACAGTGGTCATTATAAGTGAAGATAATAGCCCATCGATTAAGTGGCCACTGGGGTGAATTATCAAAACGTACGAAGGCGACGATGGTTTCGTACGAGTCGATGGTCGCACGAGTACTTGGTGCAGTTGCAGCATCATGTCAAGTGGAGACAATCACACACCAATGCGATCCCGGGAACAGTGGTCATTATAAGTGAAGATAATAGCCCATCGATTAAGTGGCCACTGGGGTGAATTATCAAAACGTACGAAGGCGACGATGGTTTCGTACGAGTCGATGATGTCAAAACCGCCTCTTAAACTTTGAAAAGGTCAATACACAAACTGGCCCCGTCACCAGTACTCGAAGACGCTCAGTCTAACGAAGAACCCTCACAAGCAAGTTCCCCACTTGATGAAGGAACGGTTCCAGATCAGTGGCGACGACATCCCGAGGACAAGGTGGCGATCGATGCATACCGGCAAGTCAATTGCGGCGCTCCTCTTGATGTGCCTGCTGTAACGCACGCCTTTCTAACACAAGGCTCAACAATCAGACCCCATACGGGTCTGTATTTTCAACCATTACGTCGATCCTACTTATCTTCCAGCGAGTGAAAGTTGCTCTTTTATTACGATTTGGGACCGTATTGGCGAGAATTGGCTATTCTACAGAACGGAACGAACCTCGTGGAGTCTTTCAACGACTCTACTAATTTCACTGAGTCTGCATCTTAAATCGAGGAACAGCGACGATAACTACAAGCGCAAGATGTTTCATGGATTGATCAAGCGACCGACCACGACATCCACCAGTACACAATCGGCTACCTGGGCATTCTCGGATTAGTCATACTGGTGATCTACCTCTACTGGCGTTCCTGCAAATAACAACCCAACATGCATGTCCAACCACAGTGCCGTTTCCTAGATGCTACAGCCTACCGCACACCTTGAAGGAGGTTGGATGGACCGTTCATCGGAGGGGGGGATAGATGTTGAGGTCCTGACACCCCTGAGCACCCATCATGGCCTGATCCGGCTACATCAACGCTTCAATCAACTTGCATAGTTATTTAGGGTTAATTAGCACTGTAATAATTAGCCCATTCGTAATTAATGCGATTTGTTTGATTGATTTATCAATTGATCGATCATTTTCATTCAATTCACCAAATTCAAATTCGCCACAAAGCAAAAATACTTTAAGTTTCGAGCACCACATATCATTTTAATCAATCCATCAACTCATTTTTCATTCATGTTTTAATTTGTAAAAACTTTGAAACAAAAGTTTATTCATTTTTCAATTATTGGTTGGTCTGTATCATAGCTTTTGCACGTTTATTAAAAGATTTTAACGAATTTTTGAGCTTTTTGCTGAACGCATTAAATAAAATTAATAAAATCAATGTTTGGAACAAAAGATTTTCGGCGCAAATAATATCTATAAATTGAAATAATTAAAAAAAAAATTCTTTTCAGATCTGTAATAAAAATTTCGGATAGGTGTAATGAAGGTTTTCGAGCAGTTTGCTTAGGCGGCTGCTCGATTAATACAGATAGTTTGACGATTGTCTAACGATAGTTCTGCGACAGTTTTACTATAGTTTAATGATAGTATCACGATAGTAGTACAATAGTTTTTTGGTAGTTTTACAATAGTTTGTCGATAGTTTTGCGATAGGTGGACGATCGTTATATGCCAGTCAAATGGTGCTACGAATGTTTGACGATAATTTTAATTGTGTTACGATAGGTTCATAAGAGATTTATGACCATTTCCAGGTTTGCTAACAAAAAATTCGTTTTCTGGGCAACATTTTCTTCATTTTACAAATAAAGTTACAATTTAGGCTGTGATATACTTGACTAAACAGTTCCTAATTTAAGCGGTGGTGGGGCCTGCCAAAATAGTTTCTCATTTAGGCAGTGATGGGACATGCCTAGCCTTTTCGTAATTTAGTTAGTGGTGGGCCTATAAATATTCCCAGGGGGCTTCTATTCGCCCCACCAACTGTGGATGAATTTTGTTCCATCACCAAAGCCCAAAAGAATAATAAAGCACTGGGCATCGATGAAACTCCAGTGAAGCTCATTTAATATGGTGGCAGCAGTGTTCAGAAAGTTATCCATAAAATCATCCAGCTTATTTGGCAATAACATCATAAGTGCAATGAGTGGGACCAATCCATTCAAATCTCTATTCACAAAAATTATGACAAGCTACAGTGCGAAAACTATAGAGGCATATCAATGCTCTGTGTACAAAATATTTTCAAAAGTCTCAGAAAATAAAACTAGATTATACGCCAACAGTATTATTGGGAAGAAGCAAGGTGGTTTTAGAGCAAATAGATCGACGACACATCAATTGTTCGCTGTCAAGCAGGCACTGTAGAAATGCTGGGAATTCGAAATAGACGTACACAAAATTTTCGTTGACTTTGAGCAAACATACGCCAGTATTGATCGTAACGTATTGTACCTAAAATACCCAAAATATCACAATTAGCGGATGCAGCTTCAAAATTATGGACAAATTCATGTATTATGGTAACTAACTAACTAGTAATGAAATAGATGCAATACGCCGAAAAATATAGCTTGCAAATAAAATATTTTATTCATTTTTGATGATCTTGAAGACCAGCTGCATACACAGGAAAACAAAGTTCCAAGTATACGAACCATCCCTGGCGCCCTTGAGAGACGGGTCCTGAGGTGAATGATTGGTGCAAAGCTAAACGGAGACAAACGGTGAATTCGATACAACCATGAGCTGTATGAAAATTTGACGAGCGGAGGTCTTGACAATTGTAAGACTGCAGAAGCTGCAATAAATCGTATGGATCAACAGCGGATTTCCATATAAGCATTTGTTGGAAGAACTGTAGGGTGGAGACCTGTGAGGGAATCGAGGAAACGCTGGTCTGACTCGTTCAATGAAGACAGTTCATCACTGCTCGAATTTCAAATTTGGAGGATGCAGCCAATGAACTGAGGCAGTTGAAAGCCTTTTTTAGCGTTTCATAAAAAAATTTTAACAAAACCCCACTAAAATTGCGTCCGTGTTTCACTCCACTTTTTCTCACAAACTACATAAGCTAGGAACATAAGATTTTGTAGGCAGGTGTAAAGTTACGCCCTCTTCAAAGTTTCACAAAAGTAGAAATTTATAAGGTGTTTAAGGGGGGTCTCCCTATAAAGGGGAGTGTCCCCTGAAAAAAAAAATCTTTGCACGTAGGCAATATGGGTTACACATGAAACGTCTTGATGAGAACTTTTCAAAACAAGTCGTAAAATGACAAATTTTGCTTTGAGAGGTGCAGGGGAAGAGGAAAAGTACAAAAATGTATTGTCCTCCTCGCGATTGGACACCTTTGACTTGAAAAATCTGAAAAAATCTCAGAGGTGAGACGTTAGAAATACAAGGGCAACAAATACCTCAAAAGCCGAAATTCGATCAATTTTGTTAATAATAGTACATTTTATAAATTTTACATTATTTTTTTTATATACCTCCATTCCCTACCACTCTCTCTCCATCACTCTTTCATCGTCGCACAACGCTCGTGCGATCTGCACTCCACACGTCGTGAATTCCTACGTGTGCCTCCAGGCAATGCTAAAACATCGGTATAAGGGGCACACCAAATGCTATGAAGTCCTCCTTTCCTGCTAGTCTAGTCCGATTCGTGAACAGTTCTCAGAGGTAAAAAAAATATTATAATCCGACACAGTAGAAAAACTCTGAGTTTATAAAAACTAGCTGTCTTTAAGTATCTCGACGTTAGGGTCTAAAATGCCCTAAGATACTGCATTTTCAATCCTCCAGACTTATCATTAATTTGAATTTATTAGATGTTCCTTAAGTCTTTTCTTGAAAACCAATAGTGAGTTTACGTTTCCCACTGTTTCTGGAAGATTGTTGTATATACGCAGAGTATCACTCGTTGGCGTTTCTTGAATTATATGGATTTATTTGTGATACTTTTATAAAGGGGCTTCGTTCCACTTCACTGGAAATTAGACATTTGAAGATAAACTTAGCTTTCTCCATAGTAATGATTTGACTGAAGGTGAGTGCATTGGCCCGTTGATACTCTAGTCTTGTTGGAGTAAGAATCAGAAGGTTTAGAATATTTTTATAGGCGTTAGTACGTATCCTGGATATAATATTAAGGTTTTGCTTTGACGATTGACGCCAAATGACCACCGTATAATGTAGCTTTGTCAGTACAAATGCGTTAAATACAAGTTTCTTTATATGCATTGGAAAATCTTCATGTCTTCTCAACACTCCTATCATTGGTGCTAGTTGTCTTCTCATGTCAAACGATGAACTATGGTAAGGCCGAGATATTTAATTTCAAACACTCTTTGCAAGTTTTCGTCGTTAATTTTTAGGTCAACTTCTATGTCTTCCTTATTCTTCTGTTTAAAAATAATGTATTTTGTTTTTGTAGTATTCAATGCTAGCTTGTTTTCGATAAGCCATGAACGATATTTATCTAGATCCTCGTTAACAATATTCTCCATGGCAACTTTATCATGTCCTGAATAAAAAAGAACAGTTTAAATATATTCAAATTATTGGTGTATAGCAAAAACAAGCTTGGTCTAAGTATGGAACCTTCAGGAACCCCCGATTCCATTGGTGCTAGTTTGCGGCAATATAATCGCTGATGAAACCAAGATTAAGGAAAGATGGGCATCATATTTCAAGAAACTCTTTAATCCTCCGCATAGCTCCCGAACATTGGAGCCTATAGGTGTCTCCGGAGAGCTCCCATTGGCCTCACTAACTCTGGATGAAGTTGGTTCCATCATCAAAGCTTAAAAGAATAATAAAGCGCCAGGCATCGATAAGGTTCTAGTGGAGCTCATCAAATATGGTGGCAGTAGTGTTCATCAAGCTATTCACAAAGTCATCCAGTACATTTGGCAACAAGAACATATGCCGAAAGAGTGGACCCAATCAATTATCTTCCCTGTCCACAAACACAAGGTGATAAGCTACAGTGCGAACATTATAAAGGCATATCACTACTTTGTACGGCGTACAAAATATTTTCTAAAATCTTAGAACATAAAATCGCATCATACGCTAACAGTATTATCGGGGAATATCAAGGTAGTTTTAGAGCAGGTAGATCATCAACAGACCAATTTTTCACAGTGAAGCAGGTACTTGAAAAATGCTGGGAGTTCAACATAGACGTACACCAAATTTTCGTTGACTTCGAGCAAGCATACGACAGTATTGATCGTAACGTACTGTACCAAATAATGCTTGATTTTGGCATCCCAGCCAAATTAGTCCGTCTTACCAAAATGACAATGACGTCGACAACCTCCCAAGTCCGCATCAATAACCAACTCACCGATGCCTTTGACACAAATATCGGACTAAAGCAGGGAGATATCCCTATTCGATTTGGCTCTAGAGTACGTCATAAGGAAGCTACCTGTCGATACGAGAGGTACATTACTATTCAAGTCGAGCCAAGTAAGAGCCTATGCGGTTGACATCAACATTCTGTCACAGTCATTAACAACTGCCAAAGAACTTTTCCTGAAACTCGACAGCGAAGCAAAACTAGTAGGGCCACAAATCAATGAAAATAAAATAAAGCTCATGACGCAGTCGAGAAAAAATACCTCAAATACACAAAGTATCACACTTGGCGAATACAGTATCGAGAATGTTAGCAAATTTGTGTATTAAGGTGCCAAAATAACGAAAACGGGCAATGAAAGAGACGTAATACGCCGAAGAATACAGCTCGCAAATAAAATATTTTATTCAGTATTGATGATCTTGAAGACCAACTGCATACACAGGAACACAAAGCTTCAAGTATACAAATCCGTGATAAGACCTGTGTTATGCTATGGGTGTGAAACATGGACCCTAACCCAAGCATGCGCAAATATATTGAACGCCTTTGAGCAACGGGTCCTGAGGCGAATAATTGGAGCGAAGCTTGGCGGGGACCAATGGCGAATTCGATACAACCATGAGCTGTATGAAATTTTTGACGAACCAGAGGTCTCAAGGGTTGTAAGACTACGGAAGCTTCAATGAGCTGGACACATGAATCGTATGAACGAACAATGGGTACCCAAGAAGGTATTCGTAGGGAGAACCGAAGGCCAGCGGCCAGTGGGGAAACCGAGGAAACGCTGGTCTGACTCGGTCGACGAAGACAGTTCATCGCTGCTCGGATTTCGGAATTGTATGACAGTTGGAGGCGCTGTTTGCAGGAAGCGAAGGCCCGAAAGGGGCTGTAGTGCTAAGAGGAAGAAGAAGATTGCTCAATACATTATTAACTGATGTTTTTTGGAATCTCCCTTCAAAATAACTTTCAAAAAGCTGTTTCGGTTTTCCTTGTATACCATACGATTCAAGTTTTTATCAAAAGTTTCCTTCAGATCCACATAAATTGCAATAACATAATCTCCTTTATCAAGACTTTCATTGATGTAACGTGAGACAGACAGTAACGCATCGAAAGTACTCTTGTTCTTTTGAAAGCCAAACTGCTCCGGATTCATGATGGAATTGTCCATTAAGTAAGATTTTAAACGATTATTTACAAGTTTTTCGAATATTTGACTAAAGGTTGTCAAAACTGCAACCGGGCGGTAGTTATTTGGGTTCACATGATCTCCTGCTTTGAATATTGGAGATATTTTTGCCAGTTTCTCTTCATCCAGAAATGTTCCATTACTAATATGCTCGTTTATAAAATTTGCCAGTGGTTCAGCTATCGCCTCTTTGACTAGAATAATTTCATGTGTGTGGACTTAGGTGGCCTATTTATGATATTGAAATAGCTAGTTGACTTTTCACCAAGCCCCCTGGTAGTTTTTTCAACAATTGTTGAAAAAAAGTGGTTTAGCGAGTTTTCTGTTCCACATGGGCATGTTGCATTGCTAGAGCCAAAAAATTCAGCATTTGATGACATGATCCAGGATGACGAATTTTTCTTTACTTCAATTGTTATTTTCCATATTTCGTGTGAGTTGTCCACCGCTGTTTCCAATCTTCTGGAGTAATATGAAAATTTGGCCTCTTTTATTTGACGTTTTGATTCTTTTAGGACTTGGTTATACAGATGTTTAAGTGCTTGATCTTCAGCGTTCTTTTTGTATTTTTTATAAGCCTTCCTTTTATTAATACTAGCCTCAATAACTTTCTTTGTTATCTATGTATCTTGTCGACATCTGATCTTTTTCTCAATGTTAGAATCATGCTTGGACTCTGTAATCATACTTTTGAGGTTTGTTAGCAACTGTTGAAATTTCTATTTGAAAAGATCCCTGTCCAAATATCTGAATATTTTGTGAGTAGGTTTTTGCTTATTGAGACTTTGACCATGGACGACAATTTTTTGGACTTGATGATCTAACTCCGGCCAGTCTGCAAGTGTGAATTTAATGTTTTCAGCAATTTTTTTATCATTTGTTGCTATGTGATCCAGGCAGGTACTTGAAGTCGGGCGAGTAATTATGTCGTTATTGACAATGACCGCTCCTTTTGTCTCCAGGGTATCCCTGTACATTCTCGATTCTGGAGATTCTGCAATCAGGTCTATGTTTGTGTCAGCAACTGTGATTAGATTCTTTTCAGTACAGTATACTGCAACTATTACTGTGCAGAAGTCCTGCGTATTGAGACGATTGGGATTATAGTAGGTACAAATTTTTACTTTTTACCTGCGCAGGTTATTTCAATTATGATAATATTATATCGAATTAAGTATTCTTTATCAGAATGTACATAGCATTCGAGGTAGGCTAAATTTAGTGAGGTCTAATATAAATACTATCCCTAATTATGATTTTATTATTCTAACTGAAACCTGGCTTATCGACGAAATTAATGATTCTGAATTAGGATTACATAGCTGCAATATTATACGTTGCGATCGATCAATTTTTTCCAGTATGAAAAGTGATGGTGGTGGAGTTTTAATTGCCATTAACAAGAAATTTAAGTTCAATAAAATATTAGTAACTGATAACTCTTTTAAACTTGCGTTCATTAAATTTATCACTGATGATAATTACTTTGTTCTTGGCGTTTGCTACATACCACCTAATTTAAAGTCTGAATATTACTTAGAATTTATCAATTGTGTGCAAAATACTGTATGTATTATAAATTCAGAAAACGATTGTAATTTATGTCTAGTCGGTGATTTTAATATACCTGGGTATGAGTGGGTATTAGATGAAAATTATTCGGCAGCAATTGGAAATCATAGGAATGTACAGTATAGAGAAGCTGCACGTATTATTAGTGATTGGGCAAGACTGTATAAACTTAAGCAATTGAATAATATTAAAAATAATACTGGTAATATTTTAGATTTAGTATTTACAAATTTATACAATTCATTTTCTGAATTAGGCGATGAATTTTTGATCAAATGTGATGAATCTCCCGAACCATTATTAGTTTCTCTTTTTATTGATAAGATCAATTATATCAATTTCGAAGAAGTTATTCTTGATTATAAGTATGCTAATTTCAATGAAATGTCTTTAAATTTTAGTAAGGTCGTGATTCCTGCTAATATTTCCAACTCCGATGAATTAAATAATGTTGTTGATAAAATTGAAACCGAAATTAAACAATTAATCGATGAATTTGTTCCTGCAGTTAGACTAAAAAATAGATCGTTTCCGAAGTGGTACTCCAATGAGCTTAAAGCAGCAGTGATTAATAAAAAGAAACTTCATAAGCTTTTTAAACAATTTAAATCTCAATATTATTATACTCAGTTTAAGAAAGAAAGAGCTTATTGCTAGTTACTATTGATCAGAGATGAAAAACTTTACTTGGAAGGGATGAAGGAATCTGTTGGTATTAATTCAAAAATCTTTTTCAAGTATGTTAATTCTTTGAGTAGTTTCAATTCTATACCCTCCTCGATCCATCTTGATAACATATATGCTGAAAATGTTATTGATATAGTAAATTTGTTTGCTCAAAAGTTCGGTAGTATATATGAAGATACCATGTTACAAAATACTCCAATTTTATTTAATTTCAATGATAGTTTTAATAATATTATTTTTTCTATGGACGATATTGAAGAAGCCATTAGTCATTTAAATGTTGCGCTAAGCCCTGGTTCGGATAGAGTTCATCCAATAATTATCATTAATTGCTGTGAGTCTATTAAATATTGGCTTCTGGACTTATTTAATCTCTCTCTAAGACTTGGAATTTTTCCACAGGCGTGGAAATTATCGTATTTGTCGCCACTACTCAAAGGAGGTGACCCTAGTGATGGTGCCAACCATTGGCCTATTAATAAATATAAGATTTTTGCTAAAATGTTTGAGTATTTAGTAAACCTTAAAGTACTTCCATATTTTAAGAAATTTATTATTCCAAATCAGCACGGTTTTCTTCCACTGTTACCAATTTAACTGTTCATTCTGAGTTTATTATTTCTCACCTAAATAATGGATTCATAGTTGAATCAATATATACAGATCTCATGCGTGCTTTTGATCTGGTTAATTTTGATGTCCTTGCTATGAAACTTCATGCTTATGGAGTTGTTGGCCCACTTTTGGCTTGGTTTAAATCATATCTCAGTGGCCGTAAGCAAATAGTTAAAATTAAACAGTTTACATCCGACCCAATCGACGTTTTATCAGGCGTGGGCCAAGGTACTCACCTCGGACCACTTTTATTTTTAATCTATATCAATGATGCTTTAAACCATATACGCTATAGTCAAATTTTGTTATTTGCTGACGATACGAAGATATTTAAAGCCATAAAAACCCCAAATGACGTTCACTTACTTCAAAATGATATTGATGCATTCGTAGATTGGTGCAAATTTAATGGATTGAAATGTAATTATAAAAAATGCTTTTCTATAAGATTTGGACGATCCAGACTGCCAAACAATATTTACTTGCTTTCTGAAGAGCCATTGGAAAATGTTGATCATATTCGTGATTTGGGAGTCATTTTCGATTCTAAAATGACCTTCAAAGCACATATTGATAATTTAGATATTAAAGTTCGCAGACAAATTTATTTCATAAAAAGGTTTTCCATCAAATTCAAAACGATTAATACTTTCAGAGTATTATACTTCTCTTTCATTTATTCAAAATTGATGTACGCTTCTATAATTTGGAGACCGCACGAATTAGGGTTAATTAAAAAATTAGAATCATTGAATCGTCTATACTCGAGGTATGCGGCATATAAAACAGGAAATCCACTACATTACACGAATCATGACTTTACTTCTACTTACCAGACTTTTTCTATTTCTAATTTAGAATCTGCTAGAAATAGAGCAGACCTTCTTTTCACGCATAGAATTTTGACTAACTCTATTGACTGCTCCAGTATTGTAAATACTTTTAATTTTCATACTCGTATACCAATTAGAATTGTTCGTACCAGTCAATATTATTTTGAAATTCCTACTTTAGCTCACGGAATAAAAAAGTCAGTTGTACAGAGATTATCTAAACTATGTAATTCAAATTGTCAATGGTTTGATTTTTACAATTCATCATATGACTATATAAAAAATAAGTCTAAAATAGTTCTGAAATACGAATAATCGATTTAGGAAATTATAAACTAAAAAGCTGATAATTGCATCGTCGTTGTCTTTTTAGTATTATGAACAATATCTATCTTTTTAAATGTTATTATTTCTACAATATAATAGAATAATATAGTTTCGATTTGATTTTGTATAACCGCTAGATTACTGATTGTTATATATATTTTGTATGGGGCTCGCCCTGTTGATACAAGAATAAATAAATAAATAAATATTTGTCAGATGTTACTCTCTTTGTCACAAAATTAATTGTATTTTCAGGGTTTTGTAAAATAATTTTACAAAACCCTACTAGTTTTGCGACCAGTCTGTCCGTCTGTCCGTCTGTCCGTCCGTCCGTCCGTGTGTCACAGCAGTTTTTCTCGGAAACTACTTAAGCTAGAAACATCAAATTTTGTGTGTAGGTGTAAAGTGGTGATCTCTTCAAAGTTCAACTACAAAAAAATTTTATAAGGTATTTAAGGGGGGTCTCCCCATATAGGAGAGTGACCCCCCCAAAAAAAAAATTTCAGTGAAGGTAGCCGATATGGGTATAAAATGAAAGATTGATCTATCCTGAAAATTTAATAAAGATTGAATCATATTTAGCGAAGTTATAGCGGTTTGAATTTTCCTGTATTACTATGGAACAATATGCGCTGCATTTATTACTATGGCAACATATGGCTATGGAACAACATGCGCTTTTTACCGACTCAGACACTACAGTTTTGCTAGGATTTGCATGAAAATTTCAGGAATGATAGGTATCATATATATCTTTGAGAATCGGTTCAGCTAGTGGTATCAGTAATCGTAAAACAAAATAGTGGCTGTTTTAAATGCGAAGATTGAATAATTTTGCGAAATTTTTTCCCAGCTTCAACGTTTAAGGTGCATGCTTTGAACACTTGATTCAATTTAATGAATGACTGGAGATGAGTACCTACAATTAATGCTCATAAGTGAAACAAGTCAAGGAGGTGGGAGAGAGCTCCTAGCAAAAGGTTTTGTAACCATTATAGGATTCGAAAAAATTGGCCATTAATCGATGATAACAGTACAGGAGAGTGGCCCCTGAAAAAAAATTCATCAAAAGTAGCCGATATGAGTATGAAATGAAAGTTTTCATGGGAGCTTTTCAAAACAGTTGTTAAACTGTCAATTTCAGCTTCAGTGGGGCACAGGGGGGAAATACATGAAAAATGTGTTTCCTTCGTCGCGGATGGACATCTAAAATAATTATCAAGGGATATATTTATGAGTATAACAATACCAAAAACCTCAGAAGTCGAAATTCGTTCAACTTTGTTAATAATAGTATGATCTTCGTATTTCATATTTTCTCCAATAAAATCGTCTTTGAAATGTTTCTTGATTTGATTCGATCTGGTGACTGCATTTTGTAAATTGTTTACAAAACCCTTCTAACATGAGCGTAGGTCTGTTTACCCAACTTGTTTATACGAATTGCTGTACTTCTTCCTCTTCCAGGCCTGCAGGAGAAAACGAAGCTATATCCCCGAATATTGTAATATTTTGCTTCTTTAGGATAGATCTATACTTCGTTTAGTATAATCAGATCTGTTTCAGGATTTTGCTGCAGATAAATTTGAATATCACTCAGCTTGTGGCGTAAGCTTCTTATATTGGCATAAAAGATAGTTGATTTGTCGCTTGATTGAGTTTTGGGATTAACAATTATCATCAAAATTGTAGTCAGTACTCCTCCTAGCAATTACAATCCTTCTTTGATACTCTGGGCACTCCCACGAGTCTGTCTTGTGTGAGTGATCAGTATTCTTATTATTACCTATACAATTGTAACAGTTCTCATGTGTGCTTTTGCATTCCTTGAGTTCATGCTCTCCTCCACATTTTACACAGATTAGTTCGCCTTCGTATTTCGTCGTCTTATGGTTATATTTTTGGCACTTAAAGCACCTCGTAACGTTGAAGTCTTCCTTCACAAAACATGACCCATAATCAATGTTGACGTATTTTTTAGCTAATCTTTTATGCATCCTTCCATTAACCTCAATAATGTGTAGCCATTTTCCATGGATGAGCTCCATTTTTTCTCTATTCCCAATATCAGGGTTTAAGTTTGTAAATTGATTATCCAGCCCATTTATAACCAGTCTGGGTAGATGCATTTTTGTCTCGGTAATGTCGTACTCATCCTGCATGTTATCCATGGTTAATCGGTATAGCTCAGACGTATTAGCGTTGGTCGTTGTTTTAATTATCGCCTCACCATTGCGTTGAAGAGGAATCTTGAAATTTGACGATCTTATCCTAGACATAAAATTGGCAAGCATTTTATCTGAGGATGCATGCTTTTTTGGCTTGATTATGATCGAATTCCGGGACATGACATCTGAGCGGAGGTCAGTTGAAGGCGTCGTATAGTTTTTTATCACCTGTGTATAAGTTGGTTTATGCGTAGCTGCCGTCTTATTAATTAAAGAACTGACATTCGTCTTTAATTCTTTAATATTACTTTCCAAATCTTTCATTAACAAAAAAAGTTGTTCCTCCTTGCATTTTTGATGTAACAGCTTACACGTGGGGCACATCCATATAACATTATCTGATATCTCCTTGATGGTCTGGAATCTCTCTTCCGACATCTTTATACATTTCAAGTGAAACCACTTGGAACACATCCCACCACAGCCTATCACTGAGTGAGCATCTTCGACAGGTTTCCTACATTTAGCACATTTCTCCTTCGATGTTTTTGCGGCCACTACAGGGTTCATTACCCGCGATTGTATTAAATTTATTTATATTTCCTCGGTTGCACATATTTTTTCTCTCTCCAATTCCGCTTCACGAATGATCTTTTTCTTTTTATTATTTTATTAATATTTAAAATAAACAAAAAAAACCTTAACAAAAAAATTAACAATAAAATGTAAAATTAACAAACCTTCACTCTACTACACGAGAATTTCTCTCCTCGTTCTACACGAATAAAATCAAAATGGAACCCTTAAATTTCCTGAACAATTAAGTTTAATTTAATTTCCTCCTAAAATTAAGTTATTTGAAAGCAATTGTATGTTTTCTGAAAATTTCACAATAAATGAACAGTAAACAGCTGAGTTACAGCTGATTGAATATTCAACAATCAAAATAACATTAACTCGTGATACTAGGGAGATACACGTTTGCAACGGACCCAGACACTACAAATATGTAGGAATTTTGATAAAAAGTTTAGAAATGGTTTGTCATTTTGATGTGTTATCATGACTTAATAAGGGACGGGGTCGAAACACTTGAAACAAAATGGTGGCGAATTTAAAAACATAATAGCCCTAATAATTTTTCAAACTCAATTTATGGAATCTGTATGATAGTCAAGTTTTCATACACAGAATATATTATTTAATTTACTCATTGATTTACAAAACCCTTCTGGCAGGAGCAATCTGCTGCTACTTGTACTTGTTGTAGGAAGCGAATCCCGAGAGGGGCTGTGGGGCTACGAAGAACAAGAAGAATACATCTCGGGAACATGTACGCCTAGCAATATCAAATGAGTAACCTGAATTGGTAAAAGTAGATCTGTAGTCAATTAAAGTGTTTGCTTTATATCCGTAGGCGAAGTCCTCTTAACATGGAAAAGAGTTCGAGCCTTGTTTATTTTGGTAAGCAGATACATGTTAGCTCACCTGAGGCAGCTTCAGTGTCTCAAAGATATGTGGAAGCAAATGACTTGATATAGGAAATAAGCCTTAGATTAAAGGATTTCCCGAGTGCTGAAAAAATGCGTTAGAATATGTTATAAGTTGTTTGTTGATAATTTTTCCGTCAGCCATTCTATGGTTATATATTTCTAGGATATCAAGTCTCAGTCCTCTACTATTTTTCTTTAACAATATCATTGAGTTTGTCACAGAGTGTAACTCGTGTGCGTGGTTAGTTTCTGTGTTGTCTTACCTATGTACACCATGTCGCAGTCCATGTACGTCAGTTTGTATACGCCGTTCTTCTCGTATATTAATGTGTCATTCAGTTTTGGTTTCAAATGTTGTTGTTAGTTTTAAGGAGGTTTAATAATTTGCATGTCTTTTTGCCTATGTATAATAATGAAATTCAATTTTGGGAACAAAACATCTTTCAGACATTGTAAGAACACTTCTTACATTACTAACGACACTCCTCCCTCTCCTCTCCCATATTCAATCTGCCTTTTATTGGACCTAAAATAATTCTGCTTAGTTGTGGTACTGAAATCAATTGACAACTCCTTCATTCACTTTTATAATTAACTGACCTTCCACAAAACAAAAACTTTATACAGTTCAACAATGCATAAGCCAAAATATTGATATTCAGTCCAAAACTTAATATGGGACCATGACAAGAAATAAAAAAACTTTTAGGAAAAATAAAGGAGAACCGACTTCAAAATGCCATAAATAGGATAAAATAAATTTTATAGCCGCGGTGCTACAACAGTTTTTCCCTGTTTCTTTTCTTCTTCTTTTCTTTTTATGTTGAAATAGGGAAATTGTTTAGCGCAGCTTCCATAAAATTTATTCCATCTTTTTAGGGCAATTCGAGTTCGGTTTTCTTTTTTTTTTTTAAGTTTTTAGTGGCAATTTTTTTCATTTTAAATCTATTAAAACTCAGTTTCTTGAATACATTGTACCATCTATCTTCTTCTTATTCTTAGCACTACAGCCCCTTTCTGGCCTTCGCTTCCTGCAAATAGCACCTCCAACTGTCTCGGTCCGTTGACCGCGTCTTCCAATTCCGAAATCTGAGCAGCGATGAGCTGTCTTCGTCGACCGAGTCAGACCAGCATTTCCTCGGTTTCCCCACTGGCCGAGAGCCTTCAGTTCTCCCTACGAACACCTTCTTGGGTATCCGTTGTTCGTCCATACGATTCATGTGTTCAGCTCATTGAAGCTTCCGTAGTCTTATAATCCTTGAGACCTCCAGTTCGTCAAAAATTTCATACAGCTCATGGTTGTATTGAATTCGCCATTGGTCCCCGTCAAGCTTCGCTCCGATTATTCGCCTCAGGCCCAACCGTTCAAAGGCGTTCAATATATTTGCGGATGCTTGGGTTAGGGTCCATGTTTCACACCCATAGCATAACACAGGTCTTATCACAGATTTGTATACTTGGAGCTTATACCATGTACCATGTATATTAGAATTTAATTTCTTGACTGCAATGCAAAACTCACTACTGCTAAAATCTGCATACATTTTAAGTACAAGATCTCATCAATGTCTACCTTGATTTTCGGTCGCATAAAATCTAATATAAATTCTAGCTTTAAGTAATTTTCGAATTTTGAACTTTGCCTAGCCTCCGTTTTGATAATCTGGTTTGGCCTTGAAGATTTTGTTTATTATAAAATTTTTCGCACTATTGAGTAGCCGCCATTTTTGTTTCAGATGGTTCAACTTTGGATTTACTGTTGTGAGATTCATCACAAGCTTGAAAAACCTTTGAACCAATTTTCGTGGGAATCGGAGCTATACTCGTACATTAGTCAGAGCAGAAATCACGGGTTTTTCATCAAAACAGACGCCATTTCGTTTCCGCTTAACCAATTTGAATGATTAACCAAACCAGCCGAAATGTTTAATTTCTGAAAATTTGTCCAAACTCGAAGCCATATTGCGACCTTCAGACACAAATTTCATTATATTCAATATATACACACATAATTATTCATATGAATATACAGATATATATCCGCCGTAGACGGTCCTAAGCTCGGTTGAAAAAGATCGAGGGGTCTCCGTATTTCTCCTAACCCTAGCTTCCATGATTCCTTATCCTAAATCACACGAGCGAACTGTAGTAAATGGTCTCGGGGGCGCACATTGGGTTTATTGGTTCCTCAATGATGGGACACTAAATGCTGAGAAATGCCAATAACTGCGAATAACCCTGCAGCTCTGCTACTAAATTCTACTTACACCAACCTCCTATGTGGTGACCTAAAAGGGTGAAGGCGAGTCTTATGTGCCTGATTACGGAGTTGAAAGCAATAACCAAGCTGCTGGAATGGAAGTTTAGTAATGGGCTACCTCCCCGTCCCGGCAAAATCTTACATTGTCTCAAATCCTGCAATTGGGTCTTGGAGTGGATTGGATCTACGGCAACGATCTCGTAACTGAAAAGAAGTCTATGGCATTGGATCCTGGAATATCAGATCACTGAACTACCCTGGCGCTGGTTAAGGGCCTTTCATAAAAGGCCAATCAATATAAATTAAACATACTGGCAATCCTGGGAACTAATTGGATTGGGAGTTATATTAATGATATGAGATGACACACAACATTCAAAAGTTGTAAGCGTGCTGGAAAGTGAGAGTCCGGAGTGACCTTCATTGTAAATAAGGAGTTCAAATCACACATTGTTGATTTCAAGTCAATAAATAAACGGTTGTATATGATCCGTATCAAAGCGAAACTCTTCAAAATTTGCCTGATTAATGTTCACGCCCCAACTGAAGAAAAGGACAAAGAAACTAAGGAAATAGTCTACAATCATCTAGAAAGACTAGTTGACTCATTGCTTCAAAATACAAAAATGATGCTGGGTGATTTCAACTCTCAGGTTGGCAATGAGCTATCTCATTGGGGAATAACTGGGGGATATAGCCTCCACAATAAAACAAACGACAACGGCAAGCGGCTAATTAACTTTGCGCGTAGCTGATATCTAGTCATACGTTCGACTTGCTTCCCACATCGATGCATACTTAAAATGACTTGGGTATCACTGAAATGCAACACACAAAACCAGATCGACGATGTTCTGATCCAAAAAAGATGTGCCTCGAGTATACGTCCGTACATATCGGGAAGCCAATTGTAACTCAGATCATTACTTGATCAAATTGACCAATCGATGTTGTATGCCAAAGGCGTATTCCATACGGTGTCTTTAGCAAAAAATCTCGTGGAGAACCTTGATAACCAACTAGCTCCCATCCTATCAGATGCATCGCTGAAAACAAGTAACGAGCTATGGGTGGAAGTGAAAGTGACTATTAAGACTGGAGCAGAACACACAATTGGACATCAAGCGCGGTGCAAGAGAAATGATTGGTTCGATGCTAAGTGTCAAAATGCGTTAGCAAAAAAAATCAGGCATACAACGAGTATTTAGGTAGAAAAACCAGGACGAAAAGAGACATTATGGAAATCTCCGAAAAGTAGCTAATAAGATAATTAGAATTCAGAAAAGAAAGTACTATGACATTCAATTGAGAAATATGGATGTAAGTCTAGCAAGCTACACCACAAGATATGCATATAAAGTAGTGAAAAGCCCCGAATAATATAGTCGCGGTGATGCTCGAATCGGTTGACAAATGGCACCAAGTGGCACATTATGTTCGAGCAGTCCTAAAATATGAAAGAGGCTAGCAGCAGCCTGGGGCGTTGGGGCTGGGGGATCACTTTTCTGTCACTTCCTCTTCCCCTCTCTCCTCCCTTTAGAAGAGGGATCCACCAGCTTGAAGGTGTCTCATGGCGTAAAAAAACGAGACCTGGCCCAAAGCAATGTGTCAAACGGTTCCAGCCTAGATTCTCAGGTTGACGGTAGAGATGTTCAGTGGGTAGTCCAGTCACCTTCTTGCGATTATGGGAGTCCCACACTCTGTGCGTAAATGGGCACTTACCTCTCTACCACAAAAAAGTAGTGAAAAGTCAGAAACATGATCCATCAGCCAGAGATTACGCTCTGCCGTGATGATATTGGTGACAAAATCTCTAATGAAACCAGAATTAAGGAAAGATGGGTATCATATTTCAAGAACCTCCTTAATCCTTCGTACAGCTCCAAAACATTGGAGCCTTTAGATATTCCCAGGGGGTTGTCATACCTACTCTGGATGCAGTTTGTTCCATCATCAAGGCCCGAAAGAATAATAAACCACCGGGCATCGATGAGATTCCGGCGAAGCTCAGTTAATATGGTGGCAGTGGTGTTCAGAAAGTCATCCATAAAATCATACAGCATATTCGGCAACAAGATCATATGCCGAACGGGTGGAGCCAATCAATTACATTCCCTATCCACAAGAAAGGTGAGAAGCTACAATCTGAAAATTATAGGCTACATTGTACGGCGTACTAAATGTTTTCAATGATCTTAGAAAATAAAATCAGATCATATGCCAACAATATAATTGGGGAGTATCAAGGTGGTTTTAGTGCAGGTCGATTGACGATAGACCAAGTGTTTACAGTCAAGCAGGTACCCGAAAAACTTTAGGGATTCGAAATAGACGTACACTAAATTTTCATTGACTTTAAGCAATTATACGACTGTACTGATCGTGACGTACTGTACCAAATAGTGCTTTGCTTTGGTATCCTAGCTGAATAAGTCCATCTTACCAAAATGACAATGACACCGACAACCTCCCAAGCCCGCATCAATAACCAACTTTTGACGGAAGGATGGACGTCAAGAGGTTCGTCGAGGTGCCCACAGCAGGTGATTCGCTGCGCTGTAACTGAGAATAAAACAAAATTCATAACGCAATCGAGGGGTTATTCCTCAAACACCCGAAATACGGGGGAATTTGTATATTTGGCCACCCAAATAACGAGAAACGATAATGAAAAAGACGATATACGGCGAAGAATATAGCTCACAAATAAAATATTTTATTCAGTATTGACGATCCTGAAGACCAGCTGCATACACAGTTAAACAAAGCTCCAAGTATATATATATATATATATATATATATATATATATATATATATATATATATATATATATACTCGTATATATATATATATATATATATACTCGTATATATATATATATATATATATATATATATATATATATATATATATATATATATATATATATATCTGTGATAAGACCTATGCCATGGAATGGCTGTGAAATATGAATCCTAACTCAAGCATCCACAAACACATTGAATGGAAAAAAGCTGCAATACGCTGGCCACATGAATCGTACGGACGAACAAAGGATACCCAAAATGTATTCGTTGGGAGAGATGAAGGCCGGAGACCAGGGTCTGACTCGGTCGATGAAGACAGTTCATCGCGGCTGGGATTTCGAATTCAGAGGACTCAGTCAATGGACCGAGTTAGTTGGAGATGCTATTTGCAGAAAGCGAACGCCCGACAGAGTCTGTAGCGCTACGAACTAGAAGATACATACAGATATATGTATTTATATAAAAGCATAAAATGAACTCCACAGCCAATCTCAAGAAATTTACTTAAAAATATCTTTCTTAACCGTATCATTCGTTCACGTTTGTTCGGCACCCATTGCTTTCGTTTTCAGTAAACTATATCACAGCATTTTCATGAAAATGATGTCCTATAGTTAAATGAAAACTCCTTTGGATAAATGAAAACTCGACAATGCATTTTCATGTTCATCTTTAAGGTTATGATCAGTTATTGAAGGAAAAATATCGCCTTTTTAGGTCGCGATTCTCGTCGGTCTTTAGTATGGAAATCAGTAATTATAGATTTCTGGGCATATAATGTAAAATATTATCTACAAAGTATGGTACCAATTTTTAAATGGCGATTAACGCTATAATTTGCAATCATTCAATCCTTCTTATTTCTTCGAAAATTTCGCGAATCCAATGTGTAACGTTTACGTCTAAGGATGTAAGAGGGACCTTTTAATAAGTCCATCTGAAGGCGAAGAATGAATGTGGAAGAGAAAAGCATCATTAAAATTTCCCCAATGAGATTGCTCTAAATCATGTTGAATTGTATTAATGCTGCCTGAAGAATTAATTTATTGGTTATTTCCGGTAGAAATGAACTATGCAGAAAATTAAAGATACAGATAATTTTTAATATCCATTACTAAGGATTTGGTATCTCCATCTAATCCATGAAGAATGCAAAATAACTGACATTTTTCGTACGAAACATCATTAAAATTCAATCATCGTACCATATTGAATAGTTGCTATCTACAAAGTCCTTGGAAAGATTACAATTCTAAGCAAACGTGTTTAAGACAAATATGTTGGCCTTTATTTGAAACCTCAACAATCAAAATCTTTACAAGCGCCGATCTGTTATTCTGAAAATTCGGGGTGTAAGTCTGAAATTTTTTTGTTTGAACGGTAAAAGTCCCCTACCGCTGATTGATTTTCTTGTCCTTTGAATGAGACTTAATATAAAGAATGACGTATTATTTGACAAAAGTAGGACTCTTCTGTCTATCTCCGTTCAAAAGTTATGCATGAATATATACAAAAACAAGCTGGGTAGACAGACGTACGCTCATGCCAGAAGAGTTTTGTACTCAACATATAATATGCAGTCCAACAACGAATAAAGTCAAGAAACACGTCAAGAAGATGTGCACGTTTAAAAGAAAATCTATTTGCCATTTTGTAGTAAAGTAACAAATATCACTCATATAATGAATTCCCAAAAATATTTATGTTATTGATCTTATCTGAAAATGTTAAGAAGATCAAATTAATACTGCAGTGTTTGATATGATGGAGAGTTCATAAAGTAGCAAAATTGTGTGTTGTTGTTGTAATTCGAGAAACTTCAAATGGCTATAACTTTCGTGAATATGATTGGATTTTCATCAAACTTATATGTTATAAGAACATTTTAAAAGACTACTTAAATGTCGATTTTGTAGCTTATGGTTTGTAGCTTATATGGTTTACCACAAAAAGTGCTGTATCACACGACCAGACGGACAGATGGACAGACGGACAGACAGTGTGTGATTTTAGTAGGGTTTTGTGAAATGATTTTACAAAACCCTAGAACGCAACAAAAAAAAATATACGTGATAAACTGAAAGCCTTTTTTCCTCTGGAAGTCGGTTAAAAACTTGACTAATTGAAGGAAAAAAAACACAAAGATCATCCCAACATACAGCGCCTTCTTTCCATGCACTGTAAATTTATTAGATCGATTTTGTAGCACAAGAAGTGAAACCGTTAGATGAAGAACTGGAACACAACATATATAATAACATATACAAATAGTAATTAATACTGAACTAGATTCACTGCAGAAGATATAATGGATGGTCCAACCAAAACGCTTGATGTTAATTTAAAATAAAACTAAAAGTTTTCAGAGAATTATGTCAGTATTTTTTTTTAATAGAAGGATCAATGACCATTAAATGTGAAACAAAATATCGTCTAAGTGCTCGCCACCGCTACGGTGGCATACTTCTATCCGATGGTTCATATTTACAATGACTCTGAGACATAATTGAGGTTCAATGTCGTTAACATGATGAATTATCTCATCCTTTAGCTCTTAAATTGTTCTTGGCTTAGTGACGTACACTTTTTTTTAAATATACCTAGAGAAAAAGTCCAATGGTGTCAAATCATATGAGCGTTGCGGCCAATTAACATCGTCACAACATGAGATACCACGGTACCATCCTGTTCGAACCACATATTGTCCAGGAACATAGCTTCAATGTCTGGGCACCAGAAGTCCGTTATTAGCTTGCAAGACGACGAGTCAAAGTTGACGGCTCTTCTGCCACACTATCGCAAACAACAGCAATGTTTTCCGCAGAACCAACAAGAGATTTCGCATTTCCTACAGACCCGTTTTGCTGAAATTTGTGCACGATTCTCCGGGTTGTGGACACATTTGGTCGATTTTGCTGACCAAAAAAATCACGAAGTGCACGAAATGCATTTTGATTTGAACGCCCATATTCGTAAAAGGCTACAAAAACTTTAATGCACTGTTTAATTGTGTACCTCCCATGGTTGAATTTGTCAAAGACTGAAACAAAGAGATATCAAATTAAGTTGGGCGAAGAGTTTAACGTTAAGGCGTGACTCACAATTAACATTGTGGATTATTGTTGGACCACCCTTTAGTACAAAAAATACGCACTAGCAGAAACAAAACCAATTTCCACTAAGACTAGAAGATATTAAGAAATGTTAAAAAACAAAACTAACTGACAACCTACCAATAGCGACAAAGGCTGATAAAAGGCATACGGTGATCCTTAAAAAAATCGGCATACAAACAACAGCAGACTTCATTAATGCCAAGGGTTACAAGCTAATGAACAAAGTTCTCACTAAGTAGTTCAAAGTAGACTTACGTACTGCTATAATACAATCACCGCTAAGCACCCATCTTAATACTAAGCACAACTATCTAAACCCATACAAATCCATATCACCCCTTAAAGCACAACCTAAGCTCGACAAACGCAATATCCCTATTAGGTCTGCTGTCAATTATCGGTCAGCTCCTGCATATAAACCAGCAAGATACTTGGTAACGATTCTGGCGCCTTTACGATAAATATACATTGAAGAACAGCCGTGATCTAACTGTCTCCACAACTTCACTAAGATTTGTTTACATTTATTCACTAGACATCACCACCTTCTACATTTCTATACCCGTCAACCAAATGATGACCATCATAAAAGAAAAACGTTCATTCCATAACGGCCGACGACTTACACAACGACTACTCAATCTCATAAAAACCACCACCAAACAGAACTGTTTTATGTTCAACAAGAACACATATACTGCCAATGACAAATTGAATATGAGATATCTGATATCATCAATAGTGTCAGAAATATTCTTACAATCTATAACAGAAGTTTTTATACCCAAAATTGTCAAAAGGTGTGATATTTTAACAAGTTCGGTAGACAGAGCTACGCTCATGTCCGAAGGACATTGTACTCAGCCTACGATATGCAGACACCAATAACGAATAAGCTCAAGAAAAACTAACAACCATTGACTGAATGAAATCTTTGAGGGTATATTTAATTATTCATTTTATCTGAAAATAAGAAGATCCCATGAAAAATGTAGTGTCTGGTTCTATCGAAAGCCTGAGTTGTAGAAAAACCGTACATTGGTTTCGTTGTACTCGGAGAGCTTTCAAATCGTTATTACTTCCATGAATGCAATTTAACTTTATTGAAACTTCCAAACTGTAAAGGCCTTCCCTTGGGCTACTTTAATTTTAATTTAAGGTACCCGAATGAGTTCACTGGAAAAAATGTTATATTTAATGCACATTCTACTATTATTAACAAAGTTGAGTGATATTCAACTTTTAAATTTTTTTAAATGTTGTACTGACCACTTTGAAATTTTCACCTTTAAAATGCATGTTTTCATCAAGAGTTAGTAGCCTGTACTTACGCGTAAAATGCTGAAGTTGGGGAAAAATAACAAATTAACTCAATACTTTCGTTTCAACCGGCCGCCATTTTGTTTTACAATAACTAATATCACTAGTTAAATAAATTTTGAAAGATATACATGATATACATCTGTCCTGTCCTACCCAGTCTGCAGTGCAATGTTGTTGTTGTAACACCGAGCATTAAACCCATCATAACTTCATTAAATACTATCCGATTCTTACGATATTTTCATAGTTTATTAGCGTTATAAGTGACAATATTATTCGGGTTTTGAGAATTTTTGTTTACAAAATGCAAAATAATGCATGGATGGCTGTTTCATCATTATTGACTCACAAAAAAATAAACTAGGTGAACTAGTCACCTGTATGAATGAAATATACGCGAATATAAACTTTAATGTAGAAAATTTTACTATATTTTCTACATTAAAGTTATATATATATATATATATATATATATATATATATATATATATATATATATATATATATATACATAAACTTTAATGTAGAAAATTTTACTATATTTTCGACATTAAAGTTATATATACATATATATATATATATATATATATATATATATATATATATATATATATATATATATATATTTATATATATATATATATATATATATATATATATATATATATATATATTTATATATATATATATATATATATACATATATATATATATATATATTTATATATATATATATATATATATATATATATATATATATATAAACTAGATGAACCAGTCACCTGTATGAATGAAATATACGCGAATATAAACTTTAATGTAGTAAATATAGTTAACGGACAACTCGGCTATACAAACTGAGCTAAGTCAAGTCAAGTCAAAAGCGCTTTATTTAATACTCATCGTTATAAATTTTAAAAGAATATAAAGCAAATTCCAAATGATAACAATCAAAAAACTTAATGGCCCAAATGGCTCTCTAAATTTGTACGTTATCATAAACTCATTTCATCAAAAAAAAAACTATAGCAAATGCAATTAATTACGATTTTTACATATTTTTACAATTCAATTGGAAAAAGGAGAAAAAACCAACCAACACTATCCAATACAAACTGAGCTATATCACTGAAAGAAACACTATTAGATTAAAAAATATTCTGACGACAGAAAAAGACACACTGAACACACTAATATTCAACCAGCCCACCCAATACAAACTAGAAGCGTGCAAATCAATGGTGCAGAGACACTGCTTCATCCCCATGACACCTACTAACTACTCCAACAAATTATATAACATTGGGAGAATAATTTTTACTAAACGACATAGCCAACGTGACATTGACATACTTTTACACTTTACAAACAGAAACAAGGACGCCAACTGATTGAAACGCACAAGAACAACCAACAGTTACTATACGTAGGCAAAAATACATAAAAATTATCATACCTTCTTAAGAAATACATACTACAAACTACATTTAAAACTATCAGCAACATTGACAACAAAGTGAAACCAAGACTGAACGAGACATCAAAATACAAGAAGAGCGGCGTACCCAAACTGACATGTAAGGACTACGGCACGGTAACATAGGAAGGAGAACATAGAAACTAACGACAAGATACAAGAGCACTGACAATCTTTCTTGCACAATGAAGTAAACTTCAACTACGTAACGTGCCTGCAAAATCACGCACACGAGCTACACACTATGACTAATTCAATGACATTGTAACATAAACAAAGCCAAGTACTGAGACATGGCATATTTGAAAAACATATAACCACAGACGGTAATGTAATGAACGAAGAACTTGTGACGGATTCCGATGCAATCTTTTCAGTACTTGACTACACCCTACGATGAAAACGAAAGTGAAATGAACTAGAACAAACAGAATTTTAAGAGCACAAAAAACGAAAACTGAATATTTAATGAAATTTCAGGAATTTTTTATGCAACGTTAAATTAATATATTAGCAGCAATAACCTCTTCGATCCGGGTCCGGAAACAATTACATGCCCGAATCAAATGCTTCTTGTTCATATTGACCATAACGGCATTAATAGCAGTCTTCAGCAAAGAAGTGGTATTGTGAGGACGCTTATTGGTCTCACGCTCAACTACGCCCCATACGTAATAATCCAAAGGATTCAGGTCTGGGAAGCTAGGTGGCCATAGGTTCGGTGTTATGTGGTCATGAAAATGTTCGGCCATCCAATATTGTCTTGCCATCGCTTTATGCGAAGGATCAGAGTCTTGTTGAAAAATTTACGGTCTGCCTCCGCTTACATTGTCTATCCACTACTGTCTCCAAAGCCTCGATGTATGCAGCAGAGTTCACTCGAAGTCCTTGAGTAAAAAAGTTTGGTGGCATAACATGTTCTTCGTTGCTGACAACACCTAAAACCATAATAGTGGCTGGAAATTTTATGTGCATAGCAACAGGAACCTCCGTAAGATTTGAACATAGCCATCTGTCATTTCTGCGATTGGTCAAATTCTTTTCGTCGGAAGAAACCATAACCTTTTGGGCGCCTCAGGGTGTTTGATTTTGTTTAAACGGCTTTCGATCAGAGAACTCTCTGCTCCCGTGTTCGTTCCGACATGAACTGTCCTCTGCGCATCACGTAAGACTTATACCGAAGGTCATCGTGCACAACTCTACAAATTAGGTGCTCAGAAACATGAAGCTCACTCGCAAGGACCCTTATTGATTTTAAGGGTCCTCGCCTATGATCGCTTGCACTTGCTCTAAAAATTCTGCAGATCGGACAGTGTCAGAACGTTGTTCGTGACTTTTGCGTTTTGCAACCGATTCTGTATCGCCTCCTGATGCTTCCAATGCACGGCGAGCCTTATGCACGAATGAACGGGCGCAATTAAGGAAATTCGAGATCTCTAAATCTGTATGGTTCGCACATATAGCGACGATGACAGCATGCTTCTTCATTTCTTGAATGATGTTGTAGTTGTTTCTTATCTGAAAAGGAAAAAAATAAAAACAAAAAAAGCGTCGTTATAGTCACATTTATGAATGTCCTCAAATACCGTACGCACCCTGTATTGTGGGAAAATACGCGGGCTATCCAGAAAATAACAGACACTTCAAATAAAAAAATGATAAAACAACTTGTGGGGGGTAACCTCTTGGGCTATTTTTCTACATAATTGCCATATAAATTAAAGCATTTATCATAAATTGGTTAAAAAATTTTCAATATCCACTCTGCATAAATTTGCCACCACAGAGGATGTAGTTCATCGTTAGTGTGAAAACGTTGTGTAGTTGGGCACGTCTTCATCGCTGGCCTTCACTCGATGCCTTTTGCCGTAGTCTTCCAGATGTGTCAATGCTGCAACAAGTCTCTGTTTTTGTGGTCTTCCGTTAGAATTTTCAGAACGAACCTGGCACAAAATTTGTAGTAATTAAGTCAAAAGCCACAATGTGATGAATTAAGCTTTAAATCGGCAATCGGTGTCCACTATTATAGCATCCATCATTGTATTGAAAAAATTGACTCTGAACTGAATTTCAACTGATTGTAGAGCTTCAGCAGTTTGTTCATAGCCGAACAACCAGTTTTTCTTTGCTCTTCTTTTTTTTTGTAAATTGGGACTCAATTTCATAGCTACTTTTATCTACAAATAACCGAGCTTCTGCAACGCTTGTTCCTAATCCTGTTTTACCGAATTCTTGAGTCCAGTCACAAAATGAACGTAAAGTATCGACAGCGACTTTCAAGTTCACTTAAACCGATTGCCATAATTTACTAATATTATTTACGCTCAGTAAAATCTTGTATCATACGTGTATCGAAACTATAAAATCAAAAGTTAACATTTCATTCAGCACTGCTTCACAGTCGCTAAGGGTTTCAGAATCATCAGTTTTATTTTTCAGTTCATCTACGCGGTCGATGACATCATCAAATTGCAAATATATTGCCTTTTTTGCTGCAATTCTACTTTCCCATCTTGTTTCAGATAAAGGTTTTAACGTTAATTTTAATTTGGATTTAATAAGATCCCAACGCCTGCTTGACTTCGAAAATAGCACGTAAATTTCGTTAATGAACCCGAAAAATGTTTTAGCTAGTGTAGAAGAGTTAGCTGCATCTATTAAAAGCAAATTCCAACAATGGCATCCACACGGCGTGAAAAATGCTAGTGAGTTAAAATGCAGTATTCTTGTTCTAACACTCTAATTAATCCCGATCATATTGGCGCCGTTCTCATATCCTTGCCCTCGACAATTCTGGATATCTAGACCAATTTTTTGTAGTTCCTTTAAAATTGCATTAGTTAAGTACTCGCCCGTTGTTTCGGCGACGGCGATAAATCCAACAAAATGTTCCTCTATTGCTCCAGCTGTGGAATTGCATAATCTTAATATTATTCACATTTGTTCTATACGGCTGACAATCGAGCATGAAAGCATAATATTTTGCTTCCTTAACTCTTTTTATAATTCGTCGATAACCTGTTTTGACATTAATGTAATCAACTCATTTTGAATGTCATGGCGTAGATAATGTTGAGACCGTTGCTTTTCGTTAATGCGATGCAAGTGCTCTTTTAGCGTAAGATCATTTTTAGATAACAATTTAATTAAATCTACAAAATTTCCACGGTTCCCGCTATCTGCCAGGCTAAGGGGTTCTCGATGAGCTCTGAATGCTAGATTGTGTGACGCTAAGAAGTTTATTATGTCGATTAACCTTGCAAACAAATTAAACCAATACTTTTGTGACTCTCTTATCTGTCTCTTGTTTTTCTGGTCGAGTGTTTTTCCATATTTAATTCTTTTATGGAACTCCATCCATTTTATCATGCACTCCATGTGACCTTGTTGACTTTGCTCATGTCTTTGTAATACTTACTCAAGTCTTTCCAGTCACAACATCCTTCCATTACCATCTGTGTCTGCAAATGTGAAAAAAGTCGACACAGCAAAAATCACTGCCCACAATGGATCCTTTCCGTTATATAATTTATCAGCTCAAATTAATCATTCATTAAGCGAAAAATGGTTAAAATTAATTACTTTTTGAAAGTTCCGGAATTATATGTGTCATACTCTCTTGATAAGAAAGGTGTTACCTTTGAGATTCTACTTTCCATAAAAATGAAAATTCGCTGTTTTCGAACCAAACATCGCTACAGACGGTAGAATTTAACAGCAAACACCTGAAATGTGACACGGTCATGGACTGTCTATAGCAGCCTTTATGCTTCACGCGTTGATGGGCCCACAGAAGGTTAACTTGGTCGTCTACTTTAAGTCGTCAATAAACACATGATATGGATGTTCATAACTTAGTTGAAAACATCATTTCTTAGATTATGGCAATTGAGCGAACAAGTCCGAACATAAATGTTTGCTTGCGATATCAAGAAAAAATACTAACGCATGTTATTTAACGTTGTATTGGGTCGAATTTCGCAAAAATTAAAGGTTTTTAAAGTATTAACGGTGCGAAACTATCAGATGCCAAAGGAGCATTTCTGAGCCTAGAGTCTGAAGCACACTGAATTGGACTAAAAGTTAATAAAAGAAAAACTAAATTCATAACTCAAACAAAAAAGAACGTTCCAGCTCAACAAAGCCTGAATGTAAATAACTCCAAATAGATTGTCACGTTGGAGCTCACCGGAATAGAAGATGCAATGAAAAAGACGAAGTCGGATGCCTCATAAATGCCGTAAAAAAGGCCTACTACTCCATACTTCTCATTCTCAGGTCCGGAGATATCCACCGGAAAAATAAGCTTCGTACCTACAAACCAAGCCTGTACTATTATATGGAAGCAAAACATGGACCCCGACGAATAGCTCGGAACAGGCAGTACATACATATCTTTGCACGTAGGGAGCTCTGAAAAATCTACGCCCCAGTGTAATAACGAACAAATTGGAGACAACGTTACAAAAAGTTGCATGAATTATTTGATGAACCGCCTATATCTACAAAAGTACCTAAAGCTCTGCAAACTACAAAGGGCTGGCCATGTAGAAAGAATGGCAAAAAACCTCCAATAAAATTTAACGGTAGAGCACAAGGTAGACGTCTTGCAGGAAGATCGAGGACTCGATGGGAAGACATGATAGAAGTGGACACCAGATCGTTGCTGGGAGTTATCAAATAGCGAACGAGGTCACAGAACCACGATGATTAGAGGTGTCTAATCCTGGAGGCCAAGGCTCTACTTAGGCTGTCCCGCCATTGATGATGATGATTGGCGTGAAATCTCATGAAATTGATTTCAGTAATTATTTTCTGGTATTCATATCATTACGCTCAACCCTTCAAGAACAGAATTCACTCTTTAGCAAATAAAAATCATTCTGTTGCAAATAATACACTTTGGATACATACTCGTATATGTGTACATATTTATGTAAATCATATGTATATATATATATATATATATATATATATATATATATATGTATATATATATATATATATATATATATATATATATATATATATATATATATAAATATATATATATAAATATATATATATATATATATATATATATATATATATATATATATATATATATATATATATATATATATATATATATTAATATATATATGTATATATATTCCAATAATTCTCGGCGAAAGCAAGTGATGGGAGAGGCGTGAAGGTTCTATCACTCGTTTGTGGGCCCATTACAGCCAAATAATACTAACAAATATAACTTACAAGTACAAGTACAAGTATGAGATAAATCACAACAGTATATCTTGAAAAATATTAACTTTGATGATAAATACGTTACATTTATCTAAATCACAACACTACTAGGCTATTAAAGATTCGGAGATAGCTGAGTAAATTAGCGCGAAATGGCCAAAATCTACTAATAACGTTGTCAGGCAGCTCTGGATAAATATTTCTACACTCTTACGAAAATGAATAACATAGTACAGTGGAGGCACGAATAACCGAACGTCAATTATAAGGTTTCACGATTATCTGTACTGACAATCGTACCAAATTCGTTATGTAAATTAAATTTTGACTTGAAATTATTTCATGTAGCACATAATTTTAAGGAAATACACAAATACTTACGAAAGTGTATCTCAATTATTTTAGTGAATATTAATTTTCGTTTAATTTTAATGAGTTTTATTTTATTCATTATCTATTAACCGCTAAATATAGTTATGAAACAAATGTAAACGATGTAAGGATCTCATTCTGCAATACATAAATAAGTATGAAATAAATAATGACATACGGTGAAAATTGGTCCGGTTAATCGAGTCTCCACTGTATGCTCATTTAGTAGCCACAAGCCACAATCAACCTAGCCTCGGAACAAAAACAGAGTGGCATATATAATGTAATATTTGTAATCGAATTCATTTTCGCCTTCACAAAATACTCCAACTGAAAACAGAAAAAGACAGCTCCCTTTTAATTTTGTGCATTTCATTTTTATTTTTCTTCTCGAAATCGATTTTCGACCGTAATCGTTCGGTCTTCTTCCGCGGTTAATTTATTTTTACTCACATTCCTGCTTATATACTAGCTATGTTTAAGGAAATATATAAGCAGGAATGTGAGTAAAAATAAATTAATCGCTGAGGAAGACCGAATGATTACGGTCGAAAATCGATTTCGAGAAGAAAAATAAAAATAAAATACACAAAATTAAAAGGAAGCTGTCTTTTTCTATTTTCAGTTGGAGTATTTTGTGAAGGCGAAAATGAATTCGATTACAAATATTGAAGTAACTACCAGGCATCAAATGATATTTTTTAAGTTTACGAAATACAAAAAATCGTTAGCTAGGATCAGGGAAGACATATACTTTTTGAAAACGTGTCTTGAGAGAAGACTCACTGCGAAGAGCCATTTGGCGAAGATATGTTATGGCCTGAAAAACGCGGTTAGCCAAAAGATAGTAGTGGAACGAAATTTAGTGAGGATCAACATCAAGAACTGTACACGAAATTGAACGATATGACTCTCAATACTTACGAGAAGCATCTGGAGCTAATGCGAGAATCTCAACACTGTGGTAAAGGTTATATGGAGAACTTACTGGAAAAAGCGGACTTAGCATACCAATGTGAGAAAGAAAAGAAAAGGGAAATGCATCGGTATAAGTTGAATCGATTGGAAGAAGTGGCCAAACCAGTGAAAACATTCGTAGAAGTTCAAGAAATCTCCGGACTGGTTGTCAACAAATCAAGTATAGTTTTTAATGAAAAGGAAATGCGTTTACTCAACATGGCATTAAATTACGCCATAAAACCTTCAAAAATACCTATAGAGGAGATCATCGTAGAAACGGAAGCAGCAATGAGCAGACTACCGGAAGCACAAAAAACGATGGCAAGGAATGTTATAGCCGAGGCGGTAAGGGGAGCGAAAAAGGTGGTAAACAGTGAAGAGGCGAGCATAGTTGCTGAACTGAAGAAGCAACCTGTTCACTTTGTCAAGGCAGATAAAGGAAATATAGTGGTAGTAATGGATAAAAGCAAGTATGATGAGGCGGTCATACAAAAGCTAAGCAGCGGTAATTTCTTCGAGCTACGCTGGATCCCGTTAGAGGAATCCATGAAAAGATTTGAAAGGACAATTAAAAGTTGCGAGTCATTAATTGGCGAATTAACGAAGGTTAGAGTGAGCAACCCTACTTTGCCTAGGATGAAGTGTTTGCCAAAAATACACAAAGAGGGGAACGAAATGCATGAGATTATTTCGGCCGTGAATGCACCGACCCAAAAACTGGAAGGATAGTTGGTGAACGAATTTAAGGGAATGACCCAAATGAATGGTAGATCTGTAAAAAAACAGCAAAGAATTCTCCGAGAAAATCCTAAAGTTTGGCCCACCAGCGCAAGACGAAATTATGGTGTCTTTCGACGTGAAAGCTCTATTCCCGAGTATTCCGGTGATGGAGACACTGGGATACATAGAAGAATGGCTTTCTCACCAAGAAAACTCGTTATCTTGGAAAATAAAAACTAGGCAGTATATTCAACTTGCGAGACTTTGCATGATCGAAAATTATTTCACCTTTCGGGGGAAATTTTATAAGATGAAAGGTGGAGTGGCGATGGGAAATCCACTTTCACCATTCTTCGGTGAGATATTTATGACGAAACTAGAAGACGGACTGCAGGAGAAAGGCCAGTTACCAAAACATTGAGTCCAATATGTGGACGATGTGTTTGCATATGTGAAAAGGAGTGACGTGGAGAAGGTGCTTGCTTACCTGAATGGAGCCCACAAGAATATAGTATTTACGATGGAGGAAGAGAAAGACGGTAAACTATCGTTCCTAGATATAGTAGTAAGGAGGATCCAAACAAATATAACTTTCGATGCATACCGGAAAGCAACTCACACACAGAGAACGATTCCAAATACATCGAATCATTCGCAGCAAATCAAGGTTTCTCCATACAGAGCCATGATCCACAGGATGCTCGATTTGCCGCTAAGCAAGGAAGCTAAGGAAAAGGAGATGAGGTACATTGTTGAGACAGGTAGACTAAACGGCTTCAAGGGCTCGACAAGTAGGAGAATGGCACAGAAGATCCAGATAAATAGACAGCGTCAGGGACGATCAACATTATCAAATGCGAACACCAAAAGAACGTACTGGAAGACCTTAACTTCACACGAAGGCATCAGCAATCGGATCAAGAGGCGAATAAATCCACTCAATTCTGTACGGTTAATCGAATCAAGCAGCAAGAACCAGCTCAAAAATGTTCTTGGATCAACGAAAGACAAGCGCGAACCACACGAAAAATCTGGTCTCTATCGCATCGAATGTCCCACTTGTGAAGAAGTGTACATAGGTCAAACGAGGAGACTCATCGGCACGCGAATCAAGGAGCATCTAGGCGAAGCAGCAGCAGCAAGAAAGAAAGAAAGAACTTCGAATTTCAAGTCGGTGGTAGCGGAACATATTATCACGAAGGGACACGAAATAACAATGAGGACGCTGTAGTCATCAAGGAAGCTAGAGATAAACGTGAATTGGATGTGATGGAAAGCTTGGCAATTACCCGGAAAAGGAAAAAGTTGATGAATCAGGATGACGGAAACTGCAGATCATGGCTATTTAAATTAATTAAATAATATCTAATCTGAATCTTGTAAAAATAATATTTTTATAATTACCCCTTTTATTAGCTTAAGCAAATTTCCCCAATTACCTTTTAATGATCTAAAGTAAATTTCCTTAAACAAAGCTAGTATATAAGCAGGAATGTGAGTAAAAATAAATTAATCGCTGAAGAAGACCGAACGATTACGGTCGAAAATCGATTTCGAGAAGAAAAATAAAAATAAAATACACTAAATTAAAAGGAAGCTGTCTTTTTCTATTTTCAGATATATAATGTAATCAATAGGTAAAAGAGTGTATTGCGTAATGTAAGCAAACATCCTCGACCGGGAAAATTCTGAAAATGGGAAGTATAGGGTAAAGTGTTGCTGCTGTATATTTATTTATATACTGCCATAAATACGGAAACTAAATTTTTTTTTGGGGCCCCTTTTTGCGAGGCCCCCACAGGCGCGAGGCCGTCAGTGGTCGCCGACGCCTAACGCCACCACTGTACACACAAATATATTTAAACTTATGTGTACAAGGTCCGCTTTCACCAAACAAGATAACACAAGCTGTACGATGTTGCTTTTTACCATTTGAATTCGTGTACTCGTACATGCAATCTACTATATACATTCACCAATACTCCAAAATTGACTTGCTCCGAAAAAAATGTGCTCCGTTTTTGGGCTATATCTCGGTTAATTTTTAAGTAAACAAGCAACAAGTTCATTTTGTAGGGAACTTTGTGACAATACTATATAAGCGTATAAAAGTTTAAAATTTCTATAGCTATAAAAGCGTGACGTTTAGAGGGCTCCAAGCCACCATTCACATGCTAATACTTATTTGGAAAGGTCATATCTTGGTTAATTTATAAGCTACATGAATAAAAAACAAATCAAAATGTTTAGTAAAAATATGCTAACTTTTAGTTTTCTAGTAATGTTTACGTATCTTCGATAGTTTTCTGTTATTTTGATAAATGAGACGAAATTAATTATTAATAATGTCAATAATTAATAACGTCAATAATTTTTTACATTCTAAATCATCCAAACTGCTGGGTGCGTTTATTGATACACAAATAAAGTAAATCGTAATAAAATTGGCCTTTGATATCAATAGGGTAGTAATGTACAAAAAAATAGCAGTCGATTTCATTTTCATCGCAACTCTCTTTTTTTTTTGAGCAAGAGGGTGATACTACATTTTATCTTAAAGCTTTTTTGATGCAAAAGGGTAAAAGGCACTTTCCCCGTAAGATTGACAGTTTTCCTGATATTCAGCGTTGATTTTTTAGGCTTTTGTTCTAAAATACAAAACCCTATTGCAATCACGACCTGCCTCCGTCCGTCTGTATGTCACAGCACTTTTTTCCGAAACTATAGAAGCTACAGCAATGAAACTTTGTGAAAAGGTCAGATAAGGTAGATTCTTGAAAGTTTTGGGGTGAAAATTTGTTTTAAAGGGGTTTAAGGGGGGGTCTCCCCATATAGGGAGGTGACCTTCCAGCAAATTTTTTCACCATTGGTAGTCAAATAGGGTGTCATTAGAAAGGTCTTAATGAAATCTTTTCAAAACAAGTCTTAAAATTGCCTCATCAGCACCATGGGGGGCAGGGGAAGGAGAGATGTATGAACTTTTCGCGTAACCCCCTCGCGATTGGACACTTTTCATCCGAGAAACCTGAAAAAATCACGGATGTAGGCCTTTATGAGAACACTTACAACAAATACGTGAGAAGTCACTCAACTTTGTTAGCAATAGTATGATTTATCGATTTTACGTTTTCTTAAATTAAAACTTAATGGTTCCCTTAAACTCAATAAAATTCAGTACGCAGATGATAATTGGTAAGATTGACCTGTCCTGAAAGTTTCACAAAGGTCGAATCGTATTTAACAAAATTATAACGATTTGAATTTTCCTGCATTACTATGGGACAATATGCGCTGTATTACTATGGAAACATATGGCTATAGAACAATTTGTGCTTTTTACCGACTCAGACACTACAACTTTACTAGGATTTGCATGATAGTTTCAGGAATGATAGCCATCATGAATATCTTCGAGAATTGGTTCAGCTAGTGGCATCAGTAATCGTAGAACAAAATAGTGGCTGTTCCAAATGAGAAGATTGAATAATTTTGAGTAATTTTTTCCCAACTTCAACGTTTAAGGTGCATGCTTTTTACACTTGAGACAATTTAATGAATGACTAAAAGCGAGTACCTACAATTAATACTCATATTTGAAACAAGTCGAGAAGACAGGAGAGAGCTCCTAACAAAAGGGCTTTGTAACTATTTTAGGGCTCGAAGAAAAAGGAAATGAATTGATGATTACAGTGGCCCCTGAAAAAACATTTCGTCAAACGTTGCCGATATGAATATTAAATGAAAAGTCTTAAGCTGACGTGGAGGCACAGGCGGAGAAATACACGAAAAATTAGCGTAGGTCTGTCTACACAACTTGTTTAAATTTCGTTATAGGCCCAACACAAACCGAGATGCTTGCATATCCTATTAAAGATTGAGCTCGTTATTTGAGCGAAAATTAAAGCAAGTTGTGTAGACAGACCTACGCTCATGTCACAAGAGTTTTGTACTCAACTTACAAAATGCAGTCACCAACAACGAAAAAAATCCAGAAACATGTCAAAGAGTTTTGCTCGTTTAAAAAAAATCGATTGTTTCTTCATTTTCAACTAACAAAAATCGCTCAAATCATGAAATCCCAAAAGCATTTATGTCATCGATCTTATCTGAAAATTTTAAGAAGATCAAATCAAAACTTCAGTGTCTGATTCTTTGGAAAGTCCATAAAATACCAAAATAGTGTGTTATTGTTGTTGTGATTAAAGGAATTTCAAATGGATATAACTTCCGTGAATATAATACAAATTTCATCAAACTTACAGAGTATTAAGATCTTGTGTAAGGCTACTTAAATAAAGGCATCCACACGATTTTATTGGAGAAAATGTGAAATTCGAGGATCATACTACAAATTATTAACAAAGTTGGAAGAATGTTGTCTTCCGAGGTATTTGTTATTGTTGTACTCATAAATATCCCCTTCGATAATTTTTTCAACTTTTTTAGATCACAGGTGTCCAATCGCGAGGGGAAACACATTTTTCGTGTATTTCTCCGCCTGTGCCCCCAATGAAGCAAAAACTGTCAGTTTAAGAACTGTTTTCAAAAGCTCTCATGAAGAACTTTCATTTGATACTCATATCTGCTACGTTTGATGAAATGTTTTTTTTCAGGGGCCACTCCCATTTACTGTAATCATCAATTCATTTCCTATTTTTTTCGAGCCCTAGAATGGTTACAAAGCCCTTTTGTTAGGAGCTCTCTCCTGCCTCCTCGAATTGTTTCACCTATGAGTATTAATTGTAGGTACTCGCTTTCAGTCATTCATTAAATTGAATCAAGTGTTAAAAGCATGCACCTTAAACGTTGAAGTTGGGAAAAAATAACTCAAAATTATTCAATCTTCTCATTTGGAACAACCACTATTTTGCTCTACGATTACTGATGCCACTAGCTGAACCAATTCTCGAAGATATTCATGATGGCTATCATTCCTGAAACTGTCATGCAAATCCTAGTAAAGCTGTAGTGTCTGAGTCGGTAAAAAGCGCAAATTGTTCTATAGCCATATGTTTCCATAGTAATACAGCGCATATTGTTCCATAGTAATGCAGGAAAATTCAAATCGTTATAACTTTGTTAAATACGATTCGATCTTTGTGAAACTTTCAGGACAGGTCAATCTTACCAATTATCATCTGCGTACTGAATTTTATTGAGTTAAAGGGTACCATTAAGTTTTAATTTAAGAAAACGTAAAATCGATAAATCATACTATTGCTAACAAAGTTGAGTGACTTTCGTCTTCTCGCGTGTTTGTTGTTAGTGTACTCACAAAGGCCTACATCCATGATTTTTTCAGGTTTCTCGGATGAAAAGTGTCCAATCGCGAGGGGGTTACGCGAAAAGTTCATACATCTCTCCTTCCCCTGCCCCCACGGTGTTGATGAGGCAATTTAAAGACTTGTTTTGAAAAGATCTCATTAAGATCTTTCCAATTATACCCTACTCGGCTACCAATGGTGAACAAAATTTTTAAAGGGTCTCCTCCCTATAAACCCCTTTGAAAAATTTTTCCATCCCAAAGCTGTCAAGAAGTCACCACTTCTGACCTTTCCACAAAGTTTCATTGCTGTAACTTCTATAGCTTCGGAGAAAAAGTTTTGTGACACAGACGGACGGTAGGGCTTTGTATTTTAGTACAAAACCCTTACGAACTAATTATAAACTTCTCCTCACAGTTTTTTGATAAAAACGTGTTTTCTACGAAATTCAATCGCGAATAAGTTAAAAAATATTGGTTTACTAAAATAACTTGATAGAATATCTTGGCCCTAAAATGTGTCCCTCTATCCATTTGTGGAGTTATTTTCGATATTAAAATTCTCACCCCCGAATTGGAGTTGTGTTCACCACCAGGGTAAAAGCACACATGGGGAAAGGCTAGATTTTGCTTTTTGAGGTATCTTCTAGCTACTTTCAAATCTCAAGGAAATTGATGCGTCTTCAAGGAAATCGGAGGTGAAAGCCTTGGTAGTCTGGACTTTAATGCCTCGTAGGCTTTTATCTTACTACACATTTCGTGCGTAAATTATACTTTGCTAGCTCTTGGTCTGCATAATTTGGTGAGATTTTCATAAAAATTCAATGTGAATATGCCGAATCGGAAGAGCATTCAGCAAAATCATCTGCTGAAACAAAAATCGCTGTAGTATTATGTTTATGATGATCTTATTGATAGATCCGAACGGTTCCGTATATGTGCTATGCATGCATAATCCAACTCGTCGTTTGATGTCATCAAAAATTTTTTTTCATAACCAGAGATGGTTAAAAAAACCCTTCTGGCAGTACTCTCCTATCTATCCAACATATTTTCTGATGTTACATTCTGTGGTGTCAAACAGGGAGAGTCACAAATATTCCCTACTTTTAGCCTGTATCTGGAGCCCCTAATACAATACTTTTTAGTTCAAGATTCTACTAGTTGGTAACAGGCGTTTGTTACGCCTCCCGATTACCTTTCATAAAAAACTGAAACGTGCACACGAACAACAAGTTCTTAATGCAATAAACATACTTATATATACACCATAGCATCAAGAAGAAAAAGTCATTTGAGGATTAAATCTATTGTTCTAATTTAAAATCGATAACTATGGGGCATATGAAAAATAAGGCTTATTCGTCGTTTATGTGTATTTGTTTGTGCGGTACCAATTAAATTGCAATTATATATTTCCAAGATCTATCATAATTAATATTTAACCGAAGACACATATTAAAATCCTAATTAAAGCCTTGATGGTGTTTACATCCATTTTGAAAAACAAACAACAGTCAAAAATGAGTATACAATTCGAATGCGTAGAGCTACGTTAACAAGTCATTCTTAAGTAGATAAAAACGATTTCAATTAGGAAACGTAATCACAATATTTGTATAACGAGATCCGCTGTTAGAATAAAAAGTCGAGAAAGGCAATCATGAAGGCATCATTTGGTGAAATGTTTTGAGTAAATGATTCCAGTGGCTTGCATTCATCTCATCCATTTTTCAAATCCTGTACTTTCGGGTAAATTGTCGGCTGTCTCATGACTTCTTCATAAGATGGCGGTGGGGCTGGAAAAATTATTGTAATTAAAATTTTCACTATAAAAAAGTAGTGATATACATATGTACCGTTTAGTATAATATCCTCAGTCTGTTCGTATGCAGGATTTGTTAGTACTTCAATTGGATATGGATCAATATCCTCACTTAAAACAGAATGTCTTCCCGACTGGCATCGTGCCTCGTTGCTATCTAGCTGTATAACATGCACTGAAGGATTTTCAGCTAGAAATAGAAAATGCTTATTTTATCACTATAAATTCCGTAAAGTATTTACATTGTAATTTGTTGTGCTACAATTGTGATTGATTGACTAATAGTAATAGGCATTACATGGGTAAATGAACGCGTCTCATTGGCTAAGAATATAATAATATTCATGAGCATTGTCGTCATATAGATCGTATCTGCTTTTTCTGCTTCATTGGGTAAATTTAATTTACGAAAATGAATTATTTGAGATTTTACCAAGTATCTGAATATATGTACTCGGATGCTTGAACTAAATTACGCATTATTTGAAATAAAAATAGCAGCAAGTCTCTGAAAAAAGCTCGAATCCGCGCTTTTCCTATGAAGCTTCATTGGCTAACCCTTGGGCAAAAATTTCGACGAAATTCAATGGCAGGAGTGATAATCTGTGCAGTCTGCGGACAAAGCAATTTCACAAAACAAGAAATCCTTACAGCCAGCAAATGATATAATCTAATCTATATATATTGGGTTGTTCGATAATTCATGTCGTTTTTTCTCATAGATGACTTGAACCGCATATTTCATGTAGTAGTGATTGCTTGGCTTATATTATTACATGCTATTTTAAAGATTAGACTTTAGACTATCTTAATCAAAAAAAAAGCGTCATTAGTAAATGACAACTTGGTTAAAAATAAACTTGAAAATGGACAATCAACGAAAGCATTATCGGCATATTTTATTTTTCTACTTCCGAAATAGGAAAAATGCGGTGGAAGCTCGAAAATATTGCGTGAAGTTTATGGTGAGAGCCGCCACACTGAATGCTAGTGTCAGCGTTGGTTTTCTCGCTTTCGTTCTAAAAAATTTAATGTGCAAGATGCACCACATACTGGTCGTCCAACCACTACTGATGGGGCGTTAATCGATACTAACCGGCGTATGACAACTCAAGAGTAAGCAAAAAAGGTCGACATATCGAGTTCAACCATTTACTTGCACTTACAAAAGCTTAGTTACGTAAACAAGTTGGATGTTTGGGTTGCTCACAAATTCAAGGAAATCCACCTTACCAAACTCATTAGCATATGTGACTCTTTGCAGAATCATAACCAAAACGACTCATTTATAAAAAGAATCAAAACGGGTGATAAAAAATGGATTGTTTAAGACAACTTAGTCCGAAAACGATCATGGAACAAGCAAGATGAGCCCTAACAATCGACACGTAAAGCTAAGGTTCACCAAAAGAAGGCTTTGCTTTCTGTGTGGTGGGATTAGAAGGGTATAGTCTACTTTGGGCTGATACCAAATCACCAAACTATTGCTTCGAATATCTACTGTGGTCGACTATTGAAATTGAACGAAAAAATCAAGAAACAAGTTGGGTAGACAGACCTACGCTCATATCAGAAGGGTTTTGCACTCAACTTACAAAATGCAGTAACAAGTAACGAATGAAATCAAGAAACATAACAAAGACGATTTTATTGGAGAAAATGTGAAATTCGAGGATCGAGGATCAGATTTTATAGATCACAGGTATCCATTCCCGAGGGAGGAAACACATTTTTCATGTATTCCCCCCCCGTGCACCCACTGAAGCAAAAACTGTCAGTTTAAGAACTGTTTTGAGAAGCTCTCATAAAGAACTTTCATTTGATGCTCATATTTATTTCAGGGGCACTCACTATAACTTTGTTCAATACTCGCTATAATTTTGTTAAATACCATTCGACAGATGAAGCTTATAAAAGGTCATCTGTGTGCTGAATTTTATTGAATTTAAGGGTACCGTTAAGATCTTATTCAAGAAAACATAAAATCGACAAATCATATGTTACTAACAAAGTTGAATCAATTTCGACTTTTCATGTATTTGTTGTTGTTGTACTCATTAAGGCCTACATTCATGATTTTTTCAGATTTTTCGGATGAAACGTGTCCAATCGCGGGGCGGGGGAGGTATGCGAAAGGTCCGTACGTTTCCCCTTCTTCAGCCCCCTCCGATACAGATAAGGCAATTTTAAGATTTGTTTTGAAAAAACCTCATTAAGACCTTTCCAATGACACCCTACTCGACTACCAATGGTGAAAAATTTTTGTTGAGGGGTCACCTCCCTATGTGGGGAGACCCCCTTAAACGCCATTGAAAATTTTTTTCAACCCTGAACTTTCAAGAAGTCACCACTTCTGACCTTTCCACAAAGTTTCATGGCTGTAGCCCCTATAGTTTCGGAGAAAAAGTGCTGTGACATACAGACGAACGGACGGACAGACGGACATATGTCGTGATTACAATAGGGCTTTGTATTTTAGTATAAAACCCTAAAAATTTTTTGAAAAGCTCTAATAAAGACCTTCCATTTGATACTGATATCGGCTAGCTTTGATGAAATTTTTTTTTTCTGTAATCATCGATTCATGGCATCAGAAATTTTTTTTCGAAGCCTAGAGTGGTTACAAAGCCCTTCTGTTAGGAGCTCGCTCCTGCCTCTTCGACTTGTTTCACCTATGAGTATTAATTGTAGGTACTCATCTTCAATCGTTCATTAAATTGAATCAAGTGTTAAAAGTATGAACACTAAACGTTGAAGTTGGGAGAAAATAACTCAACCTTCGCATTTAAAATAGCCACTATTTTATTTCACGATTACTGATACCACTATCTGAACCGATTCTCGAAGATATTCATGATACCTATCATTCCTGAAACTTTCATGCAAATCCTAGCAAACCTGTAGTGTCTGAATCGGTAAAAAGCGCATATTGTTCCATAGCCACATGTTTCCGTAATAATATAGCGCATATTGCTCCATCGAAATACAGGAAAATTCAAATCGCTATAACTTTGTGAAATACCATTTGATCTTAATGAAACAGGTCAATCTTGTAAATAGTCATTTGTATATCGAATTTGGTTGAATGTAAGGGTACCGTTAAGATTTCATTCAAGAAAATGTAAAATCATTAAATCGTACTATTACCAACAAAGTTGAGTGAATTTCGACTTCTCACATATTTGTTGTTGTTGTACTCATAAAGGCCTACATTCATGATTTTTTTCAGATTTTTCGAATGAAAGATGTCCAGTCGCGAGAGGGGGTACGCGTAAAGTTCGTACATTTCCCCTTCCCCTGCCCCCCGCGGTACCGATATGGCAATTTTAGGACTTGATTTGAAAAGATCTCACTGAGACGACACCCTACTCGACTACCAATGATGAAAATTTTTTTTGGAGGGTCACCTCGCTATATGGGGAGACCCTCCTTAAAACCTCCTTGAAAAAATTTTCCACCCCAAACCTTTCAAGAAATCACCACTTCTGACCTTTTCACAAAGTGCTGCAGCTTCTATAGTTTCGGAGAAAAAGTGCTGTGACATACAGACGGACGGACGGACGGACAGACGGACACAGGTCATGATTGCAATAGGGTTTTTTATTTTAGTACAAAACTTTAAAAATGCCCTGATCAGGCCAATCGCAAAGGCCTGATGTTCCATCATGATGAGGCCAGACCCCACACCTCTTTGATAACCCGTCAAAAATTAATGGGGCTCAATTGGGAACTGATGCCACATCCACCCTATAGCCGTGACTTATCACCATCAGAGCATCTTTTTTAGGATTTTGTAAAATAATTGTACAAAACCTTACTAAAATCGAGACCTGTCTGTCCGTCCGTGTGTCACAGCAGTTTTTCTCGGGAACCACTTAAGCTAGAAACATCAAATTTTGCGTGTAAATGGTGCTCTCTTGAAAGTTCAATCACAAAAAATGTTATGAGGTATTTAAGGGGCGTCTCCCCAAAGAGGGGAGTCGTCCCCGAGAAAAAAAATTTCATCACACGCACGGACAACTTACCGAAAGATGGTAAAAGGTCTCCCAACAAAATTGCCAATTTATTATTGATAAATGTTTGTTATTATATAAATAATTTGCTTTGAAAAACATGAAAAAACGACATTAATTAACGAACAACCCAATAAATGCTTGTGACCACCAGCGCCGCGTCATATCAAATCACCTCCATTATAAACGGTTCAGGTACGTCGAATCGAATCGCCCGCATATGTTCATCATAAATGAATCGAGCAGAACGTTGTATAAAATGTAGGAGTATAGCTAGCATGAAGAAATGTTTCTTTTTCAAATTGAAGAAGAAATTGCAAGAATAAAAGCGGTGATTACCAAAATATTTGATCGACTATATTAAGTGGAAAAGGAATATCTATGGCGAATTCTGAAATTAAAGAGTTATTACATGACATAGTATGTATCTCCAAAAGCAAACCAAAAATGTAGGATGCTAATTCAATCCGCAGAATGACTTGCTATTTTTCTCAAGTAAATATATAAATTTTATTATTGATTCAACTTATTTCCTTTTTTGGGTTTTGTAGTAAAAAAAACAAAACCCTCTGAAACTATGTATAGAAGTTACAGCCATGAAACGTTGAACGAACGCCAGAACTGATGACTTCTTGAATGTTTTGGGGTTAAACAAATTTCAATGAGTTTTAATGAAAGTTTTATGAAAGATCTCAATGGAATCTTTTCAAAACAGGTTTTAAAATTACCTTATCAGTATCACGGGAGGAAGGTGAAGGGGAAATCAACGAAATTATCGCTTTTGTTGTGCCCCAGACGATAACCGTAAAACGCACCTATAATTTGTGGATTATATCACGAGAAATTCCACCGATAGTGTTGCGACCACGTAACTCAAAGGAAAGCGGCATCGTTCGTGAATGTCTGCTTATTTAACTAAGACTGTTTTTCTGATCAATCCCAGTTAACTGGCATCCACGTGGTGTTCTGCAGAAGTGGTGCGGTTTCATCGAGGAAGATTCTGATCGCATGCAAATAGCTTCGAAACGTGCAGAAATAGTGAATGCAATGCGTGAACACCATCAAATTTTCAAATTTTTGTCTCTTTATAAAATGTGTGAGTGCTTTCAGTAGTCGAAAAACTTGGTATCAAAAATAGGCAACAAAAAATATCGAAAACGCATTAAGGAGATTGGATTTATCATTAAACTTTTCTTAAAGTAATAATAATGCCCAAATAATCTTGAAACCCTATAACTAATCCATTGAAGAAAACACGATAGATAAGATACCAATATTTTATCAAACAGAAATGGCAAATCTATTTAAATAATTTAATTATAAAGGATGCTAATACAGTATATGCAACTTAAATTTAATTACACTAGATAAGAATGGTAGAATTCCAAATTTAAGTTAATAGCATCAATTTAAATGTATTGCAGGATTCAAAAGCATGTAAAGATTTATCTTTCGTTTATATCAAGTATTACCTTGACACAACTGAATTAACAACCTGAACAACCGTCAAAAGAACACGTAAATGGCAAGCTGGAACGAGATGTAAACAGCACAACGACAGAGAGGGAATTTAAATACAAAACGAGGCAGATTTATTCGAGCAACAAACGACAGCCAGATTTGTATTTAGATGAAGTAAAAATCATTTACTAATTCATTAACATATGACAACCAACCACAACACGAGAAGTTACATTATCTTAAATCACAGTTTTAACGCTTTCTTAGTTATTCACACAAATTTAAAGTACACAAAAAGTAAACATACTCAAATCGATATTAAGTTAAAAAGAATCACGCTTCACTGTTCAAAGACATACATTTATTTTCTAAATTGATTTTACCATTTTATCTAATAGTAATCATAGACTCAATTAATTTTATTATTGATTTCAAATAGTTTCACAAAAAACAAATGCTTGAAATTCTACACTCACAACGAAATATAGTACCTTAACATAAAGATATGACTAGGCAGAGGTAGTACTTAAGTACTCATTACTTTTGTATTTCATACAATACATCTTTATCCATTATCTTATAGATTAAGATTACAACGAGATTCTTATCATATATGCTAACATGAAAGCCTCCAATCTTTGAAAAACTCAGACAAATTGGAAAGTAATAATTTCATCGTGGTGCCGTAATTTGGCTTTGCATTTTTAGTTAGAGTAGGTTGACTCGGTCTTTAGATTCGAGTAGTTTTTGTCTGGCATCGCGTCGATGAATAATTGGGAACGATGGATTTTGATTGATGATGTCTCCTGTTTTCTTTTTTGGACTAGACTTACAATGTAAAAGAGATGAAAATAGATTAATGGAGAGTATAATCGCTGGATGGAGGTGTTTTGCTGCATTTTAAATCAGAAATTTCATTCAATGGTTGATAGATTGCATTCGGACTTAGTCTGCACGTGAAAGACCTGTGACTGTAATTCCTCTTCGAACTAGCTAGCCTGCTAGCGGCCACCTCAGAGTAGACTAAGGGTGTCCGGTGTTTTTGAAATATTGGGTACAGTCCATTGACGCATTTCATGATTTCACGTGTATAACCGATGAGAGGTCAGTTTACATTTCCCTCAGGAAATCTCGAGTAGACGAGACGGATAAATAAATACCATTACAGCCCACTTATATATATGATATGAAATCGGGGCGCAATCAGGATCAAAAACCACCGATTTATGTCCAATTACGCGAACGATTCTGGAGGTATAAAGCCAGTAGTAAAGCAAGTGTAAATGTGCCCGTCAATAGGGTGAAACAACTGCAAAATACAACATTTTTTGCTAACAGTCATATAGACTTCACGACATAACAGACAGATAAATATTATCGTAGTCCACGTGGTGTAGTAGTTCAAGCACTCAGTAATGTTAAAACAATTTGTGAAGCTACGCAATATTTGGTTTTCCCCTTATTCACCCACTCACTTCTATATCCCAAAGTTTAAAATTATTCTTCGTGAAGCTTTTCGATCGAAAGCAATAAATAATTTACCCACTTTTATTAATCGAGCAGTCATACCAGCAAACTGCTCGAAAACCTTCCTAACCCTTATCCGAAATTTTAATTCCAGGCTTAGAAAAAACATTTCATTACTTCAGTTCATAGTTGTAATTTATAAAAAAAATTTTTTTTCTTTTTCTCATAATTAACTGTAATTTTACATCAATTTTCCTTTATATTAAATTTAAACGTTTCCCTTTAATTATATTCTTCATGATATTTAAATTTTATTATTACTTAAAATCTTTTCATATTTCTCTTCTTCTGATAATTTAAAAAAAAATTTTAAATCCGTAAATTAAAATTTCGGACATGGGAACACTGATTTAGTGCATCGCAGCTGTGTATTGCATTGCCGAATGCAATCAAACTCAGGTGAGCGAGCAGTTGATTCAATATACCGTTTCAACACGGAAAATAGAGAGAGATTTGGACAGACCGAGAAAGGCCAGGGAATTTCGTGGAAAACCGAAGCACGGCGGACGGGTTCGAGCGGCGGAAATGGCCTGACTGCAGAAAACACATCCGGGATTTCCTCATTTGAAACTAAAATAAGCACCCCGGTGAACGATTGCAGAAAACTAGTGCTCGGTTAGATAGTAGTTCTGCCTCGAACAAATAGAAGTTTATCTATTCAATTTGAAGATAGTGTCACTTTAAAATTTGATATAAAAACCAAATAGGACTTTCATTCGATCGAGACTCATCCAGGTTCTGAAAACCAGGAACAAAATAATATTAATTAACGGGAGTTCGGTTTTGTCGCTCGTGTGTGACGTATGTGGGTGCGGAAATTAGTGTGCAATTCGGTGATGCGCAGTTTTTGTGTCTATTTCTGGTGACGAACAATGTTTGTGCACTCGAGCATTTGGTGGCGCCATGCCGAGCCACTGGCAATTTCAAGATGGCATAAAAACAGTGAATTATCCGGGCAGTGTTGCAATTTTTCCAAGTGGGGGAAATTTAAAGTGTATAGTGGGATATATCCTATCAATTGTGTGTTTTAAAATGATTGCCATAAAAAACAGTAAAGTACAGCTCTCAAATTTATGATGTTGGAGTTAAGTCAAAGGTCTTAGGAAAGCTTGACGCTTCGTTCTCTGCTACAAACAGCAACGAAAATTTATTATTTTCTCCAATTTTTCTTCTCTTCGGTTTCCATTTATATTGTAAATATAAAATTTCGCACCGTCTTACCTTAAACAGTTTGCCAAACAACAAATTCAATTTACGCTGTCATTATTCATCCGAATAACGAGACATCAGAAATTATGCGGTATACAGATTAATATTCGCCGAATACTTACGCCATCAAACTTCTTTTATACATGCAACTCTTTAGATACGATTTTTGAGCTGAGAAAGTTCTCTCAAAGAAAAATAAAAAAATAATCGTAGGCTGTTCGAATAAAAGAGCAATAGCATGCCACTTTACAGCTGGATTAATGATTTTTACACTTTAATTGCGAGAACCTTCTTGGATAAGTAAGCAACTTTTGTGGACATAAGACCATTGGCAAGTTAGTATCGGAATTTAATTTTTGTAAATCGGGGCGTAAAATAAATTTTGTACAAATTCGCACATGTGTTTAACATCCAGAAGTGATTCTTTCGTATTGTTCGGGAAGATTTGCGTAAAAGTCTTCCGATCTGAAAAGTATACCGTCGGGTGTCCGCCTGCCTAAATGGAAGCGGTCGAGAATAGAGGAAAAAATGTTATAAGAATTCTCGATGTGGAGATTGCTGAGAGCGACGCATTGCCAAGTCAAACCAATTATATAATATATATATATATATATATATATATATATATATATATATATATATATATATATATATATATATATATATATATTCGTCTAGGGTTAGAGATTTGAGTTATCATTTTAACTCTTAATTCTGCTTGATTTGAGGCAACAATTTTTGATAAATACTCGAAAGACGTAGTCATCATCATTAATATTAACGGTAGGTCTTTTAACAATTGCATTCACTTCATTTTCATTGAAGTTACAATAATTCGAATCATTTTATATTTATGATCAACTTCATTTTGATGAAAACTAATAAATTACTTTAGGTTTAAAGTACTGTTAGCAATAATAAACAACAATATAACGTAAGGAACAATTGCAGTAAAATAACATCAACCTGATATCTTCCAAGAAATAAAGTTTAGAATACTAAAATATATTCGCACAAATTGAAGGATTTTAAAATAATAGGATTGCTAAAACTTGAAAACTCGGACTTTCCCTGTCACTCAACCTGATCGGGTATAGGACTCACATCGATGGCAGGCTCCTCCGCTAAAATGGGCTAGCCATCGGCCGCACTCTTTCCTTTTTTTGCTTAATAGGGACTCTTGCCGGGTAGAGTGGCCTTCCATGTGATTTCATTGCATACCGCTATGGCATAAATTGGTTACGTTTGTACTCCTCATTTGAGGAAAAGAGTCATACAAAGTACTTTCGTATGAGCTTTACACTCAAATGGAGAATATATGGCTACGTCTACGTTTGGATCTTGGGAGGGTGCGAGGGGCACGGCTTCCACCTGGATGCCCCATTCTTATTTGTGGGCCATAAGTGTAGTCGGTAATGACGAAGTCCCGCTAAGTCCGACCGTTTTCTCAAGGCCCTATTTGTCCTCTGAATCAACAATTTGATAGCCCTCAGTAGGTTACCTCCTTTCTCGACTCCGGTTGATACTTCTTTGACCCCAAAATTCGTGGTTGCGAAAAATATTTTTGTAGTAGGTCTTGTGTTGGGGAAAAGAACCCGCTCCACGACACCGCAACGCTATCCTGCCAGCTAATTCACGCATCCCCAGACAAGGCCAATCTCGGCGGATCTTACCATTTTCTTTCGCCGAGGCAACAGACCATCACTACAGTCCTGAACGGATATTTAATCTACCTAATTTACTACGCACTATCAAGCTGACCATGCTGATTCACCGTCTTTAAAATATTCTTATTTAGGCTTGAAAGGCTTTGCTCATAATAGCAACGTAAGTGTAATAAGCACTCCAGGCAAAATTTGCATTTGGCGTATTCAGCCTACGTGTAGCATGGTCCCGTGAGCTGTTAGCCTACTTCGGCAAAGTCAAATGCTAGTGTGGCGTAAACGGAAAAAATACAAAACATATTCCTTGCGTGCTTAAAATCCACCTTGGACGGTCCGTTATTTATGTTATATACACTTTTTAGAATAGCCAATTGAAATACCCACTTTGAGGGAATAGTATGTATACAGAGATTGTGGCGCAATCGATAATTATTGATTCGCTACCGATTACTGATGACATCGATAGATTGGTTTTCCCATTGGTTTATTGATTGGTGATGTCATTGATTTATTAGTTTTTCTCACCTATTTATTGATTGGTTATCGGTTTGACGACGTTATTGATAAGTATAATAATGACGTTATATTGGCTAATAAGTTTCTTATCTGCGTGTGGGGTTAAGGGGCGGACTTAAATTGTGCAAGAGAGAGAGAGAGAGAGAGAGATAGTTGATGTACAATGCGTACTCGATAGTTCAGACTAATTAAAACTTTGGCCAATCTGAACTAGTGAGGAATCCGGAGTATTAGCGGATAGAAGGTGGTACTTAGCTTAAAATAATGAAATGAACTTTATTTAACTTTTTAAACCTTTGTAAAAAAATTTTTTACAAAGAACTACTAGTTTTGCGCCCTTCTGTCCGTCCGTCTGTCCGTGGGGCACAGCTAGTTTGCTCAGAAACTATAGAAGCTACAATGCTCAAACTTTGGGAAAAGGTCAGAAGTGATGGTCTCTCTAAAGTTAGGGTCTTACCAAAAATTTAAACTTTTTCAGGGGGGTCCCTCCTTATAACGAATTAGCCCTTAAAAAGTTTTTTTTTAATCAAAGGTAGTCGAGTGGGGCATCAAATGAAAGGTCTTAATTAGGACTTTTAGGATCTGAAATAAAAAAATCATTTTGTGAATTAGGGGGTCCAGGGGAAGGCAAAATGTACCAAAAATTTGTGTCCCCCTCCCCGCGATTGAACACCTTTGAGCCGAAAAATCTGAAAATTATCCCAGTACAAGGGCAACAAATACCTCAAAAATCGAAATTCACTTAACTTTTTTAATAATAGTATGATTTGTAGATTTTACATTTTCGCCCATAAAATCAAAACGGTACATTTAATGTCTTAAAATTTTGTAATTATATAGATTGATATAAGATATTGTTACATGTACAAAGAATTCTGCGAGCTACTGTCGCAATTGTTTTCACAACAATTAAGAACATCAACAAAATGAATTTACTCGAAACTACGAGAACCCACCAAGCATGATCAACATCTGAAAGTGACGTCACCCCATTCATTAAGCTGCTCGAATATACCAGATACCTCTCGGCAGAACATTCGCCAATGTACGAGAAATGGGTTCAACAGGTAGAGACCCTATATAAAGGCGAGCTGAATGAATGGGGGGATCATTCATTACAACCGCGATAGAAAACTGCGATATAGTGGAACGCGAAGTAAAGGCGATTGATCGTTTGAGTGCGAAGTGATTTTAAGTGGACAGTTGAATTACAAACTTTTTTAGACTAAGTGAAAATTAAAATTGTGAAATAGTAAAATAAGTGATTGTGCGTTTTTCATTAATTAAATAAACTCTTTGAATTTAATTTAAAAGACATTGCGTTTTCACTTTCCCGGAACATTAAAATTATTGGCCGCGAAACATAACACGCGCCAATATTAACGTTTAGAAAATTTAATTGAGATCGAGTTATAATCAAGTGGGTTATAGCCATTTCAATTATATGGAATTACAACAACAATAACACGTGTTTATGGTTGATACATATTTCAAATTGACCTGGGGACTATTATTTTCTTTCAATTTTCATGAAAATGTAAGGAATAGTGTTTAACTTGAATGTGTTAAATCGGCCGAGCATTCAGAAAAATAATTTATGCTAGATCAAAATAGCGGCTGCACTGTGCTTTATGGCAGAAACTGTACATTTTTTGCATAAATTTGAACGATTTCATATCCAAGTATTGGATGAATAGTTCAAGTTATCGTAAAAAACCTGTTTCGAACCCATAGGATGTTTACAAAGGCCTTCTGGTAGGAGCACTCTCCTGCTTACTCAACTTGTTTTTCCATAATGCGTGAACATAAATATCTTAAAAATGTATGCATATAGCTTCCGACCTAATGATATCTTCAGAAAATTCGTTAATTTAGTTTATTTTGCAGTTCTTATAATTTTGATGATACAGCTTCCTTTGATTTAACTTTGAGCCAGTACGTCTTCAAAAGTTCCACCGTTCTGCTTCATTCTTAACTTCGACTGTATCCATTTCTTCCGATACCTCTACGAATTCATTTCTTTCCTCTTCCATGAAACATTAAATGTCTTTTTCATTTATTCAATCCGAAACATCATTGATGTTAGGTCTGAGGTTTCTCTAATATCTACGAACTCATCAAAATCATTTTGTTGATGCTGATTTGACACCTGCAACCGGGCATATTTCACAAGATACAAAAGGTCATTCTCTTCCCACTTATCACGAAATTTGATGGAAATCAAGCATTTTTACATTGTCATGCTGTTAGCTTTTGACCAAGCATTTGACAGAAAATCGACAGCGGGCTGTAGAATGACAATTTTAAGATTTTGAACTATGGTTTGTTCTTCAAGATTTGAGATCACTTGGGCGAATAGGCTTTTCAGGGTTTTGGTAAATTATTTTACAAAACCTTTCCATCCGTCCGTCCGTGTCTCACACCACTTCTTCTCGCAAACTACATAAGCTAGAAAGATACGATTTTGTAGGTAGATGCAAAGTGACGCTCTCTTTAAAAATCCATAACAAAAAAAATTTATAAGGTGTTTAAAGGGAAGGTCTCCCCATATAGGGAAATCGCCCCTGAAAAGAAAAATTTCATCGCATATAGGCAATATGGGTATCAAAAGAAAGGTTTTGGTGAGAACTTTTCAAAACAGGTCCTAAAATGACAAATTTTGCTTTGAGTGGTGCAGGGGAAGGGGAATGTACGAAAATTTTGTGTCCCCCTTCGCGATTGGACACCTTTGACCCGAAAAATCTGAAAAAATACACAGAGGTGTAACCTTCGAAACACAAGGGCAACAAATACCTCAGAAGTCAAATTTCGATCCACTTTGTAAATAATACTAGGGGTACCGATTAATTCGTGCGGTTTTCTAACAGATAGCGTAACTTTATTTTTATTCCAGTGATTCACCTTTCCAAATATGTGTTAGAAAGCTACTGTCATATTGTTTCAGAATCAATATGTATCATTTAGATGAAGCGTAAACAACAATATTTTTTTTTACTCTGAAAATGTCGAATTTGGTGCCGAATGAAGTGTTTTTGCGGGGAGTACTTCTTCATTGAAGAAAAAGGCTGCCGAAAGTCATCGTATTTTGGTGGAAGTGTATGGTGTGCATGCTCTTGCTGAGCGTACGTGCCAAAAGTGGTTTGCACGGTTTAAAAGTGGCGACTTTGACTTGGAGGACAATGAACGGCTTGAAGATCACGACTTGGAGACATTGCTCAACAAAAATCCATCCCAAACTTGCAAAATCACTTGGCATCGCTCAACAAACCATTTTCGATCGTCTAAAAGCAATTTTTCACAATAAGCTTCGAACCGCACGAATTAACCGGTACCCTTATTAATACATTTTATAAATTTTACATTTTACCTATAAAATCAAAATGAGACCCATAAATTTCCCAAAAGCTATAATTTAAATTTTTTAAAAACAATCGTATGCATCCTGAAAATTTGACCATAATTGAGCAGTAAACAGCCAAGTTACAGCCGATTGAGTATTAAACAATTACAACAACATTAACACTTGATACTAGGGAGATACACGTTTGCAACGGACCAAGACACTACAAATATGTAGGAATCTTGATCAAAATTTTAGAAATGGTTCATAATATTGATGTGTTATCATGACTTAACGACGGGATCAAAACACTTTAAACAAAATGGCGGTGAATTTAAAACATAATAGCCATAAGAATTCTTCGAAATCAATTTATGGAACCTTTATATTAGTCAAGTTTTGAAATGCAGAATATATTGTTTAATTTACTAATTGTTTTACAAAACCCTTCTGGCAGGAGCACTCCCCTGCTACTTCAACTTGTTGTATTGTAGTACACTTTCCTGATTTGTATCGTATTTTCGCCCGTGGGTTTGAGCAAAGCGGTACATTTTAGTCAAATGAGCATGACCTCAACTTGGTTGTCTCGAGACCTTAGTTTCTCGGGACTTGCATGACATGTAGCTTTGTCAATGAGAACATTTTCCTTCGGTCGTAACTGGTTTATAACCAAAAACGATTGTACTTGAGAAACAAAAGACTCATAAAACCACTCCTTGAATAACGATGATGTCATCCATGCCTTTGCGCTTGACTTATATTCTACAGGAAGGGATATAGTTTTAAGTGCTCTTGAGTTTCGTGACTTTCCTACCACAAGCAATTGCACAAACCAAAAATGTTACTCGTTCTTGGATAATTTTTCGCTCCGGTGCACTTGTTTCTTTCGAGTGTAGGAGGATTTGCCCTGGGAACATTTTCCAGAACATACTGGAAAGGTCAGCGTTTTAAATTTGATCGTAAGTAAGATTCAACTCATCGTTTTTTGCGTGAAGCGATTCAAAAAAGGCTCCACCGAATCAGTAGCACTAGAAAGTTTTTGACCTATGATTTTCAGCATTCTGATCCTAAAACACATTTTAAATTTTTCGTATCAACCGTTACTAGCATTAAAATTTTTGTTGCTGTGAATTTTCTTCTGAAGTTTTAGTGACTTATTGCAAGGAATATTTTTCAAAATTGTAGTATGCTTATTCCTCTGATAGAGGAACCACGAGTAAAGCTAGTTTTCCTTATCAGAATATTCACCAAGTCACGATGTTTTTCGTTTTCAGTGCCTGACTCTGTCAATAATATGAACTGCGAAAAAACAAACTTCAGTTGCATCACTTCCATTGGTTGTTTATAAATTATTGGTCAACTTATTTTCGGATTTTATCCATCAGTCTCTTTATATATGATACGGTTGATGAGCCAAAATCATACTAGAAAGCTAATTGTTGTCCCGAAACATTTTTCTGTAATTTGTCAAGTATTAGGGTTTTGTACTAAAATACAAAACCCTATTGCAATCACGACCTGTGTCCGTCTGTCCGTCCGTCCGTCCGTCCGTCCGTCTGTATGTCACAGCACTTTTTCTCCGAAACTATAGAAGCTACAGCCATGAAACTTTGTGGAATGGTCAGAAGTGGTGACCTCTTGAAAGTTCAATGGTGGAAAAAATTTTCAAAGGGGTTTAAGGGGGGTCTCCCCATATAGGGAAGTGACCCCCCAAAAAAAAATTTGCATCATTGGTAGTCGAGTAGGGTATCATTGGAAAGGTCTCAATGAGATCTTTTCAAAACAAGTCTTAAAATTGCCTTATGAGTACCGAGGGGAGCAGGGGAAGGGTAAATGTACGAACTTTTCGCGTACCCCCCCCTCGCGATTGGACACCTTCCATCCGAAAAATCTGAAAAAAATCATGGGTGTAGGTCTTAATGAGTACAACAACAACAAATACATGAGAAGTCGAAATTCACTCAACTTTGTTAGTAATAGTATGATTTATTGATTTTATGTTTTCTTGAATAAAATCTAGACGGTACCCTTAAATTCAATAAAATTTAGCAAACAGATGCCTATTTATAAGATTGATCTTTTCTGAAAGTTTCATAAAGATCGAATAATATTTAACGAAGTTATAGCGATTTGAATTTTCCTGCATTACTATGGAACAATATGCCCTGTATTACTATGGAAACATATGGCTATGGAGCCATATGCGCTTTTTACCGACTTAGAAACTACAGCTTTGCTAGGATTTGCATGAAAATTTCAGAAATGATAGGTATCATGAAAGTGAGTATATACAATTGAAACAAGTCGGAAAGGCAGGAGAGAGATCCTAGCAAAAGGGCTTTGTAACCATTCTAAGATTCTAACAAACAGGCCATGAATCGATGGTTACAGTACAGAGGAGTGGCCCCTGAAAAAAATTTCATGAAAAGTAGCCGATATGAGCATCAACTGAAAGTTCTCTATGAGAGCTTTTCAAAACAGTTCTTAAACTGACAGTTTTTGCTTCTGGGGGGCATAGGGGGGGAAATACATCAAAAATATGTTTCCTCCCTCGCGAATGGACACCCGTGATCTTAAAAAATCTGAAATAATTATCAAGGGAGATATTTGTGGGTATAACTATAACAAACACCTCAGAAGTCAAAATTCTTTCAACTTTGCTAATAATAGTATGATCCTCAAACATGACATGTTTCTTGATTTTATTCGTTACTGGTTACTGCATTTTGTAAGTTGAGTACAAAACCCTTCTGACACGAGCATAGGTCTGTCTACCCAACTTGTTTTATTCTTAGTATTTACTTAAGTTTAACTTTTTATGGGCGCACTTCTCAATGGGTGCCATTGTCAAACAATGAGTTCAATAGTGAATTTCACAAGAATGGCCAAATGAAGACACAGCTGCGTAAGCAAACTATTTTATACGGTCATATACGAGTATATGTGCAAATTTCGTTTCATGATTTTGTTCCTAATGAAAAGTCAGTTTCGCATTAAAGAAGCATTTCAACGTTTGAAAATCTGGACTAAAGAGTGTACAATGCAAATTATAAGATTATCCGAATTACTTGAAATCCGAAGTTCCGATGCTTTGGACTACTAGGTGTAACAATTAAGTAATAAGACTGATTTTATTGCCGCGCTTGTAGTAAACCTGCGACCTTGAAATTCCCTTCCTCTTTCCCGGCATCCTTCCTCTCTCCATTGATATATTTAACATCGCTCTAGCTTGTTTAATTCGCCTGCTGTGTCGTATTGAGTGGACGTGTGTTGGTGGTGGTCCTCACGAACATGGAGAAACGAAAGCAAGAGCAACGCATCGCGATAAAATGTTGCGCCAGATTGGGCGGAACAGCTTCGGAAACTACTTTGAAGGGGATGGCAGAGTTGTAGAATAATTTTTAAATATACGGTTTTCATGGAATCAGTCTCATTACTTAATTGAGTACGCACTGTATTTGGCAGAGCTTGTTGATAAGGAATTGGAAGCGCTTATTTGTATAGGCTAATGTGATCAAACACAAGCACACATCCTTATCAGTTTCTTGATGCATGTAATTGGAATATACAGCAATATGTGTTTTGCGGTAAGTTTTTGCTTTTCATATCACAGGACGTCAACGTCTTTTCGACAACTTTTTTTGCATGCTCATAAAACCTTTATTGGTCAACTGCAAGCGTAAATCATGTTTAACGTGATGATGCCTTCAAAAAAGCATGAAATTAGTAAAAAAATTTAGTTACTTTTTTACTGCTCAACAAATAAGTGAAAAGTCATATGCCCATAAATACTCTTGATATGCAAGGCTACAAAGTGCGCAAAATGAAAATTTATTATAAATGAACTGGCGATTCTTGATGTGTATGGGACGAAATATCGAAATTTTATATTGAAATCGCCATTCCCTTTGAGAAATCTACTCAAATAAACTCTGTCTCTGGTTACATAAGTTTCACCGTGGTTTGGAATGGGAGGATGGAACGAAAACATAAGACAATGAAAAATGATTGATTTTGGATAAAGGACTTGAATAGAAAGCTTGACTTCAAGCAGAGAGGAGATTTAAGGCTGTCCAAACACGGCGTTAATTCAGAACTTGTCTAAAGCAAACATAAAATATAGCAAAAATACTGGATGTTGCGCATTAGAGAATGCACGAACAGTTAAGAAATTTTTAATTAGTAATAATTTTGTTTTCATTCAAATTCATTTATTAAGTAATATTGTACAGTTTTATTGATTTATGTTTCAATTTACATCTTCTTCATAAGGTTTGTTGCATTAATAAAATGATCTATGAAACTTTCATTGTATACAGTTGCTTTACACTCCTAGCAGTAACAAATTCGACATAATTCTTAAAGTCTATATCTTGAGTTCGAATAAATTCCATTTCACCGTTGCTTAAAATTTGCTCTTTCAGATATTTGCGATATTTTGAGCACCTTATAGCCAAATTTTTCTTTTGATAGTTGCTGTCATAGGTAGGTACAACGTTAAGTTAGCAGATCATTTTGAAACTAAAGTTGAAAATGTCTGTAAGAGGGTCGTTCACTTTCAATAATTTTGGCAGTGTCTCGTGCTTTTTCAATAGATCTTTCCTAAATTTTAGTTTTTAAAGGATGATATTAAACTCCGTTCAGGACTGCAGTAAACTGCTGCCTCAGCGAATGAAAAATTTGTCCTCAGCTAGAAATAGCCTTGCCTGGTGATGCGTAAGCATGCTGGAAGCGGGCATTGCGGTGTCGTAGGATGTGTTCTTCCCCCCCAGCGCAAGGAACCACCCTAAAAAAAGATTTCACGCTTACGATTTGTTCTTACATGACAAATAGAATCATTCGAGAGGTGTCGACGTCCGAAGTAACCAACCAAAGGAAATCGGATGACAAAACGCGATGACCTTTTACGCCCGAGGTCTGGCACGAACCCGTCATAGACGCGGAAAGCCCATAAAAGAGTGGAGCATTTGGGTGATAGTGGTGTCCCCTCGCACCTATCTCAACCAGATCAAAGATCTAACGATGATGGCCATGTTGAGCAAGTGAGAGGCCAATTATCTCTGGTAAGACTAAAGTGGAAGCTACGCCCGATGGCTAGCTTATTTTAGTGGACGGTAAAGCAGAAAAGAGAAAACCGATTACTTTTATTTTAAGCTACCATCTTCAATATTTATTTTAAGATTTCAACATGCCTACAGTTACATGAATCTTATTGCATAAATTCTTCACTGACACTAAAGATGACTCAAAGAAGTCAAAATCGACACATCCAATTATTTATTTCTGGGAACCCTGGTGTTCATAGCTAAAGTTACAATACATTTCATGCCATTCTTTTGTATTTACTGTCACCGTTTATGTGGATTAAATAATCAGTACGAGAAATGAGTACGAATAAATTCACCAACACTAATCCAAACGATGACAGAGAGTAGTTAAGCATAATGTTTATTAGCTAAACTTATTTTAATTGGATCATTTCACCCTTTTCACATCAACTTAATGTAAATCTATACGACAAATTTGCTCTACATTGAAGCTTTTCTAACGTCGCGCGGATATCGATCACTCTTTCGGATGGCTCCGATAGCTTTTTAAATTACTTTTTATGGAATTGTTTGCAGCTACATAAATGAGTTACATATTTGAATGATAATTTTTCTGAAAAATTCTTAGAGAAGAAAAATGTTCTCTAGTAATTTTTCAGAAAAATTATTATTCAAATATGTAACTCATTTATGTAGCTGCAAACAATTCCATAAAAAGTAATAATGTTTATTTTTTTTTTTTTTTTTTTTTTTCTTTAAAAGCCGTCGGGCCTTGCTTAGTTGTGTGAGCAGACGCGTTTCGACTACTTTGAGTCATCTTCAGTGTCTAAAGGATGTGTTGAAGGGAGCGACTTTATATAGTCGTAGGATGGGTAATTAGCGAATAGGTAATTAGCGGATGGGTAATTAGCGGATGGGTAATTAGCGGATGGGTAATTAGTGGATGGGTAATGAGGTCAGGAAGTAACTTACTCAATTATGCCACGTAGGGGGATATTATGTTTTTGTTTTTTTGCTTGTTGGCTGTCCGTTTGTTCTGTTTCATCTCGTTTCCGTTTTCGTCTAAGAGTGTGGTCTAGGACTGAGAAAATTGCGTCGGAATTGGTAACAAGTTGTTCGTTGATAATGTCACCGTCTGTCTTTCTATGTTTATAAATTTCAAGCCTTTCTAGGATGTCAAGTCTTGGTCCTTTGTTTTGTTTGTGTAGCAATTTCATAGAGTTTGTCATAGCATCAGGCTCATGTGCGTGGTTTTGAAGGTGCGTCGCATAATTGGAGTCTGCCTTGTTGTATAAGAAAGATCGTAGGTGCTCTTTGTATCTTGTCGTTAGTTTTCGTGTTGTCCTTCCTATATATACCATGTCGCAGTCCTTGCATGTCAGTTTGTATATGCCGCTGCCTTCGTATATCGATGTGTCATTCAGTTTTGGCTTCAGTTTGTTTCCAATGTTGTTGTTCGTTTTGAATGCAGTTTGCAATTTGTATTTCCTAAGGAAGTTTGATAGTTTGTATGTCTCTTTGCCTACGTATGTTAACGATACCCACTGTTGGTCGTTCTTATGAGTTTCCGTCGGTTGGCGTTCCTGTTTTTGTTTGTACTGTGTGACTAGTTTGTCAATGTCGCATTGTTTGTATCCGTTATTATTAGCTATTCTGTAAATGTTGTTTAGTTCGTTGGAGTAGTTAGTAGGAGTCATGGGGATGGAGTGAAGCCTCTGCACCATTGATCTGTACGCTGCTAGCTTATGTTGTGCGGGGTGGTTAGATGTTTCATGTATGGTATGATCAGTTGTGGTTGGTTTTCTGTATATTTTGTAGTCCAATCGTGTTTGTTCACGTGTCACAGTTAGGACATTGACAAACTAGTCACACAGTACAAACAAAAACAGGAACGCCAACCGACGGAAACTCATAAGAACGACCAACAGTGGGTATCGTTAACATACGTAGGCAAAGAGACATACAAACTATCAAACTTCCTTAGGAAATACAAATTGCAAACTGCATTCAAAACGAACAACAACATTGGAAACAAACTGAAGCCAAAACTGAATGACACATCGATATACGAAGGCAGCGGCATATACAAACTGACATGCAAGGACTGCGACATGGTATATATAGGAAGGACAACACGAAAACTAACGACAAGATACAAAGAGCACCTACGATCTTTCTTATACAACAAGGCAGACTCCAATTATGCGACGCACCTTCAAAACCACGCACATGAGCCTGATGCTATGACAAACTCTATGAAATTGCTACACAAACAAAACAAAGGACCAAGACTTGACATCCTAGAAAGGCTTGAAATTTATAAACATAGAAAGACAGACGGTGACATTATCAACGAACAACTTGTTACCAATTCCGACGCAATTTTCTCAGTCCTAGACCACACTCTTAGACGAAAACGGAAACGAGATGAAACAGAACAAACGGACAGCCAACAAGCAAAAAAACAAAAACATAATATCCCCCTACGTGGCATAATTGAGTAAGTTACTTCCTGACCTCATTACCCATCCACTAATTACCCATCCGCTAGTTACCCATCCGCTAATTACCCATCCGCAAATTACCTATTCGCTAATTACCCATCCTACGACTATATAAAGTCGCTCCCTTCAACACATCCTTTAGACACTGAAGATGACTCAAAGTAGTCGAAACGCGTCTGCTCACACAACTAAGCAAGGCCCGACGGCTTTTAAAGAAAAAAGAGGATTGGCCTGCGGATATCAAATAAACAAAGTTATTGACTACAATAATGTTTATGTTTGGAACGCGTTGCATTTATTAAATTGTATTTATTATGGTAGTTTGGATAGCATTTTATCATGCATATATAAAATTTTAAGACTATCTAACTTGTTCGCTTCTTCTGTACTGTGATTGATATAAAATTTATTAAAGTGACTTGACAAATATCAGTTCACTTACTTAACCAAGCGGCTAGGCCGCAGAGAATTCTGGCGAGGGGTCTTAAGATCCATAAACGCCATGGTTAAGAGATGAATTAACGGTCGCTACAATGAGCAGCGAGTCCGAGCAAAATTCAAAAGTCGCTACGATTTGGAGCGGTTCCCAGTCAAACAGCGTTTAGTAAAAAATTAAATATATTTTCCTATCTTTACTTGGTATTTATGCATTTTGATTCTTACAAGCTAATCATAAAATACAATAATTAAAATGACCCAATTCTTAATTTATTATACTGCATGCAAAACACTTGACCATACAAAATGCCACACGTGAACCCACATGAGTCATCTCTGCATATCGTCATTCATCTGGTTCTTTGACATGCGGTCAATATTGACTCATGTATTAAGTCGCGTGCTATTCATAATGAAAAGGGAACATGAGATTTCAGTTCACACATTAAGTGTGAATGAATTCCCATATTGAGTCTTCGTATACGATTCATATTGCACTTTAATGTGTGAATGAAATGAGCTTCAAGTTTAAAAATATTTATGGTCATTGGATACTAGGACTGTACATTATTCTTTGAACTCATGATAAATTTATTTTGTAATGTTTATATTGCTTTTGCAGTAAAAATAGTTCCGGGTGATAATTATTAGATTGATTAAGCATTAAAGCAATGACTCTCACTATATTTGCCATGACAATGGATATCATTACACATTTTATTTTAAAAAAAAATCTGGAAAAGAAAATAATGAAAAAAACTCACCCATTTTTATCTCGAGCACACGAATGCAGGAATACGGTGACCTCAAGTTGACTTCTTTCATATATGAACCTTTAAATATGTCCTAAGGTGGCTTCTATCTGACCCAGTTTTTGAGCGGGCATGGGTGTTTTCAGTCTTACCTGCACAAGATCGGTAAGTCACGGTCAATGACACACATTTTTTGCGTGTACAGAATTGGTCAAGCTGCGAAGGGAACTCTACAGGGAGACGGGAGAGCTCACCCCGGATAATATAGTTGCCGTGATGCTCGAATCGGTTGACAAATGGAACCAGGTGGCACATTATGCTCGGGCAGTCCTAAAATATAAAAGGGACTCACAGCAGCCAGGGGTGCTGGGGCTGGGAGATCGCTTTTCTGGCACTTCCTCTCCCCTCCAGCTAGAAAAGGGATTCCCCAGCTTGAAGACACCTCACGCCGTAACAAAACGAGACCTGGCCCGAAGTAATGTGTCAAACAGTTCTAGGCCGGGTTCTCAGGTTGACAGGGGAGGTGTTTAGTGGGTAGTCCAGTCGCGCATGGGAGTCCCACACTCTGTGCATAAATAGCATTCACCTCCCTACCACAAAAAAAAAATAAAGGTGGTAAAAATATATTTTCCTTAATTCTAAATATAACATACAGAGTTGAATCACCTTTTGTGACTACAAATATAAAATGCCAACAGGCGATAATCTAACATTTCAACTAAATTGTATAGCAATTACGTCAACCGTAAAAATTTGAAAAATAAATTCTCAATGATCATACATAACCCACGGGACGTTACGCAGTTGAACACAGTAAACAGATCAGAAGCCGGATAGATGGGTAGAAAGTGAAATAACTCGAAGGCAGGTGAGTCAAACTAGATTGGTTACCCTGTTTTTCATCCATGTCCTGACAGAAATGACAATGACGACAAATTTTTCAGTTGCTGATGGATTTTCGTGCAAGAAACTTTCCACTTTAAGTTTTCTTATCGGCGCACGTGGTCGTGCCCGACATCAACTAAAATCCCAACAAAAGGACGCTCATGTTTAAAAAAAAACGGTAACGCCAGGTATTATCCTTACAGAAAGTCTCTAACGAAGCAAATCCCATAACCAAAGGGTCTCATCGAAATTTCATTTGAAAAAACAATGGCTAATATTTTGAATACCGAGCATACTGGACACTTGCTCATGCTGGCTTCTTCAGGTGATAGGAAGTGTTTAAGCTTAAGTTTAAGAAGTTATAGATGGTATGAAAATCACGGCCCCTTTTTAATATTATCTCCTTCATTATTCAGACCATTGAAAACATTTCGGCTGATAAAACAAGCACTGCATATAAGTCCTCGCAGCTTTAATCTCTTGCACGATTTGTGATTCACTGAAATTTTGAAAGAATAAATCCCAAATGCCGAATGTGTACTTCAAAATGATAAAATCACCTATCTCTTACAAACGAAGAAATGGTATTTTATTGATATTTATTCTGATGTCGTCAATCATTAATTTTTTTTGAATGCTATACGAGTAAAAAATAATTATTGATAATTCACTATTCACTGAGTCCACTTCACTAAAATTTAGTAGGTAGTACACATACGATTAGTTTACTTTAGTAAACTTACATCTTCCTCATTGTTCTTTCTATTTGGCAACAGCTATAATGCCATGAGCACATATGTAAGTCTACGAGTACTTGTCCTGGTAATGACTTGCACTTCGTCTTCCAGAGATTAAATTGTTATATTACAGTCAAGACGTCAAGACAAACTGTCGACTTAGCATCGATATCCATCACTATAACTGGCAGTCCCTGTACTAGAGTTGCTCTGTATAGTGTATAGTTCAAATTTCTAACGATCACCATACTTGGCTCGAACCATTTCGCAATGCAAGAGGGAATTAACCCAAAACATGCAAAATACGGAGGTTAATTCAAAGCCCATTGACTTGGCACTTTTGAAAAACCATCTTGAAGATGAAAGAGAATGGATTCTTCCGAGCCAATTTCTATAGGCGCCAAGAAGTTATTGAAATACGATTTCCATTGATGTGTTATGAACTAGAAACATACTAATCACGAATCAACAGAAGCTTGACTGCACTAACGAGAAGGAAGATGTTCCATAACTTAGATGGCTTTCATTACACTGGACCGATTCCATATCCAACATGCCACGCTAGCACTTACCGTCACTAAATAATTACAACTCCCAATCGCCAACTTATCCGCATGATCGATTGGAAAACTGTCGCACGTTAAAAATTTGGCCGCGACCGAAAACCTAGTGTTGGGAGTTTTCCACATACTTTCACAGAATTTCTCTTCCACCTGAAACACTGCGGGTGAATTTATTCTACAAGTGAACATATTATCCACAACAACAATCGATATCAAACTCGGCCGTTCCGTAGTTCCTTTTTCCGTCCGTGCCGTCGACGTTTCTCTCTCTTTTCTACTCAAAAATTCATACACTCTGGCAGCCAAGCAATGCGCAATTTTTACGACTATTACGTCGCACTCATATACCTAGCCACAATTACAATTTGTGCAATGGTTTTTCGTCGACATTTAATGGATACCGATAACTACTTTGCGGACAAGCACTTGCTACAAGGAATTTACCGTCTCCCTTTTACCCGACGAAAGTGAAAATCTCACTGCACTGTGGATGAAATGGCACTCGTCTCCCTGGGCAGGTTTCTTTTCTCCAATCACATTCAGCAGCTTCGGCTGCTGGGTGGCAACTAACTGTTCGGATTGCTTGGCATGGTTGTTGTTCGGCTTCTCTTGCAATCGTTACCGGGACGGGCTGTCATGGCATCCAGGAAACCGGTATATTGATTTGTGTAGGTGACTCTACCTTCATTGTTGTCTTTGCAGGTGGAAATAATGGTCTGTGACATTTGTACAAAATGAGTTAAAGTTGCAGTTTCCTCTTGGTTGATGCGTAATCGACACTCCACAAAACATGTATTTACTTTGTATTGCAAAATGTTGCGATACCATTGAGAATTGTTCTGTTTTGTAGTACTACAACCCTTTACGGGCCTTCGCTTAAAGATAGTTAGAGTATCTCATTATCATGATCGAATGTGCTGACACTCCACTAGGTAATGTGGTCAGTATCATGCTTTGGCCGTATGTCCGTCAACTCAGCCGCGATACGTTCTGATTTTAAACCAGCACGTATCATAACTGAACGGGATTATAGTCCGTCCGAAGGATCATTCGAACTAAATCTCATTGCCATCAACGAGAATCGAACCGGGGACCTTCGACTTACGGAATAAGTGCTCTAACCACTACATCACGCAGACTACATCATTTGTAATTATTATACCAAATTCAAAAATTGCTGGCGGACAGAAAACAAAACCCATGATGCTTTTAGAGACAGTATCTTGTATTTGTGAATTAAAATTGAAATTTATTAGTGTAGCGTAGATATATATTTTTTTATTTATCCTTCCATGCTGAAGTTTGGAATAGTAATTACCTGAACTGAATTTAAACTATGAATTAGATAAAAATATTTACTTCTGCTGACTTACGAATGATTGAGTTGTTAGTTTGGATAAATTGGAGTTTTGCGTCGTATAGAAAGATATTGTAATTGTTCCATTTAGAGATGTTCTGATTATTTGCACACATTGCCATAGATTTCATCAATGAAAGAATATTTTTTAATTAATTTCATCATTTTCTTGTTTAATTTTTTTATTTTTTTCATGGTGTCCTCTAACGGCTGTTGTCCTTTTGAAGAAGTTCCCAAGACGTTCAATATAGGGATGATACGGAAATTTAAACTCACAAAATAAATATTTTGTGAATTTTCTCTGTCTGGACACCAGCTTCGAACTGCGATATTTATAGTGAGATGTCCAGATTTGTGACGCATATTCAGGAATATTACTACGATGGAAGGTAGCGAGGCTCATTCTGATTAGAAAGGAGAAGGGGAATTTCGGACACCCATCTACATGCATGCTAGACATGGCTGGGAAATTGCTAAAGAAACTCATTAGGGGAGGACTCACTGACGCAATTTGTGCTGCTGAGGACCTTTCTCCTCGGCATTATGGCTCTCACATCGAGTTGACTGCAAAGGTAGTGAACATGGTCCAAAAGGCAAAGGCAAACAGCCGCACCAAGCGACGGACCGTTCTGTTTATGATACTTGATATTAGGAACGCCTTCAACTCCGATAGATGGGTGGATATTCTGGATACGCTGGAAAACCCTTTTCAAGTTCCAAAATATCAAATGTGGCTTTTGAGGGACTACCTAAAGGACCTACGCTTGTTTTATGACAAGCCATAGGACCAACAAAGGATAGAAATTATACCAGATATTACCCAGGGATCTATCCTTGGTCCAGACCTTTGGATCGTGTCTTACAATGGGCTACTGAGACTGGAGATGCCAGGCGAGTGAAAGGCTGGGTGACTTTTCACAGGTTCAGTCTGCCACTGGAGAAAACCGAAGTGGTCATCCTCATAAAGAGGAAAATCCCTAGAGTAAGGATGATCAGTATTGGAGACACACTAATCGAATCGAAGCTAGCGGTGAAGTACCTGGGGCTGCTAATCCACTCGAAAATGAAATCCTTTGAGTATATTAGAACAACGACTAAGAAGGCTGCTTCGGGAGTATCAGCTCTGAGTCAACTGATGGCCAATGTAGGGTGACCCAATCAATCAAGAAGATGCCCCTTAATGAATGCCGTAGGGTCAGTGCAGCAGTATGGAGCAGAAATATGGGGGAGACCCTCAGTAAGGAGGTGTATTGAAAACGCTTGGCACAGCCACAGCAAATAAAAGCAACGAGGATTACGTACTCATATCCGATAATTCCTAATTTGGCGGTGGGAGTTATTGCAGGCGTGATACTATCAGACTCCTTGCCAGAGAGTGCCACGCTGTTTACCTGCGTCAACACGAGGATACAAGGGCGAAAATAGCCTGCGAGGAGAGACAGCGCCCAACCACTGTTTGGCAGCAGTCTCAGGTGAATTGTGCGAAGGGAAGGTGGACTGAATGGCTTATCCTGGATCTCAGACGGTGGCTCAATTGAAGGCATAGTGAGACTCCCTTCTATCTGATGCAGCTTTTGAGCAAACTTGGATGTTTTGGCTTACCCACATAAGATTGGCAAGGTACGGTCCCTCGACTGTATATTTTGCTAACTACACATTTTTCGCTTGCGAAAAGTGGGGCAGGCCATGACGAAACCTCGACTGGAAAATGGGAGACCTCACGTCGGATAGTAAAGTTGCGGTGATGCTTGGATCGGTTGACAAGGGCAGTCCTAAAGGATGAAAGGGTTATTCTATTTTCTCCCTCCCTTCCCCTCCCGACTAGAAGAGGGATTTTCCAGTTTAAATCACCTCACAGCGTAGCAACCCGAGACCTGGCCCGAAGTAATGTATCAAAGAGTCCCAGGCTAGATTCACAGATTGACAGGGCAGGCTTCAGTGGGTGATCCAGTCGTTTGCTAGCATGGAAGAGTCACATTCAGTGTGTATAGGGTATTCATCTTCCAGTCCCAAAAAAAATCAGGAAAACAACGGACTAAAGATATGTAAAGATGCAAAACAAAGTGAATATCATCAAAAACATAAATATGACGCAGAATAAACCCTAAAATGTTTGACGTATTATTCGTGATATTTGAAATATTACCATCAAATTTCAGCTTGGAGTCAAAACTGGCTCCAGAGTGGTGACTTCTTGAAAGGTTTGGGGTGGGAAATTCTCTCAATGGGGTTTCAGAGGGTCCCCCGAAATAGGGAGGTGACCTTCAAAAAAAAAAAATTTCACCATTGGTAGTCGAGTAGGGTGTCATTAGAAAGGCCTTAATGAGATCTTTTCAAATCAAGTCCTAACATTGCCATATCGGTACCGTGGGGGCGGAGGAAGGGGAAATGTACGAGCTTTTTGCGTACCTCCCCCTCGTGATTGGACACCTTTCGATCGAAAAATCTGAAAAAATCATGAATGTAGGCCGTTATGAGTACAATGACAACAAATATGTGACGAGTCGAAATTCACTCAATTTTGTTAGCAATAGTATGATTTATCGATTTTACATTTTCCTGAATTAAATCATTGCGGTACCCTCACATTTAACCAAATTCGATATACAAATGACTATTTACAAGATCGACCTGTTCTGAAAGTTTCATAAAGATCAAATTGTATTTAAAAAAGTTATAGCGGTTTGAATTTTCCTGTATTTCGATGGAGCAATATGCGCCATATTACTATGGAAACATATGGCTATGGAACAATATGCGCTTTTTACCGACTCAGAAAGTTTCAGGAATGATAGGTATCATGAATATCTTCAAGAATTGGTTCAGATAGTGGTATCAGTAATCGTAAAATAAAATAGTGGCTGTTTTAAATGCGAAGGTTCAATTATTTTCTCCCAACTTCAACGTTTAATGTTCATACTTTTAACACTTGATTCAATTTAATGAATGACCGAAGATGAGTACCTACAATTAATACTCATATGTGAAACAAGTCGAGGAGGCAGGAGAGAGCTCCTAATAGAAGGGCTTTGAAACCACTCTAGGCTTCGAAAAAAAATTTCTGGTGCCATAAATCGATGATTACAGTAGAGGGGAGTGGCCCCTGAAAAAAAATTTCATCAAAGCTAGCCGATATGAGTATCAAATGGCACGAAAAATGTGTTTCCCCCGTCGTGATTGGACACCTGTTATCTAAAAAATCTGAAAAAAATTATTAAGGGAGATATTTATGTTTACAACAATAAAAAATACCTCATAAGGCTAAATTCGTTCAACTTTGTTAAAAATAGTTTGATCTTCGAATTTCATATTTTCTCCAATAAAATCGTATGGATGCCTTTAAACCCAACCTTACATAAGGTCCTAATACTCTGTAAGTTTGATAAAATTTGTATCATATTCACGGAAGTTATATCCATTGGGAATTTCTCCAATTACAACAAATATAACACATTATTTTAGTATTTTATGGACTTTCCATAGAACCAGACACTGCAGTTTTAATTTTATCTTCTTAAAATTTTCAGATAAGATTGATGACATAAATGCTTTTGTGATTTCATGATTTGAGTGATTTTTTAGGGTTTTATACGAAAATACAAAGCCCTATTGTAATCACGACATATGTCCGTCTGTATGTCACAGCACTTTTTCTCCGAAACTATAGAGGCTACAGCCATGAAACTTTGTAGAAAGGTCAGAAGTGGTGACTTCTTGAAAGTTCAGGGGTGGAAAAAATTTTCAAAGGGGTTTAAGGAGGGTCTCCCCATATAGGGAGGTGACCCCTCAACAAAAATTTGTCACCATTGGTAGTCGAGTAGGGTGTCATTGGAAAGGTCTTAATGAGATCTTTTCAAAACAAGTCTTATAATTGCCATATCTGTACCGATGGGGCAGGGGGAGGGAAAATGTACGAACCTTTCGCGTACCCACCCCTCGCGATTGGACACCATTCATCCGAAGAATCTGAAAAAAATCAAATACATGAGAAGTCGAAATTGATTCAATTTTGTTAGTAATAGTATGATTTATTGATTTTATGTTTTCTTGAATAAAATCTTAACGGTACCTTTAAATTCAATATTATAAGATTGATCTGTCGAATGGTATTTAACAAAGTTATAGCAATTTGAATTTTCCTGTATTACTATGGAACAATATGCGCTTTTTACCGACTTAGACACTACATGAAAAATGTGTTTCCTCCCTCGCAAATGGACACCTGTGATCTATGAAATCTGAAAAAATTATCAAGGGAGATATTTACAGGTATAACAATAACAAATACCTCAGAAGTCAAAATTTTTTCAACTTTGTTAATAATAGTATGATTTTTTTTTTTCTTTAAAAGCCGTCGGGCCTTGCTTAGTTGTGTGAGCAGACGCGTTTCGACTACTTTGAGTCATCTTCAGTGTCTAAAGGATGTGTTGAAGGGAGCGACTTTATATAGTCGTAGGATGGGTAATTAGCGAATAGGTAATTAGCGGATGGGTAATTAGCGGATGGGTAATTAGCGGATGGGTAATTAGTGGATGGGTAATGAGGTCAGGAAGTAACTTACTCAATTATGCCACGTAGGGGGATATTATGTTTTTGTTTTTTTGCTTGTTGGCTGTCCGTTTGTTCTGTTTCATCTCGTTTCCGTTTTCGTCTAAGAGTGTGGTCTAGGACTGAGAAAATTGCGTCGGAATTGGTAACAAGTTGTTCGTTGATAATGTCACCGTCTGTATTTCTATGTTTATAAATTTCAAGCCTTTCTAGGATGTCAAGTCTTGGTCCTTTGTTTTGTTTGTGTAGCAATTTCATAGAGTTTGTCATAACATCAGGCTCATGTGCATGGTTTTGAAGGTGCGTCGCATAATTGGAGTCTGCCTTGTTGTATAAGAAAGATCGTAGGTGCTCTTTGTATCTTGTCGTTAGTTTTCGTGTTGTCCTTCCTATATATACCATGTCGCAGTCCTTGCATGTCAGTTTGTATATGCCGCTGCCTTCGTATATCGATGTGTCATTCAGTTTTGGCTTCAGTTTGTTTCCAATGTTGTTGTTCGTTTTGAATGCAGTTTGCAATTTGTATTTCCTAAGGAAGTTTGATAGTTTGTATGTCTCTTTGCCTACGTATGTTAACGATACCCACTGTTGGTCGTTCTTATGAGTTTCCGTCGGTTGGCGTTCCTGTTTTTGTTTGTACTGTGTGACTAGTTTGTCAATGTCGCATTGTTTGTATCCGTTATTATTAGCTATTCTGTAAATGTTGTTTAGTTCTTTGGAGTAGTTAGTAGGAGTCATGGGGATGGAGTGAAGCCTCTGCACCATTGATCTGTACGCTGCTAGCTTATGTTGTGCGGGGTGGTTAGATGTTTCATGTCGAGTAAGCTAGCAGCGTACAGATCAATGGTGCAGAGGCTTCACTCCATCCCCATGACTCCTACTAACTACTCCAACGAACTAAACAACATTTACAGAATAGCTAATAATAACGGATACAAACAATGCGACATTGACAAACTAGTCACACAGTACAAACAAAAACAGGAACGCCAACCGACGGAAACTCATAAGAACGACCAACAGTGGGTATCGTTAACATACGTAGGCAAAGAGACATACAAACTATCAAACTTCCTTAGGAAATACAAATTGCAAACTGCATTCAAAACGAACAACAACATTGGAAACAAACTGAAGCCAAAACTGAATGACACATCGATATACGAAGGCAGCGGCATATACAAACTGACATGCAAGGACTGCGACATGGTATATATAGGAAGGACAACACGAAAACTAACGACAAGATACAAAGAGCACCTACGATCTTTCTTATACAACAAGGCAGACTCCAATTATGCGACGCACCTTCAAAACCAAGCACATGAGCCTGATGCTATGACAAACTCTATGAAATTGCTACACAAACAAAACAAAGGACCAAGACTTGACATCCTAGAAAGGCTTGAAATTTATAAACATAGAAAGACAGACGGTGACATTATCAACGAACAACTTGTTACCAATTCCGACGCAATTTTCTCAGTCCTAGACCACACTCTTAGACGAAAACGGAAACGAGATGAAACAGAACAAACGGACAGCCAACAAGCAAAAAAACAAAAACATAATATCCCCCTACGTGGAATAATTGAGTAAGTTACTTCCTGACCTCATTACCCATCCACTAATTACCCATCCGCTAACTACCCATCCGCTAATTACCCATCCGCTAATTACCTATTCGCTAATTACCCATCCTACGACTATATAAAGTCGCTCCCTTCAACACATCCTTTAGACACTGAAGATGACTCAAAGTAGTCGAAACGCGTCTGCTCACACAACTAAGCAAGGCCCGACGGCTTTTAAAGAAAAAAGAGGATTGGCCTGCGGATATCAAATAAACAAAGTTATTGACTATAATAGTATGATCCTCGAATTTCACATTTTCTCCAATAAAATCGTCTTTTACATGTTTCTTGATTACATTTGTTGCTGTTTACTGCATTTTGTACGTTGAGTACAAAACCCTTCTGACATGAGCGTAGGCCTGTCTACCCAACTTGTTTATTTTTGCTTTAGCACCACAGCCCCTTGCGGGCCTTTGCTTAGAAATAGATAGAGATCATGCTTTGGCTGTATGTCTGTCCACCCAATCGCGGTACGTTCTGATTGGAAACCAATCTATATCATAACTGAATGAGATTATAGTCCGTCCAAAGAATCACTCGAAACAAATGTCCTTGTCACCAATGGGGTTCTAACCAGGGACAACTTTTGCTACTATACTACATGGATTACTATGACAAAATCTATCTATGGCTAAATTAACGGTAGTCTATATTTGTGGTAAGAAATCATGTCACTAGATCGAAATAAGTGGAGCTAAGCTATAGAATGCACAACTCTCTCAAATTTTAGGGAACGTTGAAAGAATTGCTATTGAATGCTAGCTGATAACGTCCAAAGGACCAGAATTGTTATGGGCATTATGAACCAAGCTTTCCAAGATTCTAGGAATATACCACTACTCAAGCCAATATTTAGAAAAACGGCCACAGAAGCAAGTAACTCTGGGAAAAGATATTTAATGAAAGAATAAGGGACGTTACCAGGACCTAGAATCACACTACTGCTATTGTTACGGATTACTGCGTCAACTTCAGCAGGAAGTATGTTGAAGGGAAACTGGAATTTTGTATACAAAAAAAAAGATAAAAGCTTTTTGCAGATAGAGACTGCAGTATTTCAACAAGAAAAAGTTGGCAAATAAGCTGTGAATTCTCTTTTTTCGTAGCACTACAGCCCCTCTTGGGCATTCGCTTCCTACAAAGAGCACCTCCGACTGTCTCGATCCATTGACCACGTTCTACAGTTTTAAAATCCGAGCAGCTATATAGTGTCTTCGTCGACCGAGTCAGACCAGCATTTCCTCGGTTTTCTCACTGGTCTCCGCCCGTCAGTTCTGCCAACGAATATGTTTTTGGATATCCGTTGTTCTTCCATACGATTCATGTGGCCAGCCTATTACATTACAATCGTTGAGACCACAAGCTCGTCAAAAATTTCATACAGCTCATGGTTGTATCGAGCTGAACATTGATCCCCGTCTAACTTCTCTCCAACTATTCGCCCCAGGACCCGTCTGTCGAAGGCATTCAATATATTTGCAGCTGCTTGGGTTAGGGCCGATGTTTCATACCCATAGCATAACAGAGGTTTTTGTATACTTGGAGCTTTTGTTTCCTGTGTATGTAGCTGGTCTTCAAGATTCTTCGACGTGTTTTGTCTCTTTCATTACCGGTTCTCGTTATTTTGGCGCCTAAATACACAAATTTGCTCATATTTTCGATATTGTATTCGCAAAGTGTGATATTTTGTGTATTTGGGGTAATTTTCCACGACTGTGTCATAAGCTTTGTTTTATTCTCATTGTTTTGTAGGTCTATTAGTTTTGCTTCGCTGTCGAGTTTCAGGGAGAGTTCTTTGGCAGATATTAATGACCGTGACATAATGTTTATGTCATCCGCATAGGCTACCACTGCGCTTGACTTGTATAGTAATGTACCTCTTGTATATTTCTTATGACGTACTCCAGAGTCAAATTGAATAGCAATGGAGCCAGTCCATCTCCCTGCTTTAGTCGGATGTTTGTGTCAATGCGGACTTGGGAGGTTGTCGGCGTCATTTTTATTTTGGTAAGACGGACTTATATGGCTAGGATGCCAAAGCATAGCATTATTTGGTACAACACTAGTCTACTAACCATTAAATTTCCCCAGAACATCCTATGTGGTATAGCAGAAGATGACTTAAGGAATTGTATGTATAACCAGAATGGTTTTGGTTGATTGCCATATATCCATTGTTCGACAAAGTTATAGTAATTTTTCGGAGCGTTTCTTATTTTAGGTTTTGCTAAGACCTTAGCCTAGCGTATTCATGTTACGAATGAACAAACGCAGGATCTTATATACAAATAGAACATGCTACCATTCGCTTTACACCCAGCTAATAGCGAGCCACGCTTGATCAGTTATGCGGATGATGTTGTGACTCTAGTAGCTGAACGCACCGTTAAAAAGCAACTTAGTCTAGGTATGCTAATACGCCGAGTGAGTGACTGGATGATTGCTCGCGGGTTCAGTTTAGTACTAAAGAAAACCAAAGTGGTCATTTTGATAAAAAAGAGAAGCCTCAGAGTAAGGAAGATCTGTATTGAAGACACACTAATCGAAACTGATCGATTCGAAGATGAGTTTCTCCGAGAGATCAGGGCAATGATTGAAAAGGTTGCCCCAAGGGTATTGACTCTGTGTTAACTTATGGCTAACATAGGTAGACCCAACCCGTCAAAAAGATGCTGCTAGATGAGTGCCACAGGCTCAGTGTTACTGTATGGAGCAGATATATGGGGCCACCTCTCAGTAAGGAGGCGTACCGAAAACGTTTAGCAAAGGTATGAAGAATAGGAGCACTGAAGATTTTCTATAATTTTATGGTGAGAATGATTGCAGGCATGATACCTATCACCCTACCAGCTAGAGAGTTCCATGCTATTTATCTACGTCAAAACGAGCACACAAAGCTTTTAAGTGGACATGAGTGTCTTCAGTCTTACCCACACAAGACTGGTATATCACGGTCCCCCGATTGTCAATTTTATCCAGGAGAGGAAGATACACAATTTTTACGTCCAAACAAGCTAGGTAGATAAACCTACGCTCAAGTCAGAAGGGTTTTGTACTCAGCTTCCAAAATGCAGTAACCAGCAACGAATGAAATCAAGAAACGTGTCAAAGACGATTTTATTGGAGAAAATGTGAAACTCTAGGATCATACTATTATTAACGAAGAACGAATTTTGACTTCTGAGGTATTTGTTATTGTTATACCCATAAATATTCCCTTGATAATTTTTCAGATTTTATAGATCACAAGTGTCCATTCGCGAGGGAGGAAACACATTTTACATGTATTCCCCCCCTCCTGTGCCCCCCACTGAAGCAAAAAGCAAAAAGTTTAAGAACTGTTTAGAAAACCTCTCATAAAGAAATTTCATTTGATACTCATATTGACTACCTTTGAAGAAATTTTTTTTCAGGGGCCACTCCCCTGTACTGTAATCATCGATACATGGCATATTTTTTCGGATCCTAGAATGGTTACAAAGCCCTTTTGCTAGGAGCTCTCTCTTGCCTCTTTGACTTGTTTTACCTATGAGTATTAGTCAGTTATCTTCAGTCATTCATTAAATTGAATCAAGCGTTCTAAGCATGCGCCCTAAACGTTGAAGTTGGGGAAAATAACTCCAAATGATTCAATCTTTGGACCATTTTGTTTTACGATTACTGATACCACTAACTGAACCAATTCTAAAAAATATTCATGATACCTATCATTCCTGAAACTTTCATGTAAATCCTAGCAAAGCTGTAGTGTCTAAGTCGGTAAAAAGTGCATATGGTTCCATAGCCATATGATTCCATACAGGAAAATTCAAATCGCTATAACTTTGTTAACTACCATTCGATCTTTTTGAAAATTTCAGGAAAGACCTTATGAATTGAATTTAGGGTATCGTTAAGATTTTATTCAAGAAAATGTAAAATCGACAAATCATACTATTACTAACAAAGTTGAATGAATTTCGACTTCTCATGTATTTGTTGTTGTTGTACTCAGAAAGGCCTACATTCATGATTTTTTTCAGATTTTTCGGATGAAAGTGTCCAATCGCGAGGGGTGGGTACACGGAAAGCTCGTACATTTCCCCTCCCCCTACCCCCTTGGTACAGGTAAGGCTATTTTAAGACTTGTTTTGAAAAGGTCTCATTAAGACCTTTCCAATGACACCCTACTCGACTACCAATGATGATAAATTTTTTTTGATGGGTCACCTCCCTACATGGGGAGACCCTCCTTAAACCCTTTTGAAAATTTTATCACCCCTGAACTTTCAAGAAGTAACCACTTCTGACCTTTCCACAAAGTTTCATGGCTGTAGCCTCTATTGTTTCGGAGAAAAAGTGCTGTGACATACAGACGAACGGACGGACCCAGGTCGTGATTGCAATAGGGCTTTGTATTTTAGTACAAAACCCTTAAAAACCACTCAAATCATGAAATCACAAAAGCATTTATGTCATCAATCTTATCTGAAAATTTTAAGAAGATCAAATCAAAACTGCAGTGTCTGGTTCTATGGAAAGTCCATAAAATACTAAAATAATGTGTTATATAGTATTTGTTGTAATTGGAGAAATTTCAAATGGATATAACTTCCGTGAATATGATACAAATTTTATCAAACTTACAGAGTATTAGGACCTTGTGTAAGGTTGGGTTTAAAGGCATCCATACAATTTTATTGGAGAAAACATGAAATTCGAAGATCATACTATTTTTAACAAAGTTGAACGAATTTAGCCTTATGAAGTATTTTTTATTGTTGTAAACATAAATATCTCCCTTAATAATTTTTTTCAGATTTTTTAGATAACAGGTGTCCAATCACGACGGGGAAACACATTTTTCGTGCCCCCAATGAAGCAAAAACTGTCAGTTTAAGGACTGTTTTGAAAAGCTCTTATAATGACCTTCCATTTGATACTCATATCGGCTAACTTTGATGAATTTTTTTTTTCAGGGGCCACTCTTCTCTACTGTAATCATCGATTCATGTCACCAGAAATTTTTTTTCGAAGCCTAGAGTGGTTACAAAGCCCTTCTGTTAGAAACTTTCTCCTGCCTCCTCGACTTGTTTCACATATGAGTATTAATTGTAGGAACTCATCTTCGGTCATTCATTAAATTGAATCAAATGTTAAAAGTATGAACATTAAACGTTGAGGTTGGGAGAAAATAACTCAACCTTCGCATTTAAAACAGCCGATTACTGATACCACTATCTGAACCAATTTTGAAGATATTCATGATACCTATCATTCCTGAAACTTTCATGCAAATCCTAGCAAACCTGTAGTGTCTGAGTCGGTAAAAAGCGCATATTGTTCCATAGCCATATGTTTCCATAGTAATATAGCGTATATTGCTCGATCGAAATACAGGAAAATTCAAACCACTATAACTTTTTTAAATACCATTTGATCTTTATGAAACTTTCAGAACAGGTCAATCTTGTAAATAGTCATTTGTATATCGAATTTGGTTAATTTGAGGGTACCGCTATGATTTTATTCAAGAAAATGTAAAATCGGCAAATCATACTATTGCTAACAAAATTGAGTGAATTTCGATCCCTCACATATTTGTTGATATTGAACTCATAACTGCCTACATTCATGATTTTTTCAGATTTTTCGAATGAAAGGTGTCCAATCACGAGGGGGAGGTACGCGAAAAGTTCGTACATTTCCCCTTCCCCCGCCCCCACGGTACCGATATGGCAATGTTAGGACTTGATTTGAAAAGATCTCATTAAGACCTTTCCAATGACGCCCTACTCGACTACCAATGGTGAAAATTTTTTTTTGGAGGGTCACCTCCCTATATGGGGACACTCCCTTTAAACCCCTTGAAAAAATTTTCCACCCCAAACCTTTCAAGAAGTCACCACTTCTGACCTTTTCACAAAGTACTGTAGCTTCTATAGTTTCGCAGAAAAAGTGCTGTGACATACAGACGGACAGACGGACGGATGGACAGACGGACACAGGTCGTGATTGCAATAGGGTTTTGTATTTTAGTACAAAACCCTAAAAATGGGATAGGCTGCGACAGAACCTCTACAAGGAAACAAGAGACGCAGTCCGTGATAGTATAGTCGCGGAGATGGCTGGATCAGTTGGCAAATGAAACCATTGAAAACACAAAAAGGACTCACAGCAGTCAGTTACGTCAGGGCTGAGGGATCACTCATCTAGCATTGCCTCTTCCTCCCTCTCGTTTTGATGGAGGAGGGAAACCCCAGCTTGAAGGCATCTCGCGGGGTAGCAAAACGAGAGCTGGCTCGAAGTAATGTATTAAACGGTTCCAGGATAAGTTCTGAGATTGACAGGGGAGGTATTTACTGGATAGCCCAGTCGCTTGTGAGCATGAGAGCCTCTCAATTATAGCGTGAATAGCATTTACCTCCCGGGGAAATAAAAAGAATATAGCGGGTTACTCATAAGTGCCAAATGCGTTATCATTGGGCGTAGAAAGTAACCGTCCCAAGGCGATTTGCAATTTCACTTCTCTGGCATGCTTAAGAGATTGTTCACTCTGTATGAATTGCATTTCCACTATACTCAGAATATCTCAAATCATTATAGGGCAAAATGATTGGATGCTTTGGATTGTCTTCCAGCAATTACAACTCCAATCGGCCTCCCACTCTAATGACTCCCTTTTCATCAAGGGAAGGGTCCCTGGACTCTGGCGGGGCACTTTCTCACCCTTTTTAAGATTTTTAATTTCAGTTTGAAATTCAAAATGTTGAATTTGTATAAATTGAGGTGATTCATCCGCCTCTCAGTCATAACAGCAGAATGGGCCTTCTTCCGAAGACAAGTGAAGGAGTTGCGTCAAGAAATAAAGCAGGAGATTAAAATCCGACTGTGAACCGAAGGCCGTTTGCAGTCCGCACCGCGATCCTTATGCAGCGCTATAGAATCAAAATTATAATAAACGACAAAGTAGTAAAAATAAATAAAACTCAATTAACAACTGGGCCATTTGTTACGGAAATTCAAGCGAATTGGTACAGTAGGTTTTCTTTGGGGTACATAGATGACGAGTGTTAGGTAATTGTCAGTGCAGGCCTCCTCAAAAGTGGCCGACAGGGCCTTACAGGAGATATAAAATTCATCCTTAGTCTCACTGATGTCAGATTGTCTTAAAGTCTTTCTAGCTCTCACTAGATTAAAAAAGAGCAACGCTTACGTCTGATGTAAGCCATGGAGCATCAAACTGCTTAGTTCAACGATAGGCATAAATTCACCAAAAAGGTGATTTAAAAATTCAAAATATTTTGAAATGGCTTCTTCATTAGGTGCTTCAGCAAAGAAATCAGGCCAATCAACTTCAGATATGGCTTTTTTTAATAGAAAGAAGTTGGGATGATAATTTTATTACGATAGATGTCAGTGAAATGCATTAAATAGGAGATGCAACGATATATGGAACAGCAGTACGAGACTTGACTCCATTGAATAAATTAGTTCTAATGACGAAAAATCATGAGCATGCTCCTTGACTTGATAAAGGGAGCGGTGAAATAGAAAACTAAGAATTGATTGATTGTAGTCCACGTGGCTTAGTGGTTAGAGTACTGAGCCCGTAAGTCAAAGGTCTCTGGTTCAAGTTTCGTTGGCGTCAACGAGATTTAGTTCGAGTGGTTCTTCGGACAGACTATAAGCCTGTTCAGTTTGGATATGTGCTGGTTTGAAATCAGAACGTGTCGCATCTGGGTGGACGGACACACGATCATATCACCTTGTGGAGTGCCGGTACATTAGATCATGACAATGAGATACTCTAACTATCTCTAAGCGAAGGCTCGAAAGGGGCTGTAGTGCTAAGAAAAACAAAGAGATAGAAAGGATAAAAGAGAGTGAGAAACCACATTGTAAGTAATATTTTGCTCCGCTCTAAGTTCATTTCCCAAGCTAAAAATACAATTAAACGATCGCATAGGATCAAGTAGTTATAAAAAAAATGACGACCCATTAAAAAACTTTCATAAAGTTGAGCAGAGAAATTAAAGGAAACATAAATACAAGACATAATAAGCGACAAACTGGTATGGATGAGAGTCTTTAGTAATATGCATTCAACAGGAGAAGGAGGAACAAAGCATATTTAAATAAACAAAATAATTGACTAGAATAACAAAACTTGATACCAATTACCATCCCTCCATCGCCAGATGTCAAGGACACAAAAGTATGACGGTAACGTTTAAAAATTTCGGAAAAGCAAGATAAGTCAATATCATCCATCGTGTCACTTAGACAGGGTTCTAAAATTCAACAGATATCATCTGCGGCTAGTGTACTGAAACTGTATAATCTTGGAGTTCTTGATGATGTCTAAGGTTATTAAATGAATTGAACTTAACTACGTGACAAAGGTGCAACTAACGAGGTATTATTTTAGCCAATAAAAAGTCGTTGGACGATCAACTCGTTTCAATTGATTTTGAAAAGTACTTCGTATTTTTGTTCAAGTACAATCACTTCTTGCTAGAAAAGCATCGTGAGGAAATTTTTTGAACCGGACTGAACTGAGACTGTGGCAGCTCCTAAGGAGCTTCTGTCATCCTTAACGAAACTGCAGTTTTGATAGCACCACCCTCTTATTCCTAGAAACGCCAGACTCTATCAGTCCAAAAAAGCGTGCTATCATGTTGATAGCTAGGGTAACCTGTGTGTAGAACAAGTTATTTTTTTTCACTTTGGAGACTGGCACCATTGTTTTGAACACTTTCAATTTTTGGAAGTTTGTTATTATCAATAAAGATCTTCAAAGTTGCGGAAAAGATTTCAAAAACGATGGCGCAACATCAGGCCCCAACATGTGTGCATGCCATAATGTTAGACTTTACGTCTAACATTGTAGTAGTATTGACCGAAGAATAAAATATATTGTATTATCATCCAAGATTAATCTGTTTTCTCAATCGAAGAATTGTGTTCAGCGGAAAACCCCAGCCATCTCAAACACAAACTGTTTTCTTGAAACTTTAAAATCTCACTAAGTAAACGTGATGAGTTTTGGTTTTAAGTAATTCGTTTTCATAAAACTTACCTTGTATTCGGTCGCCTCTATAACCTTCAAGTAAATAACTGGTGGATTGATGTTACTTACAGCTCGAACTTTGAAGATTTCAGTGGTTTAATTTAGCAAAAACATGTTTATATTTGCTTCCCTGCACAAAATCACCAATACTAATTAAAATAACTATATACAATGTGCTCAATAGCAGGTCTTTATTTGAGGAATTCACTTTGATGGATTTTATTTTGATTGCTTATTGCGTTGTATTGTTGTACTTGTCCATCAAATCATCCAAGTTTTTAATCCACTGGTAAACTCTTTGTTGGCTAAACTTCTTGCAGAACCTTCTTTTAAAATACCTGCGGCGATCCACTACTCGAGCAACTTGAAATCGGTATTTCCCCCTTTAAACTATTCCATACCTCGTCAGCTATCTTTTACGTTGCTTAACTACTCGTCCACTTTTCTAATCCACAAATAATTTCATTAATTTCCATTCTTTTTAGGGTTTTGTAAAATAATTTTAAAAAATCCTACTAAAATCGCGTCCTGTCTGCACGTTCGTCCCTCCGTCCGTGTGTCACAGCACTTTTTCTCGCAAACTACGTAAGCTACAATAGAAACATCAAGGAATTCCCCCCTTTAAACTATTCCATACCTCGTCAGCTATCTTTTACGTTGCTTAACTACTCGTCCTCTTTTTTAATCCACAAATGTTTTCATTAATTTCCATTCTTTTTAGGGTTTTGTAAAATAATTTAAAAAAATCCTACTAAAATCGCGTCCTGTCTGCCCGTCCGTCCCTCCGTCCGTGTGTCACAGCATTTTTTCTCGCAAACTACGTAAGCTAGAAATATCAAATTTTGTATGCAGGTGTAAAGTGACGCTCTTTTTGAAGTTCACCTACAAAAAAATTTAATAAGGTATTTAAGGGGGGTCTCCCCATATAGAGAAGTGGCGCAAGAAAAAAAAATTTCATCAAAGGCAGCTGATATGGGTATCAAATGAAAGGTCTTGATGAGAACTTTTCAAACAGGTCTTATTTTGACACGTATTGCTTCGAGGGGCGCACAGGGAGGGGAAATAAACGAAAAATTTGTGTGTCCCCCACCCCCGCGATTGGACACACGTGATCTGACAAATCTGAAAAAAATTATGGAGGTAGGTGTTTATGAGTACAACAACAACAAATACCTTAGAAGTCAAAATTCGCTGAAGTTTGTTAATAATAGTATGATATTCGAATTTCACATTTTCCCCAATAAAATCGTATAAGTACCCTTAAACTGAACGAAATTCGATATTTAGATAGTTCTACAAAAGGTTCTTAAATTTGAGGAAATTCCCGCAGTGGGAATGCCGGTCAACAAGAGCACTCTTGGAGGCTAGCACTGCCCCCACCGACCCGAGGATATGGGGGTGCCGCGAGGCTCCCTCCTGGGATGAGTACCGACCCTGATTGGATCTGGACTATGCCTTGGGCAACGAACTAGAACTCATGCTTTGGGCTGGCGGATATGATGGTTAGACCTAATTGCTTTGCACGATAGCGCCGAGGTGACACTCGTGTGTAAACGGCTCCAATTCAACTATCATACCGTCTCCGCCCTGGTAAAACCTTGGCAGACCTCGCGGTACGTTCGAAGTTCGCACCATTGGGTAGATGATGATGGTGTTGAGACGGACTCCCGATTAGCGCTGGTCTGGCTCTGAGCACTTGTCCCCATAAGAGTTTGTGCAAACCCTCGCATGGCTCTTCCCTGCTCTGCAAAGATAACCATAGGACCAAAAAGGCGACTACACACACGAAAGGAGATAGTGGCTCCGAGGGGGGACACAATAAAACTGGAGCAACCAAAAACCCTTAAAAAAGATTTAAAAAAACTGAAAAAAAATGCAAAAGTAACAATAACGACGACGCAACAAGCGGCTGAAGCCACGATGTTAACAGCACATTGGGAGCGGTACTAACGACAGCAAAAACGACGATTAATACAATGACAGTGAAGACGAACGAAAAACGGAGATTAACAGACAGTCTGGTCCAGACTGAGATTCCGGCGGCGTTCGGGCGCAGCAAAAAAAATAATGCGAACGCCAGAGCGCCCTAGGAAGCAAAAGCGGGAAACTCTGCAGGACGCGTCGGATGTTCGAGCGGTGGAGGAAAATAAAAAGAAACTCGAGAATTCAATGGTCACTGCTGCGATCGCAACCGAAGCGATTGAAGCAAGAAATGGGTGACCAGGCAAATAAAGCGACGATGTGTGATTCCATCGCCAACGTTGAAAAGGTGGCGGAAGTCTAAAACGAATACAATCTGCATGCGACTCACTAAAGCAGTAAGGATTGGGCTTCTTGAACTAGAGGAGCTCCTAGACTGCAAAGGGCATTATCGGAGGAACTGGTTAAAGGCCGAAGAGGACCAAGGAAGGTGCGAAGTCCCGGCAAAAGTGCAGCTATAGCCTCGCTTGAGCCGATGGCAACGATCGAAATAAGATACATTGACTACGTGACGGATCTGGCCGAGGTAGAAGAGGCCATCAAAAGGGAGTTCCCTACCGTGGGCGGGAGCAAGGTGAAGCCGACACCAGAAAACATCAAGGAGAACGCATGGCCATACTTGACCTGACCGAAAAGGATGCCGAACAATTTCTGAATAAGGGAAAAGTACGAATAAGGTGGGTTGTCTGTAGGATACGACGAAGAGCAACGCCTTTTCAACATTTCAAATGCCTTAGCTATGGCCACACCGCACAAATATGCAATGGACCCGATAGGACTTCCCTATGTTACAAATAAGCTGAAATGGGGCATAAAAGACAAGAGTATAAGAAGGAGGCACACTGTATTCTCTGCAAGGATGCTGATCCTAGACCTGATGTTGGACACGTCTTGGGATCAGGAAAATGCCAGGTTTTCCAGGAAGCCCTAGCCAAGGCAAAATCAGAACTTCGATGACCCGCACCCTGCAGCCAAACCTACACCGCAGTTCAACCGCCCAAAATTTGCTTGAGCAGTTTGTGGGGGACAAGAAAGCCAATTTCTTGCTGCTGAGTGAGCAACAGCATGATAAAAGTTCGGTATCATGGTATCCTGATGAAACTGGTACAGCCACCATCTGGGTCCAAAATAGTGATTTCCAGGCGGAGAGCTGTGGACGTGGGAATGGTTTTGTGTGGGTTCGGTGCTCAGAGACCACCTTCTTTAGTGTGCACATAACGCCGAACGAATCGATATCATCTTTCCAAGCCAAGCTTAATGCTTTCGAGGGCACTGTGTCGAACCCAGACGGGAACGTGCTCGTTGCAGGAGACTTTAACGTGAAAACAATCGACTGGGGCATGCCTCAAATAGACCCGCGGGGAAAACGAGTCCTAGAAATGGTGGCCAGGACGGCTATTGTAGTACTAAACAACAAAAATACGCCGATTTTCCGCCGTATTGGCTGTGAAGGTATCATACCAGACGCGATATTCGCGTCAAAGTCCTGAGTACGGAGGATACACAACTGGATGGTATTAGAGGACTACTCAGCCAGTGATCATCAATGCATTCTACTTGAGATAAGTGATATTGCCTCCGGACATCCATGCTCTCGGCTTTCTACAATTGAATGTAACATCGGAAGTGTGGAAGTTGAGAGGTTTGTCGAAGTTCTCACAGCAGGTGCACCGCTGCAGGGAGATCCGGAGGGGACGGAAGAACTGGCAGCTATAGACGTGGTGAACTCAACTATGAGCAACATCATGACTGCTTGCAACGCTTCTATGCCCCGTCGAAAACCCCGGCACGGCAAGCCCCCAGTGTACTGGTGGTAAACTGAAATCGCTGAGAGGCGAAAGTAGTGTCACAAGCTTCGGCGTGAGGCTCAACGGGAACAGAACCGTGACAAAGCATGCAACCGCGCAGCAGCATATAAGTCAGCGAGAAAATGCCTTCTCAAATTGATCAACAACAGCAAGGCTCACTACTGGCAAGATCTAGTGGACAATGTGAACAAGGACCCGTGGGCCCTTGGCTACAAGCTAGTTATGCGGAAGCCTGGTGCCCTACGGGAATCTTGTATACATGATGTGGAAAAGAGGCACCAAATAGTGCGGGCGCTCTTTCCTGCCTATCCCGTCCGTGTTGACACTGTTCATGGTGAAACAGCAGACGAGTGTCCACGCTTCTACCAGCCAGAACTGGAAGAGGCAGTCCTTTCGTTGGAAGCGAGGAAGGGTCCAGGTTAAGATGATGTTCCGGCTGAGGTGTTGCAGCTTGTATATCACCATTGTCCTGACTTGCTGCTCAGCACATTCAACGCTTGCCTACGGGACGGGGTTTTGCCGGTACAATGGACGGTGGCGGGCCTTGTGCTGATCAGCAAAGGTAAGGGAAATCCCGAATCGCCGTCTGCATAATGCCCGTTATGCATGCTAGAAACGGCTGTGAAAGTGCTAGAGAAACTCATCTAGGGAAGACTCACTGATGTAATTTGTGCTGATGGGGACCTATCTTCTCTGCAGTATGGATTTAGAGCAGGACGTTCTACCGTTGATGCGATTGTAGAGGTGGTGAGCGCGGTTCAAAAGGCAGAGGCATATAGTCCCACCAAGCGACAGATCGTCCTGTTGGTAACACTCGACGTCAGGAACGGCTTCAACTCCGCTAGATGGGCGGATATTCTGGGTACACTAGAAAATCCTTTTCAAGTTCCAGAATATCTAATGTAGCTTTTGAGGAACTACCTAAAAAGCGAAGCCTGCTCTACAATACGACACAGGGCCAACGAAGGATTGAAATTACATCGGGTGTCGCCCAGAGATCTGTTCTCGGTGCGAAATTGTGGAACGTGTCTTAAGACGGGCTACTGAGACTGGAGATGCCAGATGAGTCGTGCTTGATCGGCTGTGCGGATGATGTTGCGGCTCTGGTCACTGGAAGCACCGTTGAACAGGCGCAATTCAGGCTAGGCATGCTAATGCGCCGAGTAAGAGACTGGATGACTGCTCGTGGTTCAGTTTAATACTGGAGAAAATCGAAGTGGTCATCTTGACAAAAAAAGAGAATCCCTAGAGTAAGGATGATCACTATTGGAGATATGCGAATATATAGGGCTACTTATCGACTCGAAGATGAGTTTCTCTGAGCAAATCAGGACAGCGGCTGAGAAGGCTGCTTCGGGAACGTCGGCTCTGAGTCGACTTATGGCCAACGTAGGGGGACCTAGCCCATCAAGAAGAGGAGGTATACAGAAAACGTTTGGCACAGGTATAAGAAAGAGGAGCACTAAGGATTGCATCTTCGTATCCGACAGTCTCTGATTCGATCGTGAGAGTTATTGCAAGCGTGATACCTGTCACCCTCCTTGGTAGAAGTTGCCGCGCTATTTACCGTCACCGAAACGAGGATGCGAGGAGATGGTTGTCCGCGAAGAGATACAGCGCTCGCTCAACGATTGGCAGTAGTCTTGGGTGAATTGCACGAAGGGAACGCGTACTGCGCACCTCATACTGAATGTGAGACCGTGGCGAAATGGAAGACATGGTGAGACTGACTTCTATGTGACCCAGCTTTTGAGCGGGCATGGGTGTTTTCAGTCTTACCTGCACAAGATTGGTAAGTCACGGTCCCCCAATTGTCGGTTTTGCCCAAGATAGGAAGACAATGCCTCCCACACATTTTTTTGCGTGCATAAAATAAGTCAGGCAGCAAAGGGACCTCTACATTGAGACGGGAGAGTCGTGGTGATGCTCGAATCGGTTGACAAATGGAAGCAGGCGGCACATTATGCTCGGGCAGTCCTAAAATATAAAAGAGACATACTTCCTCCTCCCCTCTTCCCTCCCGCTGGGAAAGGGATCCCCTAGCTTGGAGGCGCCTCGCGGCGTAACAAAACGAGACCTGGACCGAAGTAATGTGTCAAACGGTTCCAGGCTGGATTCTCAGGTAGACAGGTGAGGTGTTTAATGGGTAGTCAAGTCGCCTTCTTGCGAGCATGGGAGTTCCACACTCTGTGCGTAAATGGCATTCACGTCCCAAACACAAAACAAAAAAAACTTTGCAAGTTGAATGAAAAGTGAATGATATACACGGAAGTTATAGCCATTTGAATTACAACATCAATAACACATGATTTTGGTATTTTATGGACTTTCCATCGAATCAGCCACTGCAGTTTTGATGTGATCTTCTTGAAATTGTCAAATAAGGTCAATAACATCAATATTTTTGAGATTTGGGATGTTTTTAAGATTTTATGATTTGAGTGATTTTCGTTGTTTTGCTACAAAATGGCGACCATTGAAAATAGAAAAACAATGGATTTTCTTATAAACGTGCACATCTCTTTGACATATTTCTTGACTTTATTCGTTTCTGGTGACTGCATTTCTGACATGCGCGTAGGTCTGTCTACTCAAATTGTTTTATTTATTTCAAGTTAAATAAACCGACTGAGAGCTCGACTCTGAAACGGAAGTAGCTTCACTTTTAACAGTACGTTCAAAATGTTCAGCTGTGGAAGTTTTGACAGGGGCTGCATATTGAATAATGGTTAGTATTATAAATTTATGTGTTACTGTAAAGTTTTTCCTAACATCACTTTGTATATTCCTCGGTACTTGGGATGGTTGCCAGAATATATTTTCCATAGCTTTGCTTACTTATTGGCACTTTTAGCTTCTATTGGTGTCGCCCAAGCAAATTTTGAAAATGATTCAATAACATAGGTAAAGAGCTGCTGAAGATGTCCACGTTTCAACAAAATTGATTTGCCAGAAATCATAAAGACCGTCTCTTATAACGTGCCTTCGTTTGAAATTTTTTCGAGCTCGATTGTACTATTCTTCAATGATATATCGTTTGCTCATGTTAAATTGATTTTTCTTTCACTTTCAGAATAATCTGGGGAGGTGGTGCAGCGATTAGTTCGTTGTCCTCATAATCTTTCTTGGGATCATTTATAAAGTTTTAATTTCAGATCTTTAAGTTGATTTGGTGTTTTCATCAATTGCAATTGCTTGATTTCTTCAGCAAAGTTTTTAACATTTAGTTTCAATTAATGAACTTCTTCAGCGGTATAAGCTGCATTTGTTTTCAATCTTCTATTGACATAAGCCCTTGTAGCAGCATCCTGGAAATGTTCAAATTTAGCCAAATTTTCAATAACCTTTGACTCTAAATGGAAATTTCCATTTTTTTCATGTTCAATTTAATCCATGGGATTCTAAACTCACCACGCAATGAGCAAGCATGCTCACTTACAACATGGTCAAACTAATCAACGCTCCCTCGGGCCTTCGTTTCCTGCAACAAGCGCCTTCAACTGTCAAACTTTGAAATCTGAGCAGCGATGAACTGTCTTCGTCAACCGAGTATGACCAGCGTTTCCTCCATTTCCCCACTGGTCTCCGGGCTACAGGCCTCCTTAAGAATACCTTTTTGGACAACCATTGTTCAGCCGTAAGATCAACCTGGCCAGCCCATTGCAGCTTCTGCAGTCTTGCAATTATTGTGACCTACGGCTTGTCAAAAATTTAATACAACTTATGGTTGTATCGAATTCATCATTGCCCCCCCGTCCAGTTTCGCTCCAATTATTCACCTCAGTGCCTGTCTCTCACAGGCCTTCATAATGTTTTCGGATGCTTAGGTTAGGGCTCATGTTTCACATCTATAACATAGCACAGGTCTTATCACAAATTTGTATGCTTGGAGCTTTGTATTTCTGTGTCTGCAGCTGGTGCTCAAGATGTCAAAACTGAATAAAAAAATGTATTAGCGAGCTGTATTCTTTGGCGTGAACATGGTGGGTTTGATTTTCTGGTGATACCCACGCCATTTAATGTATGAGTCGACGTGGGAACAGGTTGAACGTATGACTAGATTTCTGGTACATGCAAAGTTAATCAGGCACTGGTCGTTCTCATTTGTTTCATTGTGCAGGCTATATCCTCCAGTCGTTCCCCAATTAGATAGCTCTTTGCCAACCTTAGCTTTTTTTTTTCATCCAATGTGGGCAATGAGTTGACAAGTCCCCCCGGTTGATTTTGGAATGTTTTCTGCATTTCTTCGTCTTTTTCGTCGGTCGGGCGTGTACATTTAGTAGCCTAATTTTTGAAGCATTTTGCTTTCTACAGATTGCATATATTTCCATTGATTGCTTTAAAATCAATAATGTGCGATTTGAACTGCCTACCCACAATGAAGGACCCTTTCCAGCAGGGTCCAACTTTTGGATATTGTCTACGATCTCATATCTTGAATATCACTTCCAGTCCGTTTCATTTCCTAGATTTGCAGTATGTTTAATTTATATTGGCTGGCCTGTTGTAAAAGGTTCTAAACAGCGCCACCGTAGTTGAGTGATCAGACATTCAGGGATCCAATGCCATAGTCCACTTTTTGGTTGCGAGGTCATTGCTGCAGGTCCAATCCATTCCAACCCCGCAGGGGGAATGCCGGTCGACAAGAGCTCTCTTGGAGGCTAGCATTCTTTGGGGAGTTCCGCCCCCACGTACCCGAGGAAACTCCGCAGGGGGAATGCCGGTCGACAAGACCACTCTTGGAGGCTAGCATTCTTTGGGGAGTTCCGCCCCCACGTACCCGAGGAAATTCCCGCAGGGAGAAAGCCGGTCGACAAGAACATTCTTGGAGGCTAGCATTCTTTGGGGAGTGCCGCCCCCACGGACCCGAGGATATGGGGGGTGCCGTGAGGTTCCCTCTTATTGTATCTGGATTACGCTTTGGACAACGAACTGGAATTGACGCTTTGGGCTGGCGGATGTGATGGTTTGGACCTAGTTGCTTTGCACAGTAGCGCCGAGGTGAAACTCGTGTGTGAACGGCTCCAATTCAACTATCATGCCGTCTCCGTCCCGGTAAAACCTTGGCAGGCCTCGGAGTACGTTCGAAGTTCGCACCATTGGGTTGGTGGTGTAGGTTCGGTTGAGACGGACTCCCGATTAGCGCTGGTCTGGCTCTGAGCACTTGTCCCCATAAGGGCTTGTGCCAACCCTCGCATGGCCTCCCTGCTCTGCAAAGATAACCATGGGACCAAAAAGGCGACTACACACACGAACGGAGATAGCGGCTCCGAGGGGGGACCCAATAAAATGGAGCAAACAAATGAAACCACAAGCAAACAGGACGCTAGCACGGAGAACCCTTTCAGGCAAAAACCGCTGTTGGCAAGAACACCGATAAAACAAGTCACCGATTGCGGGGGGAGGCAGCAAACCCCAGAAACACTGTTAAAGTCAACACCACAGGTTAAATCATCGGAGACAGACCACAGACGGACTAACGAACGAAAGAAGGCAGAGTGCGTTGTGCAACCTGGCATCATTGCAGCCTTTGGGCGCAGTAGAAGGACTATGCGCACCCCGGAGCGCCCAGTGCAAGACGTACACAATCCGGATCAAGTTGCGACACCAACGGAGGCCAGTGTAAGACTGGGGGAGGGAGAAGTTTTGCCGTTGGCCGACGCCACTTCAAACGCGATCCAAGCGATAGAAGCAAAAGGGCTAGGAAACGGGGGCCTCTCCCAAGAGGTGGCGCCAAATAACACAATCACCCTTGACCGCGCCGAAGAGGAGCGGCTTACTCGGAAAGCGGGGAATATCGTCAAACAACTGAGGGCTGCCTGCGAAGTGCAGAAAAACATAGGCAAGAGTGTCAAGAATGGCATTCTTGAACTGGAGGAGCTTTTTGGCCGCATAACGCACTACAGGCGGAGGTGGCTTGCAACCGAAAAGCACCAAAAAGACACGCTCTCCCTCGAGGCATCAGTGGGTCCTAGCAGCAGCAAAAGAATGGCCGGTAGCCCAATTGAAGGCGACTGTGAGAAAAGGAGGAAGGATGAGACCATAAACGAAGTTGACACTCCAGGCGAGGAGTTTCATGTGGTGCGAAACAAGGCAGCGAAAAAAGCGGCCAAAAAGCTACTCCTAGAAAAAAAAGACAAAGAGCTCAACCACGAAGAGAACAAGGAGCCCCCCACTATACCGAAGAAAACAAAAAGCAAACCGCGGCACAAACCCTTGCGAGAGGCACTGCTTATTAAACCCACTAAGGGCCGAACCTACGCAGATGTCCTCCGTGAAATTAAAGGAGTGGTCAAGCCAGACGACACCAAAACTGCCATCAAAGCAGTTCGACCAACCCGGACCGGTGGCCTGCTGGTGGAATTCGGGCCAGAGGCCACAAACAAAGATGCATTCCGTGACGCGGTTCAAAAGGTTCTTGGAGATGCGGCAACGGTTGCCTCGCTCGAACCAATGGCCACCCTGGAAATCAGGGACCTCGACTGCGTCACGGACAAAGCTGAAGTAGAGGATGCCATTAGGAGGGAGTTCCCCAGCTTAACTGAAGTCAAGGCAAGATTGACGCGTGAAAACACAAGGGGGCAACGCATGGCTATTGTCGAACTAGCTGATAAAGACGCCCAGCAAATCCTGGCGAAAGGCAAAATTAAGATAGGTTGGGTGATCTGCAGGATACGGAGAAGAGCGATCCCTATCCGCTGCTTCAGATGCCTCGAATACGGACACACCGCGTATGGCTGTAGGGGACCCGACAGGAGATCTCTGTGCTACAAATGTGGTGAAACGGGGCACAAAAGGAAGGAGTGCACGAACGAGGCAAAATGCATTCTTTGCAAGGACGCTAAGCTAGCACCCGGCGACCTCAAACATGAGCCGGGGACAGGGAGATGCCGGGTTTTCAAGGAGGCCCTAACTAAAGCCAAATCGATACTCAAATGATCCGTATCCTGCAGGTCAATTTGCACCGAAGCACAAACGCCCAGGACATATTTCAGGTGTTCAGGGATAACATATTTCAGTGTTTATCTGACGCCTAACGAGGCAATGCGATCCTTTCGAACCAAACTCGATGCCCTGGAGGACGCTGTCTCGAACACAGAGGGCCACATGCTGGTCGGGGGAGACTTCAACGCTAGAGCCATCGAATGGGGTATGCCACAATCCGACCCAAGGGGAAAGCAAATATTGGACATGGTGGCCAGAACAGCGCTTTTTGTCCTAAATACTGGTAACACCCCTACTTTCCGCCGCTGGGGTTGCGTAGGAACCATACCCGATGTGACACTCGCTTCGGAGTCCCTGGTACCTAGAGTACACAACTGGCGAGTACTAGAGGACTACTCGGCTAGTGATCACCAGTATATAGCTGTTGAGATTCACGACGGTGCCACTCTGCGTGCATATGCCCAAACTTCAATCCTCGGATGGAGGACTGGGAGGATGGACGTCGAGAAGTTCACTGACGCGCTTACGGCAGGCGCACCGTTGCTGGGAGCTCCGCCAGGGAGTGGAGGGCCTACAGCCAAGGACTTGGTGAACTCAACTATGAGTACCATCATAGCTGCTTGCGAGTCTTCCATGCCCCGCCGGAGACCCCGACATGGTAAGCCTCCAGTATACTGGTGGTCAAACGAGATCGCCGAACAAAGAAGCGAGTGTCACAAACTTCGGCGAGAGGCCCAGCGGGCGCGAACACGGGAGGAGGCAGACACTAGGCTAGCAGCATACAGGTCCGGCAGGAAATATCTTCGCAGGCTTATTAACAAGAGCAAGGCCCGATGCTGGCAAGACCTCGTGGACGATGTAAATAGGGATCCGTGGGGCCTTGGCTACAAGCTGGTCATGGGAAAACTTGGTGCCCTACGGAAGCCTTGTATACATGACGCGGAAAAGATGGACGCGATAGTGCGGGGACTCTTCCCCGCCCATCCCGTCCGTGTTGACGCTGTCCATGGTGAAACAGCAGTCGAGTGCCTACTCTTCACACAGCTGGAACTGGAGGAGGCAGTCCTCTCCCTGAAGGCAAGGAAGGCTCCAGGTCCAGATGGTGTTCCAGCTGAGGTTTTGCAGCTCGTCTATCACCATTGTCCTGACTTGCTGCTCAGCACATTCAACGCTTGCCTACGGGACGGGGTTTTCCCGGTACGATGGAAGGTGGCGAGGCTCGTGCTGGTCAGCAAGGGGAAGGGAAATCCCGAATCGCCGTCTGCATACCACCCGTTATGCATGCTAGACACGGCTGGGAAAGTGCTAGAGAAACTCATCAAGAGAAGACTCACTGACGCGATTCGTGCTACTGGGGACCTATCTCCTCGGCAGTACGGCTTTAGAGCAGGACGTTCTACCATTGATGCGATTGCAGAGGTGGTGAACGCGGTCCAAAAGGCAGAGGCATGTAGTCGCACCAAGCGACGGATCGTCCTGTTGGTGACACTCGACGTCAGGAATGCCTTCAACTCCGCTAGATGGGTGGATATTCTGGATACGCTGGAAAACTCTTTTCAAGTTCCAGAATATCTAATGCGGCTTTTGAGGAACTACCTAAAGGACCGAAGCCTGCTCTACGACACGACACAGGGCCAACGAAGGATGGCGGTTACATCGGGTGTTGCCCAGGGATCTATCCTTGGTCCGGACCTGTGGAACGTGTCTTACGACGGGCTACTGAGACTTGAGATGCCAGATGAGTCGCGCTTGGTCGGCTATGCGGATGATGTTGCGGCTCTGGTCGCCGGACGCACCGTTGAACAAGCGCAACTTAGGCTAGGTATGCTAATGCGCCGAGTGAGGGACTGGATGACTACTCGCGGGCTCAGTCTAGCACTGGAGAAAACCGAAGTGGTCATCTTGACAAAAAAGAGAATCCCTAGAGTAAGGATGATCAGTATTGGAGATATACAGATCGAATCGAAGCCAGCGGTGAAGTACCTGGGGCTACTGATCGACTCGAAAATGAGTTTCTCTGAGCAAATCAGGGCAACGGCTGAGAAGGCTGCTTCGGGAATATCGGCCCTGAGTCGACTTATGGCCAACGTAGGGGGACCCAGCCCATCAAGAAGACGCCTCTTGATGAGTGCTGTAGGGTCAGTGCTACTGTACGGAGCAAAGGTATGGGGCGACGCTCTCAGCAAGGAGGTATACCGAAAACGATTGGCACAGGTACAGAGAAGAGGAGCACCGAGAATTGCATCTTCGTATCCAACAGTCTCCGACTCGGCGGTGAGAGTGATTGCAGGCGTGATACCTGTCGCCCTCCTTGCTAGAGAGCGCCGCGCTATTTACCTGCGCCGAAACGAGGATGCGAGGGAGATGGTTGTCCGCGAGGAGAGACAACGCTCGCTCAACGATTGGCAGCAGTCTTGGAGGAATTGCACGAAGGGAAGGTGGACTGCGCGCCTCATCCCGGATGTGAGACCGTGGCTAAATCGAAAGCATGGTGAGACTGACTTCTATCTGACCCAGCTTTTGAGCGGGCACGGGTGTTTTCAGTCTTACCTGCACAAGATCGGCAAGTCACGGTCTCCCGATTGTCGGTTTTGCCCAGGAGAAGAGGACAATGCCTGTCACACATTTTTTGCGTGTACGAAATGGGCCAGGCTGCGAAGGGAACTCTACAGGGAGACGAGAGAGCTCACCCCGGATAATATAGTTGCGATGATGCTCGAATCGGTTGACAAATGGAACCAGTTGGCACATTATGCTCGGGCAGTCCTAAAATATAAAAGGGACTCACAGCAGCCGGAGGCGCTGGGGCTGGGGGATCGCTCTTCTGGCAATTCCTCTTCCCCCCTCCCCTCCCGCTAGGAAAGGGACTCCTCAGCTTGAAGGCGCCCCACGGCGTAACAAAACGAGACCTGGCCCGAAGTAATGTGTCAAACGGTTCCAGGCTAGGTTCTCAGATTGACAGGGGAGGTGTTTAGTGGGTAGTCCAAAGGTATCCTCCATGGGAGTCCCACACTGCCAGACTCGGCGGGCATAAATGCCTTCACCTCCCTACCACAAAAAAAAAAAAAAAAAAAAATCCATTCCAGGACTTTATTGCAGGTTTTGATACAATGTAGAGTCTTACAGGGATGGCTATTATTTTCAATTCCGTTAAATGATTGGCTTGCTAGTAAGAAATTAACAGCCACAATCATTCAACTAGTGTATTGGTGCCATTCTAAGATACGTAGTTAGGCTTTTGATTACTTACTGGCATAAAACCACCACCCTTTACAATGCCGATAAATTTTCTTACAATCTTTTTATACTGTTCTCCTCCATTTCCTTTGATTTTGCTTTTGATGCTATAGAAAATTAAGCAAAACTTTCAATTTGATTAAAATGTCTGTATAGTTTTTCAAATCATTAGAGATATAACATAATTACTGGCACTTATCATGAAACTCAATTCAAATACTCTTAGACCTAGCTTGCATGATATTCAACGCCTCCAATTTCAATTGCTTGTTCACTGAATTTCATGTCGAGATGGCTCGGTGTAAACTTATTTATATAGTCATTGTGTTCTGGACCGTAAGTTTTATCGATGTTCCGTCTATTATTCATATATTTATTGTACAGCAGCCGGTGGTGTTGGGGCTGGGGAATCGCTTGTTTGGCAATTCCTCTTCCCCTCTCCCCTGTCGCTAGAAGAGGGATGCCCCAGCTTGAAGACGCCTCACAGTGTAACAAAACGAGACCTCGCACAAAGTAATGTGTCAAACTGTTCCAGGCTAGTTTCTCGGGTTGACTGGGGAGGTTTGCAGTGGATAGTTCAGTCGCTTGCAAACATGGGATCCTACACTCTGTGCGTAAATGACATTCACCTCCTAACCACAAAAAGAGCAGTATATCACTAAATACCTTGCATTGTTCAAGGATTCATTCATATTAAAATGCCTCAAACGGATCAATGATCCACTCATGTTAAGAGTCACTGGAGCTTATTACATTATTTTGAGTGATATTCGATACACATATTCGATAATTGTATTTTCCTTGGCAAGGAATTTTTCACTTGTTAAGCTCTCATTATTGTTTTGTCATTTATTTCCTATCCCAGACACCCAAGAAGTCATATCGCTTCCTAAGCCACAGTGGCTTTCTTTAAGGTGTTTTTGCCCGCCATATTGGTGTTTCATCAAACGTAGCTTAACTTCGCTGTAGATGGCCCTAAGACCATTTGAGAAAGGAGGAAGAAACCCTTGTTTCCCCAACCCTACGATCAAATGGTAGTACATGCTCTCGGGGTTGCATATTGGGTTTACTGGTTCCGCAATAATGGGACATTAAATGCCGGGAAATACTAATAACTGTAAATACATTCTTAGCTCTGCTACTAAATCATACTTTCACCTCCTTTGTGGGGACGTCGGAGGGTGAAGGCGAGTCTTCCACGCCTGATACCAGAATTGAAGTAATAATCATGCCACTGGAATAGAAGTTGGGCAACGGCCTAACTCCCCATCCCAGGAAAACCCTACAATGTTTCGAAACCTGCAGGAGGGCCTCAGAATGGATTGTACTTACGGCAACGATCTCGCAAACGAAAAAAGGATTATATCATTGGATCCTGGAATGTAAAACCACTCAATTACCCTGGCGCTATTAAGCACCTTCTATAACAGGCCAGTCAATATAAATTAAACACACTGGCAATCCAGGAAACGAACTGGACTGGAAATGGTATTCAAGACATAAGCTTGCACACAATATGCAAAAGTGGGAAGCTTACTGGAAAACGAGAATTCAGAGTGGCCTTCATTATGGACATGGAGTACAAGTTGTACATTTTTAGTTTTAAGAGGGTCATTCAACGGTTGTGTGCAATCCGTATAAAAGCAAAATTCTTCAAAATCTGGCTGATCGACGTACATGCCTCAACCGAAGAAAAGAATGAAGAAATGAAGGAAACATTCCGCAATCACCTGGGAAGACTAGTCCACTCACTGCCTACAAACGACACAAAAATAATTCGATGTGATTTCAACGCTAACGTTGGCAATGAGCTATCTCATCGGGGGACAGCTGGAAGATGTAGCCTCCACAATGAAGCAAATGACAGCGTCCCGCCCCTGGTTGACTTTGCATCTAGCAGAAATATAGTAATACGTTCGACTTGCTTCCCTGATCAGCGCCTTCAAAAAATGACCTCACCAACTCTGGATGAAGTTCGTTCCACCATCAAAGCCCAAAGAAATAATAAAGCGCTGAGCATCGATGAAATTCCAGTGGAGCTCATCAAATATGGTGGTAGCAGTGTTCATAAAGCTATTTACAAGGTATTCCAGCACTTTTGGAAACAAGAACATATGCCAAAAGAGAAGAGTTGATCATTTATATCCCCTATTCACAAAAAAAGTGACAAACTACAGTGCGAACATGATAGAGGAATATCTTTACTGTGTACGGCATCCAAAATACTTTCAAAGAACTAAGAAAATAAAATCGGATCAGACGCCAATAGTATTATTTTGTTTTTTTTTGTGGTACGCATTTACGCACAGAGTGTGGGACTACCATGCTCGCAAGAAGGCGACTTATCTACCCACTAAACACCTCTCCTGTCAACCAGAGAACGTAGCATGGGACCATTTGACACATTACTACGGAACAGGTTTTGTTTTGCTACGCCGTGAAGTGCATTCAAGCTGGAGGATCCCTCTTCTAGCGGGAGAGAAGAGGGGAGGACGAAGTGCTAGGCAAGCGATCTCCCAGCCTAAACACCCCGGCTGCTATGAGTCGCTTTTATCTTTTAGGACTGCCCAAGCATAATGTGGCACCTGGTTACATTTGTCAACCGATTCGAGCATCACGGCAACTATATTATCCGGGGTGAGCTCTCCTGTCTCTCTGCAGAGGTCCATTCATAGCCTGTCCCATTTTATGCACGCAAAAAATGTGTAGCAAGCATTGTCTTACTCTCTTGGGCAAAACCGACAATCGGGGGACCGTGACTTACCAACCTTATGCAGGTAAGACTGAAAACACTCATGCCTGCTCAAAATCTGGGTCAGTTAGAAGTCAATAAATCTCACCACCGAATCAGAGACGATGGGATACGAAGATGCAATTCTCAGTGCTCCTTTTCTCTTTGCTAAGCGTTTCCGGTATACCTCCTTACAGAGAGCGTCTGCTCCGTATAGTAGCACTGAGCCTACAGCACTCATCACGAGGCGTCTTCTTGATGGGCTGGGTCCCTCTACATTAACCATAGGTCGACTCAGAGTCGATACTCCCGAAGCAGCCTTCTCAGCCGCTGCCCTGATTTGCTCACAGAAACTCATCTTCGAGTAGATCAGCAGCCCCACGCAATTCATCGTTGATTTCGATTCGATTAATATGTCTCCAATACTGATCAACCTTACTCTAGGGATTCTCTTTTTTGTCAAGATGGCCACTTCGGTTTTCTCCAGTGCTAAACTGAAACCTCCAGCAGTCATCCAGTCTCTTACTCGGGATACTAGCATACCTAGCCTGAGTTGCGCTTGTTCAACCGTGTGTCCAGTGACCAGAGCCGTGACATAGTCCACATAGCCGATCAAGCGCGACTCCTCTGCCATCTCCTGTCTCAGTAACCCGTCTTAAGACACATTCTACAGTTCTGGCCCAAGGATAGATCTCTGGGCGACACCCGATGTAATTTCCATCCTTCGTCAGCCCTGCATCGTGAAGGATAGCAGGTTAAGGTACTTCAGGTAGTCCCTCAAAAGCCGCATTAGATATTCTGGAACTTGAAAAAGATTTTCCAGCGGATCCAGAATGTCCACCTATCTAGCAGATTCAAAGGTGTTCCTGACGTCGAGTGTCACCAACAGGACGATCCGTCGCTTGGCGCGAGTATATGTCTCTACCTTTTGGACTGCGCTGACCACCTCTACAATCGTACCAATGGTAGAGCATCCGGCTCTAAAGCCGTACTACCGAAGAAATAGGTCCCCTATAGCACGAATCACGTCAGTGAGTCTTCCCTAGATGATTTTCTCAAGCACTTTCCCAGCCATGTCTAGCATGCATAACGGGCGATGTGCAGATGACGATCCGGGATTTATCGTAGTCTTGTTGATCAGTATGAGCCCCGCCACCTTCCATCGTACCGGAAAAACCCCGTCACGTAGGCAAGTATTGAAGTTGCTGAAGAGCAAGTCAGGACAATGGTGATATACAAGCCGCAACACTTCAGCTGAATTACCATCTAGACCGGGAGGCTTCCTCGCTTCCAGTGAAAGGGCTGCTTCGTCCAGTTCCAGCTGTGTGAAGAGTGGACACTCGAGTACTGTTTAACCATGAACAGAGTGAACATAGACGGGATGGACGGAAAAAATACCCGCACTATCTCGTCCATCTTTTCCGCATCATGTATGCAAGGCTTCGATAGGGCACCAAGCTTCCGCATAACTAGCTTGTAGCCAAGGCCCCACGGATGCTTGTTCACATTGTCCACTAGATCTTGCCAGCAGTGAGCCTTGCTGTTGTTAATCTATTTGTGAAGGCATTTCCTCGCCGACTTATATGCTGCTAGCCGCTTGCATTCTTCGTGATAGTTTTGTGCCCGTTGAGCCTCACGCCAAAGTTTGAGACACTACTTTCGCCTCTTAGCGATTTCAGTTCACCACCAGTACAGTAGGGGCTTGCCATACCGGGGTTTTGGACAGGGTATAGGAGCATTGCAAACAGTCGTAATGATGCTCATAGTTGAGTTCACCAAGTCTATATATGCCAGTTCTTCCGTCCCCTCCGGATCTCCCTGCACCGGTGCACCTGTTGTGAGAACTTCGACGAACCTCATCCATCTTTCTGATGTTCAATCCAATTGTAGAAAGTCGAGAGCACGGACTTTGGGAAACAGCGTTGCTGATCTCAAGCAGAATGCACTGATGATCACTGGTTGAGTAGTCCTCTAATACTCTCCAATTGTGTATCCTCCATACTTAGGGCTCCGAGGCGAATGTCACATCCAGTATGGTTCATTCACAGTTGATATGACGGTAAGTCGGCGTATTTCCGGTATTTAGTACGATGAGCGTCGCCCTGGCCGCCATTTCTAGGATTCGTTATCCCCACGGATATTTGAGGCATGCCCCATTCAAACCCACACAAAACCATCCCCTCGTCCATAAATCTCTACCTGGAAATCACTATTTCGAACCCAGATCACGGCAGTACTAGTTTCATCAGGATACCATGATGACGAACTTTCATCATGGTGTTGCTCACTCAGCAGCATAAAATCGGTCTTCATGTCACTCGCAAACTGCTCAAGCAGATTTTGGGCGGTTGAACTGCGATGTAGGTGTAGTTGCAGGATGCGGATTATCGAAGTTCTGATTTTGCCTTGGCTAGGGCTTCCTGGAAAACCTGGCGTTTTCCTGATCCCAAGACGTGTTAAAAATCATGTCTTGGATGAGCATCCTTGCAAAGAAAACAGTGCGCCTCCTTCGTACACTCTTTCCTCTTAAGTCTCATTTTACCGCATTTGTAACATAGAGAACTCCTATCGGCTCCTTTTCATACTTGTGTGGTGTGACCATAGCCAATACACTTGAAACATCGAAGAGGCACTGCTCTTCGTCGCATCCTACAGACAACCCACCCTATTCTTACTTTGCCCTTATTACGAAATTGTTCAGTGTCTTTCTGGGTCAAGTCAGTTATGGCCATGAGTTGTCCCCTATGGTTTTCTGTTGTCAGCCTCGCCTTGATCGCGCCCACGGTAAGGAACTCCCTTTTGATGGCCTGTCCTACCTCGTCCAGATCCGTCACGTAGTCAATGTTTCGTATATCGATCATTGCCATCGGCTCAAGCGAGGCTATCGTTGCACTTTTGCCGGGACTTTCTTTGCTGCATCACAGAATGCTTCCCTGTTGCCGGCCTATGCTCCGAATTTGACTAGTTTGTGACCCGATTGCGTTGGTCGCACTGCTTTAATGGCAGTGTTGGTGTCTTCGGGTGTTACGTTTCCCCTGATATTCCGCAGCACCTCCGCGTTGGATCGACCATCTTTGGGTTTTACGAGCAGTGCCTGCTGCTGGGGCCTTTGTCGGGGCTACTTCCCCTCCTATTTTGGATCAGGTCTTTTTTCTTGCTGAGCGCCCATGCGAACTTTATTACCTGGCACTTTTTGAAGGATTTTCTTTGTGGCTTTCTTCGCTCCTTTTGTCAGCACTATCTAGAACCCTTGATCTGGCGTTCCACGCCTGTCAAGTGCCTCTTCCTTCCTTCTTTTGTCACGATCTCCTTTGATTGTGCTAGTTACCATTCTTTAATTGATTCTTATTGGCGCAGTTATCTGCACGTGCCCTTTAAATTTAGCCTCCAGCACTTCTTTAGCCGTCTGCTCTCTTCGGTTATCTGGTCATCTTCGGCCTTTAATGCTCTATGCACTCTAGGATTTCCTCTAGTTTAAGGAACCCAATTTTTACTGTTTTGTTGATTCTTTTCAGAATATCTCCCGCTTTTCGATATAGCCTTACTTCTTCGTGTCGGTGGACATGGTATACGGCCCTTGCTTCAGTCGCATCGGTAGTGATTGCAGCAGTAACCATCGAATTCTCGAGTTTCTTTATATTTTCCTCCACCGCTCGAGCATCTGATTCGTCCTGCATAACTTCCCGCTTTCCCTTTATATGACGCTCTGGCATTTACATCATTTTTTGCTGCGCCCCAAGATCACAGGAATCTAAGTCTGGACAAGACTGTCTGTTAATCTCCATTTTTCGGCCGTTTTCCCTGTCATTATATTGTTCGTAATTTTCATCTTCCTTAGTACTGTTCCCGATGTGCTGTTCACATCGTGGCTGTAGCCGCTAGTTGAGTCATCGTTGTTGTTATTTTTACTTTCTTTTGGTTTTTTTTATCTTTTTTTATGGTTTTTGGTTGCTTCAGTTTGGTTGGATCCCCCTCAGAGCCGCTATCTCCGTTCGTGTGTGTAGTCGCCTTTTTGGTTCCATGGTTATCTATGCAAAGCAGGGAGACCACGCGAGGGTTGGCATGAGCCCTTATGGGGACAAGTGCTCAGAAGCAGACTAGCGCTAATCGGAAGTCTGTATCTACAGTATTATTTGGGAGTATCTAGGCGATTTCAGAGCAGGTAGATCGATGATAGATCAATTGTTCACAGTCAAGCAGGTACTTGAGAAATGCTGGCACTTCAACATAAACGTGCACTGAATTTCCGTTGACTTTAAGCAAGCATATGACAGTATTGATCGCAACGTACTGTATCAAATAATGCTTTACTTTGGCATCCCAGCCAAATTGGTTCATCTTACCAAAATGATAGTGACGTCAACAACGTTCCAATTTCGCATCAATAATCAACCCACCGATGCTTTTGACACAAATATCGGACTAAAGCAGGGAGATGGGCTGGCCCCATTGCTATTCAATTTGACTTTGGAGTACCTCATAAGGGAGCCACTTGGCGATACACGGGGTGCATTATTACACAAATTGAGCCAAATACTAGCCTATGCGGGCGACATAAACATTTTATCACGGTCATTAACAACTGCCAAAGAACTTTTCCTGAAACTCAACAGCGAAGCAAAACTAGCAGGGCTACAAATCAATGTAAATAAAACAAAGCGCATGATGCAGTCGCGGAAAAATACCTCAAATACACAGAATATCACACTGGGTGAACACAGTATCAAAAATGTGGGCGAATTTGTATATTTAGTCGCCAAAAAAACCGAGAACCGCTAATGAAAGAGATGAAATACGCAAAAGAATACAGCTAGCAAACAAAATATTTTATTCAGTAGATTGTTAATTATATAAACCTGTGATAAGACCTGTGTTATTCTATGGGTGTGAAACATTGGCCCTAACCCAAGTAGCCGAAAATATATTGGACGTAGCTTGACCTGCAGGTAAAGTGTAATTTGGGATGTAGAATTTGACCTGAAAGATCTAGTTGAAATAGCAAGACCATACAACAAGATGGGAATGTTTCCTAATCACATTAAGCTAATCAACACTACAAGACTCAACAAGAGAGACCCTGAGAAAGCTGGCCGAACCGGAATTTTTATTCGGTCAACCATGAAAGTAAAAAAATGTTTAGTCTTTTCTCAGATATGAAATGTAACTTGTTCAATGAACTTATAAAATATGATTACTCTCACATGATGCTCATGTATCGTAGAAATTATTTGTTATAACATTATTGTGTAGTGAGAGTTAGACAATTTATATTAAATCAGCTTCAGAAAAACACTCAAAATTGGGTGTACACGCGCTAGTAACGTCATTAGCCAGTCCTAATCAAATTACGATGACCAAGCCAAAAACCTCAACTGCTACCGACGCTTGGTCCCATATAAAATTTGATACTAAAGAGTCTGTAAAGTAAACACGTTGATTAGAAGAATCATGAATATGCAAACTAAAACATTTTGATTATAAGAATCGTGAACATGAAAAGTAAACATTTTGATAATATCATCAAATATCAAATATGATACAATGTAGCATAAGAATATAATTAAGTCAGCATTTATATGTAATAACAAAAGATGATGAAAGACTTGGAGACATTTGGAAGTAGTCAGTTGATATTCGGAAGCGGTCTTGAGAGGTGTGTTTGATAAAAAGTTCTTTTTGCTTGGTTTAAAAAATAAAGTTCCTTTTCATACAAGGTTCGTGTTTGTTTTCTTTTTCTCAACGCTTGACGGTTGACAAAAGTGGCGCAGTCGGTAGGATACTTAAAAATTAGTATCCGAAAGTGAAACGAACCTGAACCGAAAAGTGAATTGGTGCTTCCATGAGAATTCAAAGACACTTAGGGGCAAGTCACTAACGCCTATAAACCTATGCAGAGACCGGTATAGGACTAAGTCGAGAATTCTCAAATGTAAATTGAAGCGGACTGGTGTCAAGGAGAATAAAAACAGTCCTTAAAGTTCACTCTGACCTCCGGGAGTTGAACGCTTCAAAACAAGTGAATAAACTGCTACAGATAAAAGTGTTATAAGTGCTCCATACTGAAGCCAGTTTGTTATAAAGCACTAAAAAATCTGATCCTGTTTCGATCAAGAGCTAAGGGGTAATTAGTATATAGTCAAAATGGTATTCTCTTTTGAAACAGCATACCAGCATGCTGAGCGATCCCAAGTTTTCGATGGAAAAGGCACCTACAAACTACCTGATTTCATCACAAATGTGGAACGGATAATCAGCCTCACAGCGGTAGAAGATCGGGATACAATCTATGGAGTCCTGATATCCAAACTGCAAGGTATCGCTGGAGACGCCAGAGACACAGCAATAAACACGGAATGGGTCAACGTGAAGCGACAACTCATCCTTCGATGTGGAGTGACCGAATCCTTTGAGCATTTGCGAGCCTCATTAGAAGCCGTGGAGTCAAAATCAGTCACAGATCTATACGAAAAAATACAACACATACTTAGCCTTCTCAACACAAAAAGTCGATTGGAAACACCCGCACCGTTAGATTTCTCACCTAGTAACAACGAAACCAGAGCCCTACGTGTGTTTTTAAATAAAATTGAAAAATGGGATGCTGCCTTCCTCAGAGCCTCCCAAGTTAACAATATATCGGAAGCTTACGCCAAACTATTGGAAACAAATCACCTGGAAATTAATCATCGTTCGACGAGAGCTCACCAATCAACGCAATTTACTTTTCATAGAAATAATTTAAATAATAATAATTTCTTGCAACCCAGAAACCATTTTAAACAAAATTTCAATTTTCCACCAACACAAAATTACAGGTCAAATTCACAACAATTTAGAAACAACTTTTTACATAATTTACCTCGCAACGCTCAAAACCCCCAAAGACCGAACCCAAATCCAAACCAACCCCCTCAAAATTATCGATCTCAAAGTCAACAATTTAGAGATGAGTTTTTTAACAATATGCCTAGAAACAATCATCGATTATTTAATACACAAAGACAAAATTTTGCCTCCCCAATGGATGTTGAAAATATAGAGGGAACTTCTAGATCTAATGATGACAATCCTGAAACACTAGCTGAAATAAAATTTTTCTCTAGGAGCCTCACCTCCAATAAACTCCCCTTAATCTCTATTACCCTTAATAATAAGCCCTTGATTGCCCTGGTAGATACAGGATCCTCTTTAACTATATTAGATGAGAAATACTCGAATCCCGAAACTACTAGAAAAACAAATATAGAAGTAAAAACTATTGCAGGAAAGACTATAATAGGAAGAGAAACCATTACAAAAACCCCACCTGAATTAGGAGGACATTCCACTATTTTATGGAAAGTCACTGACTTTGACAACAGGCAGTATGAGGCTATATTAGGAATGGATATCCTAGATCCCCTCCAAGCCGAAGTTAATCTAAATACAAAAGAAGTAATAATTAAAGGAATCAGAAATCCAATATTAGGGAACCCATATAAATACGAAGAAATTAATATTATGGAGCCCATAAAGAATTTAAAATTAAATACCGAAAGATTAAATAATGAAGAGGAAGTAAAATTACGCGGATTAATAAAACAATATAAAGAATTATTTTATAAAGAAGGTGATCTATTAAGTGCTACCTCCAATGTAGTACATGAAATCAAAACTACCACAGAAAACCCTATCTACTCTAGAATGTATAGAAACCCTCAGATACACGATGAGGAAATAAAACGACAAATTCATGAAATGTTAGAACAAAACATAATCAGACCCAGTAACTCTCCTTATAACTCTCCCATAGTTATAGTACCAAAGAAAATAGACAATTCTGGTGTCCCAAAATGGAGACTTGCAATCGATTACAGACGGTTAAATGCTGTAACTATAGACGATAAATATCCATTACCTAACATAGACTCTGTTCTAGAAAAATTGGGTAGAAGTCAATACTTCACCACTCTTGATCTTGCTAAAGGTTTTCACCAGATAAAAGTACATCCCCACGATATCCCTAAGACAGCTTTTTCCACATCCCACGGTCACTATGAATTTTTAAGAATGCCCTTTGGATTAAAAAATGCACCAGCAACATTCCAAAGGATGATAAACGAAGTCCTTTCAGAAGTCATTAACAAAATTTGCGTTGTTTACCTTGACGACATACTGATTTTTGGTACATCCCTCGAAGAACACTTACAAAATATTAAGAAAATCTTTGAACTTTTGCGACAAGCCCACCTCAAAATCCAAATAGATAAATGTAACTTTTTAGCTAAAGAAACCACTTTCCTTGGACATCTGGTGACTCCGAACGGAATAAAGCCAAACCCCGAAAAAGTTTCCAAAATTTTGAGTATTCCCCTTCCTAAATCAAAAAAAGAAATAAAGTCTTTTCTAGGTCTCACTGGTTACTATAGGAAATTCATTAAAGACTATAGTAAACTCGCTGTTCCATTGACTAAATATTTGAAAAAGGATTCAAAAATCAAATTAGATGATCTAGAATACATTGAAGCCCATAAGATATTAAAAGAAATCTTAACCCTTGACCCCGTCTTAAAACATCCTGATTTTGACGAAACTTTTGAATTAACTACTGACGCAAGTAATTTCGCTCTAGGAGCCATACTATCCCAGAAGGGACATCCTATTGTTTATATTTCACGAACACTGAATGATCATGAAAAGAATTATTCTACAATCGAAAAAGAAATGCTAGCCATAGTATGGTCAATAAACTACCTTAGACCCTATCTTTATGGAAGAAAATTTAACCTTTATACCGACCATCGTCCAATCGAATGGTTGTACAAAAAATATAAGGGTAAAAATTTGAATCAGCGTATTCAACGTTGGATTCTCAAGTTGGGAGAATACCAGGTGGATGTAAAATACTTAAAAGGAAAGGACAACATCCCCGCTGATTACTTGTCCCGCATCATTAACGATGAATGTAATCTGTTAACCATTTTAGAGGATAGAATCCTCAGCCCAAGTGAAGAAATGGACATCAGTGAATTTGGTAATCTTCAAGATATATCGCCAGACACCATAATACCTGCTCAACATTCAGCCAAAGTAGACTCCTCTCAACATATACCGCTAAAAGATGACTATTTGAACAAATATCCACAACAGATTATCTTAACAAATAATAAAAGAAAGGAGCTTTTTACCAAATTTCATCACAGAATTATTATAGGATCTGAGCATTTGAAAAAAGCAACCTCGTATCTTCGATCAAAAATTAGACCTCTGAAGACCGCAATTTACAATGAACTCAGCGATTCTGAATACAACCAATTACAGCAAATTTTAATCGAAAATTTTGATTTAAAACAAATTCCCTGCATTAAAGTTAATCAACTATTGTCTGAGCCCGAATCTGAAGATAGTCTAATGAAAATAATCGAAACGTACCACGAAAAAGAAACTGGACATGCAGGAATAAATGAAAATTATATTGGATTGAAACGACGAATTTATTATCCTAATTTGAAGAAACACATTAATAGATATATAAACTTATGTGAGAAATGTAACTTAGCCAAAAATGATAGGAATCCTGTTAAACCCAAATTTCAGCTAACTGAAACCCCTAAAGACCTCAGAGAAATAGTCCATATCGATATCCTAATAATGAAACAATTGAAAATTTTAACAGCCATTGATAGATTCTCTAAATACGCAATAGCAACTATATTGCCGTCTGGCAATAACATTGACATTAGAAAAAGTCTAAAATTCCTCCTGTCCATATTGGGAAGACCAATTAAACTAATAGCTGATAATGAATTTAATAAAGTCCTACTCAGAGAATTCTTCATAACTAAAAACATAGAAGCACATTTTTGTAAACCTAATACCCACACAGGTAACGCAGATATTGAAAGAATACATGGAACTATTTTAGAAAAAATGAGAACTATAGGCAACGATTCAAAAACCCCTTATATAGAAGAAGTACTGTTCGAAACAATAGAATTTTATAATCGCCAAATCCATTCGACAACTCGAGAACGGCCTATCGATATTGAAAGAGGCTTAGTAGATAAACAAATTATTCACAATCGCTTGCTAGAAAATAAAGAAAAACAGATAAATAAATTAAATAAGAAACGAGAAAATTACGAAGAAACTAGACAAGAAGTACCACTACGTAACTATAAAGCAGTAAGACACAAACTCGAACCTAGATTTATTAAAACCCCATATAACATTAATAAACATGCAGTCGGACTACTCAAAAGACCTAAAAAGGACATTCTAATTTCAGACAATGGAAATTCACACCCTAATAGTCCTGTGTTTGCTGATAAAGACCATGCAGTCGCAAGTGCAACCACAACTGATGATCGATCAAATTGAAAGTGAATTCGGATATATAGAAATTAAAACCAATCCAGTCAATATAGTGACTAATTACAACATAATAATACATCATGTAAACTTGACCCTAATATCAATTGCGCTAGAAGAAATTACCAAAGGTATGCCTTACCCCTTTAACATGGAACAAAAGAAATTAATTCAAGAACAATACTTAGAAATTCATTCTCAATATTTGACACTAATCCCCAAAACTAGAGTTCTTAATAAAAGAGGCTTACTTAACCCCATCGGAAATATTTATAAAGTATTATTCGGAACCATGGATAACGAAGATAGAGAAAATATAGAGAATCATTTGAAAACCATTGATATTAACAATCACGCCATAATTACAAATATGAACAAACAGATACAGATTAATAAAGACTTCCAAACCTCGATAGACAGTATAATTAAAAACTTGCGTAGAGATAAATTACAAACAATTAATATGACTAATGAGTTCCAAAGAAACCTAATGTTTATCCAATTATTAACTAACCTTCATTCCATCCACGATCAAATAGAAATCCTCCAAAATGAAATTTATTTCAAGAAATTTACTTAACACCAAAGAAATATTGGAAAATAGAATTGACCTATTAAAACTTGAACTATTAGAATCTAATCTAATGATAAATCAATTGAACCCATACGAATTACTTTTTGCGATTAAGGTACCAACTGAAATCATTTCTGTTCCTTTGTATTATTTGGAACCTTTACCTGACAAACAAAATAAACAAATTATGTTTGAGCCTAACACTATCATAAAAATCAATCAAACAGCATTTTATTACAATAACGAAAAATATATGAGACAATTGAAATCTTGTAAACTATGTATGTACACCAATAGAACTTGTATAACTTCAACAGGTGAAGAATTCATAAAAGAAATAGATGCTGGATTGGTTCTATTTAATAAAAATCAAAGTAAATTAACTAGTGATTGTGATGAAAGAATTTGGAAAATATCTGGCAAATATTTAATCAATTTCAATAACTGTTCTATAAAAATTAATAATATTGTATTCAAGAGCCAATTTAAACATTATAAAAATAATTTTGTTGTACCAGGACTCCCCTCAAAGTCTATTAATAAACTATCCCTTGACGAAATTGAACAAAATCATTTTGAGAACGTTAAACAAATCAAAGAATTACATTTTGCAAAGATGGTACACACATATACAGGTGTAACCGTAACAATAATAATAATCATTGCTTTGAGTATCCTATTTTTCTATTTCCGATTTAAAAGTAGAATTTTGAAATTTAAAATTACAAACATTATTCCAAAGATCGAGGACGATCTTGAAACTAAGGGAGGAGGAGTAACGTCATTAGCCAGTCCTAATCAAATTACGATGACCAAGCCAAAAACCTCAACTGCTACCGACGCTTGGTCCCATATAAAATTTGATACTAAAGAGTCTGTAAAGTAAACACGTTGATTAGAAGAATCATGAATATGCAAACTAAAACATTTTGATTATAAGAATCGTGAACATGAAAAGTAAACATTTTGATAATATCATCAAATATCAAATATGATACAATGTAGCATAAGAATATAATTAAGTCAGCATTTATATGTAATAACAAAAGATGATGAAAGACTTGGAGACATTTGGAAGTAGTCAGTTGATATTCGGAAGCGGTCTTGAGAGGTGTGTTTGATAAAAAGTTCCTTTTGCTTGGTTTAAAAA
>OZ017738.1:309353568-309406068 GCA_963969285.1 Odontomyia ornata
TGGAGAAAAAGAAGCAAAGCACAATTCTTAAAAGATCTGTTTTGAAAACAGAGAAAAAGTGTAACAATAGAAGTTAATTCAATGAAGAAGTGACTGATGTACTGTAAATTTAAACCAATATACTATTCTAATATTTAAAAGTAATAAAAGTTGTAATTACCATTAAGAAAGACATATAGTAACATCACTTTGAAAGAGAAATTCATATGAAAATTTCATTAAAATGACGCTTAACGTCTCATTGCAAAAGGAAATCGTTTAATAATGAATAAAATGAACTACTAAAGAAGCAGTAAGCCTTTCCGTTCCGCATGCTCTTTCCTTTGCAGCGGAAGTGATGACCGAGGGTAAGTATGTCTTGAAGAGGGTTAGGTTTCCATAATCTGCGGATGATTGATTTCTAGTCGGTTACGGTCCGCGGTACCCTTGTTTGCGCTCGTTTTTTTCTTAGAGTAAGTTATTTTGGACTTGAGGTAGTTTAGATTATTTTCTGGTACCGCGTCGGTGATTCGGTAACGCGCCTATGGTGATTTTGTAGCGTTTTGATTTGAGATCTGTGGAGAGATCACATCCAGAACTAACGTAACGTAGGTTTCCCGTTCTGGATGAGTAGTTGTTGACGCGTTTGGAAATCGGGCATGTGAACCGGTGGCTGAGTTACGTAACTCGGACTTAGTCTGCTCGCGTAAGACCCGCGACCGAAACTCCTCTCCGAACTAGCTAGCCTACAAGCAGCCACCACGGAGTAGACTAAGTGTGACCGGACTTGTTGACCTGAAGGGTACAGTCCGTTGTCATTTCCAAGACTGCACGTCTTGGACCGATGAGAGGTCGGTTCTGATAGCGATCGAACGAGACGGAATAGGAAACCGTTACAAATGGCGCCCAACGTGGGGCCTAAAACATCCTAAGGGGGAAAGAAATTCGCGTCTTCTGACGAGTTGGTCCTTTACGGAGGATGTAAGGTACTTTGGTACTCGAGTCCCACTATCAGGAGCAGTGGAGTTGTGTGATACACACTAGCAGTCGCTTCACGTGAGTTGTAGCTTCCGCTCTCCTTTGTTTGATTTTGTTTTCGTGACAGAATCCTTCCGATGTGTTGTCCCAGGTTAACCCCTGTAAGGACCTTCTATTTTCTTGATGGAACTGTCAGCCCAATGGGGTTTCTCCTGTCGGCCTGGACTCTCAAGAAAATAGAAGGCTACCTTGCCTTTATGTCACGGAAGGATTCTACTTATTTCGTATGCGTGATAGACGAGTGGTATCGGTTCAACGTTCGGTGGCGTATGCTGGAATTGTGGAGCCCGGAATGCTTCCACGCGTCGGGAATTTTGACCGCGTACAAAATCGTTACGGCAGCTCTACCACTTGTCTCGTCGAGTCATTTAACGCAGATTAGAAACGGTTTGTAACGTACGAGAAATGGGGAAAATAAAGCAGTAAATCAATCTGAAGCACCCTTCTCTTGACAGACCACCATCGGTCATCATTTCTGCACGAAGGAGTTGGAGTTGCGGAACTGAAAGGCTGTCTTAAAATTTTTTTTTGTGAGGAAAATTTGAGCTCGCCACTTTCGGCCACTACATTAGAATAAGTTTTTTTTACTATATTAGAATACGTTTTTTTTCGCATACCTATTAGTACGATGGCGTTCCGTACGCCAAATAAAACTAAACATAACACAAGGTCACAGACCTATCAAGCGGCGATCTGCGGAATCTGCCAACAGGAGGACCTCGGCGATAACAACACCTGCAGGTTGGAATGTGGACACGTGTTCCACAGCACCTGTGTGCAAGATCTACTTGCAACACCAAACGCTCGATGCCCCAACTGCCGTCGCCCCATCGATCCGGCTAATGTCGCTGTTCCACCTTTGCTACCGATTAGCCATCCAGGAGCAGTGCCGAAAAATAATTCAAAGACTAACCACAAAAGCTCGTCCCGAGGAGGAGAAGGAGCTGTCGGAGGCGAACACTTGGGTGCAAACCAGCAACCAGCGCTCCAGTCCCCACCGCAAACAACAGCAGTCGCAAATGAAGTGTTCCTGAGAGTGTTACAGGGTCTAACCGAACAGATGGCGAAAATGGAGCAAAGCATCCAGACCCTACAAGCCAACCAGTCCATCCAGTCGGAACCTCAGCCAGCAGTCTGGGAACCGTCCCGACGGCGCGACAACGACCTCGTTAGACCACTCGATGAGGGAATTCCTCCACGACCAAGTCTAGGAATGGATCCAAGTGCTCCCGAATATAGACCAAGGTTCAGTACTACGTTACCTCTACGTCAGTCAGGACTGGAAACCCAGCCACAGAACATGTCACTACCACCTCAAGATCCAAAACCACGGATAATGGAGAGTTGGCACTTGAAATTCTCCGGATTCAATGCCTCCACTCCGGTAGACCGTTTCCTCTTCAGAGTGCACTCACTAGTGATGAGTACCCTAGGGGGGAATTTCCATGCATACTTGCGCCACGCACACCTTCTGTTCAGTGGAGAAACCACGGAATGGTACTGGCGTTATAAGGAGTCTGTGCCTCTTCCGGACTGGAACTCCTTTTCCAGGGCGTTCCGTGGTCATTTTGATGACGGTTTAACCGAACGAGACCTACTGGAGTTAATTAGGAAACGAAAGCAAGGACCTCAAGAGACCTTTGACCAATTTCACGACAGCATGCTACGACTCGTGTCGCGTTTAAGGACACCAATGGGTGAAGAGGAGCTGGTAGAGAGCTTACGTGAAAATTTGCGCTGGGAGTTGCAGACACGACTACTACACGTACCGATCCACGACATCCAATCGCTGCGCAGGCATGTCCGGAGGGAAGAACGACACGAAGAGAGAAGGAGGATGTTCCGAGTAACTCCTATTCCAACTGATACTCACCGCAGACACCATGCAGAACTTTCGATCGAGGATGATCCGTCCTACGAAACCGCTCTAGTTATGCGTACTGGCGTTTCCGGCACTCCGGAACCAAGGCTTGAAATTAAACCACCAAGCATCGAAGCGCTCACCAGTCCGACGACTTGTTGGAACTTCAAGCAACCTGGACATCGGTTCGCTGTATGTCCGGTGGAGCTGACTCTTTTTTGCTTCCGATGCTGACACTTATGCAACGGATTGCTCCGATTGTAAACAACGAAAAAACTTGCCAGCGAGTGCCGCTACCACCCGTCGACACTCGTAAGTTCTGAACAAATTGACCCGGAGCCGGTTGCCAGCTGCGACCAAACTCCAGACCGACCCCAACCTTACTGACCCACACCGCCAAAGACACTACTCCTGAAGTTCCGCCACCGGCATCACACGTTGTCGAGCAGGACGAAAACAATAATGAGGGCGAGTCAAACATCCCTTGGCATCGCAAGCCCTTCCATATCAGAGTGCGTGACTATCTAGCTACACGTCAGCGTATCTTCAGTGAGGAGATTTTTACGGCACCTCGTCCCAGAAGAAAGCGATCCACACGTCGGATGCGGAGCTTCTGGAGAAGGGTCAGGCAATCCAGGAAGGCCTTACGAGCAATACATTTGGACGAATTGATAAAAGATGACGTTAGGCCCTATGCGTCAGTATACCTTCTACAGAGGCGACTGATGGGCCTAGTTGATACTGGAGCCAGTGTGAACTGCATATCCGGCAATTTCGCGGAAGAGATTCTGACGTCCCACGCCAATCAAATTCAGCATTTTACCACCTGGTTACGAACAGCAGATGGAACCCGTCACTCCGGAAGAGGACGAATTACGACGGAGGTTACTTTCAAGAGCGTGTCAAAATCTCTGGAATTCTTCATAATACCTCAGCTCACACAAGATCTTTACTTAGGAGTGGACTTCGTCCGGAAATTTAATTTAGCCCCTGCACTATTTCCCGGTCCGACACTCGAAACTATCGACACAGTCCATGATTCGACCAACACTTCTCACACACTAAGACATGCTCTGAATGCACATCAACAGCTGCGATTGGATTCGGCTATATCGGCTTTTCCATCGCATGAGAAGGAAGGTCTTGGCAGGACAACCCTGGTGTCGCACGCCATAGACGTAGATGAAGCAAAACCCATAAAACAGAGGCATTTTGCCATATCTCCGGCGGAAAAGTCGTTATATGCCGAAGTTGATCGGATGTTAGCACTAGGCGTGATCGAAGAATCACAGAGTGCATGGTCCTCCCCAGTCACTTTAGTCGTTAAACCGAACAAGGTCAGATTATGTTTGGACGCAAGACGTTTGAATGCCGTCACAGTCAAGGACGCATACCCTCCACCTTTAATTGAAGGCATATTGAGTCGATTACCGAAGGCCCATTACATTCCCAGTCTGGACCTCAAAGACGCTTTTTGGCAAATTCCATTAGATCCTGAATCCAAAGAGAAAACAGCTTTCACAGTCCCAGGTCGGCCACTGTATCACTTCGTGACCATGCCATTTGGGCTATGTAATGCCCCTCAAACGATGACGCGCCTTATGGATAAGGTGATACCACTGCATTTACGACATCAGGTTTTCGTCTATTTAGATGACCTACTGCTCATAACCGAGACTTTTGACGAACACATCTGCCTGCTCCAGGAAGTAGCCTTGCAAATCCGGAAATCTGGTTTAACCATCAACATACAAAAGAGTCAGTTTGTGATGACGGAGGTTAAGTACCTGGGTCACATCATTGGCCATGGCAACATCAGAACGGACCCGGAAAAGACTATGGCAATTGACAATTTTCCTCTACCACAAACCACCAAACAGCTGCGTCGATTCTTAGGATTATGTGGATGGTACCAACGCTTCGTGCGGGATTATGCCACCCTCTCCACACCTCTGACAGACATGCTGCGAAAGGGACGTAAGTTCGTCTGGGAAGAGAACAGCTTGCGAGCCTTTGAAGAACTCAAGAAGAAGCTAACCACCGCTCCCGTATTGCACAGCCCTGACTTTGATAGACCGTTCTCACTCCAATGCGACGCGAGTCAACATGGAGTGGGGGCCGTCTTAGTTCAGGTTACGCACGACGGCGAGGAGACCCCGATAGCCTTCATGTCTCACAAGTTGAACCCAGCCCAGCGAAATTACACGGTCTAGCTGCGGTGTTGGCAGTGAAACGCTTCCGAGCCTATGTGGAGGGACACACCTTTGAAATCGTTACGGACCACGCTTCTCTGAAATGGCTGATGAGCCAGACTGATCTCAACGGCAGATTGGCCAGGTGGGCACTGAAATTACAGGCATTTAACTTCACAATTCGCCACCGAAAAGGAAGCCAGCATGTAGTCCCAGACACCCTATCCAGAATGTTCGCTCCTGAAGGAGCCGAGTTGGTCCAGGAGGACGACAGCCCCCAATTGATCGATCTGGACCATCCTGCCTTCAAATCAGCCAGCTACACCCAACTGATTCACACTATCCAGAATCAACTGTCCCAGCTTCCTGAACTGCGGGTGACGGATGGATTTATTTATAAGCGGATGGGACACGCATCCGGAGACCCCATACAAGAAGAAGAACAGTGGAAGTTGTGGGTGCCCGAAGAATTAACCACTGATCTTATCAGACGGGCCCATGACCACCCATCAAGTGCGCATGGCGGTTACGGTCGTACACTTAGGCGGTTGAAAACCTGTTTCTTTTGGCCTAAGATGGCACAACAGATAAAAGCGTACGTAGCCTCTTGTGAGCTATGCAAGTGCACTAAAGCACCCAACACCATTCTTCGGCCTCCCATGGGTAAGGTTGAGGTCCCCGAACGCGTGTTCCAGCGCTTGTACATTGATCTTATCGGTCCTTACCCACGATCTGCTTCTGGTCACACGGGAGCTGTCGTCGTCCTGGACCAGCTCTCTAAATTCCCTATCATAGAACCACTGCGTAACATGCACACTGGACCTATACTCAGCTTCTTGGAGAACCGAGTCTTTCACATGTTTGGAGTTCCGGAAAAACTTGTCTCCCACAACGGGGTCCAGTTCACCTCAAGCAAGTTCCGAGACCTAATGTCCAAATACGGCATCATCCACCAACGAACCGCCGTCTATTCACCACAAGCCAACGCATCCGAACGACTGAACCTTACGCTCATAGCGGCCTTTCGCGCCTATGTCCACCCGAATCAGAAGGACTGGGATCGCAAGTTTTCCGCCATCACTAGTGCTACGCGCTCGTCGTACCACGCCACTACCGGCATTTCGCCGTATTTCGCATTGTTCGGCCAGTACATGATCTGTCATGGAAGCGCTTACCGGCTATTGCGGCAGCTGAAATCGCTAGAGGACCCAATCGTGGTTCTGAAACCGCACGAAAAGCTCCAACTTCTGCGAGATCAACTGCGGGAGAAGATTGAAGAAAGTAGACGGATGGGAGAGGAGCGGTACAACTTGCGATCCCATCCTTCTGGCTTTAAGGCAGGCGACGAAATATATCGTCGAAACTTCCGGCAGAGCAATGCCACCCGACATTACAATGCCAAACTAGACAAGAAATTTGTGAAGTGTCGAGTCCTACAAGTAATAAGCCCCACACGATACCTCATCGCGGACATGGCTGGTAAAACCCTGGGAATTTACCACGCAAAAGACCTTCGACGATGAAGTGCAACTATTTCACGCGAAAAACTATGGCTTACCTAAATCTCTGCCTGGACGAAGACCTCCGAGTAACACCTGACTCCCTACTGTATAGTCACTGTCGAGTCTTCACTGAAATTGTTGTAGCCTATTCCTCGAAACCGACCTTCGACCCGCCACGGCCCTAACCAAGACCTTGTACATAGGAGTCGGGATCGGAATTACTTCGATTTTGGGGGGGGATGTGTAATGTGACGCCTACGCCCGGGAATCGGAGTGATTCCGATCCCGAACCCTGGCACCCGGCCAGATATGTATGACTTCGAAGTGCAAGCAGACTTCATCTTTCGTGCAGATATCATTGCGCCGAAAATATTTTTCTTCAAATATTTATATTTGTGGAGAAATATTTTCTGTCAATGTGATCCGCTGTAGTAAAACACTGATACATTTCGAAGCATATCTATCTGGCAATGCCTCCCACAGTTGCCATCCAAACGTCAAAAAGGTAGGAAAGTTGAAACTGGTTTAAAGTGTCAAAAAGCACATGAGTTTTTCTCTGATTAATTATTAGCATCAGTTATAAATTTTAAGTGATAATTTGACTTCACAACCTGAAAGCCACATTTATTTGTATTCTTCATTGAAATTTTTGTAAGAAGTTTTAGAACATACAAAATTGTATAAGAATTAGAAGTGGTCAGTGTCGTGCCTTGAGTGTGAAAAGGAATGCAACGTAGGGTAGAAAACCGTTGATCGATACAACTAACGCAGGTATGTTCTAGAGATATTGCAACGTGGCAGGATATTATTCCCTCACATTCGTCCCATACTTTAGCATTCTTCGCAACGAGGTTAACTGTCAGCAGTTCTTAGAATACGGCTTCTACATTGCAATTCATAATCATTTGCTTTTAACTTAATAAAGCCACCAGAGGACACATTGCTAATAATACATTGCTGTTAACAGTGATTTTTCACCTTGAAACGTTATCCTCTATAACTGGGCGTTTTCCACGCACCCAAGTGCGTCGGAATCACATTTTGTTAGTTATCCTGTGGTGTAATATAAATGAGCTTGCAAAAAGGAAAACAATTCATTGGAATATCCCAACTTGACCTCTGCAAAAAGACTGTACACAAGTGTATGGTTTAGTGGATTTAATAAACCTTCATGATATCCTGAAAATATGGAGTTAAGCGTCAGCTGATGTTGATGAACTTTGCATAAATTATCTGATGGAATGACATGCGAAAATCCATAGCGAAGTTCGATTATGTGATTTGAGTGTTGCTATTCAAACAATAAAAGGACACACGCATGCCAAGCAAAACGTCGTTTGTCGGATATTAAGTGAATGTAAACGAGTTTTCGATAAGCTGAGTTCGCAATCCTATCGCATTCCTATGCTCGACGGTGAAGTTATAAGGCGAGTTCAAACAAAACGACGTCGAAAACTTCATTTTCCATTCGGAAAGAAATCTAACAAAAGTAAGCTTGCATAGTTCGCACAGCGCTGGCTGCATCAAGCTTAGCAAGGACTCAAATCTGAACGTGGATGAAGAATTGATCGCGGGCATTCTGGATGAAGTGGAATGCGATCGTGACGGTAGGGATGATGAAACAATTCGTATCCATGATATGTAAAATTTGTAATATTTCATGTTTGTAGCATAATTCGAAACGTAGAAACTCCATCGGCAACCAACAGTCAAGTACCGAGACTACCATTGACATTTGATCTCTCTGTCGTCGAGAATTGTTAGTGGATGGCGATAATAGATACTGATCGACTCTTGTATGAGGAAATTTGCTTAATTGTGAGATGGATTTGGCATTTTGTATTGTCTCTGTCTGAAGGATACGTTGCCAACAAATTGCAGATGTATTGAGATGAGCAAAGTGCCTGTTTGATTTAAAAGGAACATTCAATTGATTGTTTGTATCAATATGAACAAGATGATTAATAGAAGAATGAAATCAGATGAATATATAGATTAACTTTGGCGACTATATCAAATTTGAAATAATGAACGGAGTCGAAAGTAATATTTTTGTATTAAAGTTGAGATTTTTAACGTTGAAGCCTGCGATGCACTGTTTTACACGGACTTCGAAGTTTAATTGTAAAAATATTGGAATATGTTGTTAATATAATTCAACATTAGTATAAGACTATTTTTTTAGGGATTTTGGAATTAGTAGGGTATTATTCAGGTCTCACTAGCAACTTTTCGACTGGCTCGGAATGGTGCATCATTGATAGTATATAAAGTTTAGTATACATTTTTCTTATTCAATTGAGACGCGACTTACTTGATGCTGTGTGACCTTATGTGTAAACTATCAAATCAAAAGGTGTATCACTTGTTACGATATATTGCGCTATACAATCTTTTTCATATGTTGTGATCAAAATTTAATCCTTATGTAAACAGCTTGTGAAAAGTGATTTATTTATAATGTTTTGATTACGTTTACAAGTTTTAATCTCCAGCAATATTGGCTATGTGCTTTTGAGTTTAAAAAGAATTTGAACCTGTTGAATCTGACTCCTTCAGTGGAGTGCTGTATCCCATTCCAGATCAATGCTTCAGGGTAATCCTGAAATTTGTCATAAGCTGTACACATAGGACTGTTTTATGTACCAACCGTAAACTTGTGATCAATTAAAATATGTTGCCATTCCCTTGAAAATTACTTCAGAATTGTTGCTCCATTTCGAGCCATTGCATCAAGAAAGGTGCCAAAATTGACCACCAATAAAACTATATAGTATATATGCCCTGTAATATAATATAAAAAACAAAACATAACATTAATATAGCAAACGTAGTTTAATAAACATAATTTTAATCGCAATACTAGGAAAAAAAAGGCATATAAATTTATAAAATAGTTAAATGATTTCCGCCTCACTAGTTTGATGAAACGTGAGAATGTGTATAGTTAAAAACAATTTGTTTTGCTATCGGTGACCAAGGGCATGCATTCTTCTAGCAATTAAATCCTGACTACATAAATATCTCGATGTACAAAGTGTACAAAGGATACCAAGATGGATTTAATACAACTCAATAAAACCCGAAACTGAATCCTATGATTCGTTTTTTTTTATTTTTGTTGTAATTCTTGATTCACTTTAAAATTTTATACATATTCCAAATCAAATTAATTTTACCTTATGTTGTTAAACAATTTTTTTTAATTCCAAACCCGTCCATCTTGGTTCTTTATAGAAATAATGTAAGTAATAATTTGTTCATTTTGTTTGTTTACAATTATTTATAATTGAAGTGGTTTAGTTGTTTGTATGCAAAATCGATTTGAAAAGCAAAATATACAAATCATTTTTTTTGTGCAGACCCCACTAGTCTCCACCAAAGACGCTCCAGTTCTACATAAAGAAGGCAAACGTAATAGTTAATTACATTTACAACTAACAAAATCAAGTATTTTTTTTTTTATTCAGTTTATCACAGCTTTGACAGATGCTTTATATTCTCACTACCGTAGTTAGTTTAAAAACCTTAATCTCGTCATGTGATAAAGTAAATTTACGATACAGTGGTAAAAAAAAAAAATTAGATTTATTCAAACCACGCCCTATCACAAGAGTAATTTTCGTAGAAATGTAACACCAAATACCCACTAACCTGCATGGAGAAAAAGAAGCAAAGCACAATTCTTAAAAGATCTGTTTTGAAAACAGAGAAAAAGTGTAACAATAGAAGTTAATTCAATGAAGAAGTGACTGATGTACTGTAAATTTAAACCAATATACTATTCTAATATTTAAAAGTAATAAAAGTTGTAATTACCATTAAGAAAGACATATAGTAACATCACTTTGAAAGAGAAATTCATATGAAAATTTCATTAAAATGACGCTTAACGTCTCATTGCAAAAGGAAATCGTTTAATAATGAATAAAATGAACTACTAAAGAAGCAGTAAGCCTTTCCGTTCCGCATGCTCTTTCCTTTGCAGCGGAAGTGATGACCGAGGGTAAGTATGTCTTGAAGAGGGTTAGGTTTCCATAATCTGCGGATGATTGATTTCTAGTCGGTTACGGTCCGCGGTACCCTTGTTTGCGCTCGTTTTTTTCTTAGAGTAAGTTATTTTGGACTTGAGGTAGTTTAGATTATTTTCTGGTACTGCGTCGGTGATTCGGTAACGCGCCTATGGTGATTTTGTAGCGTTTTGATTTGAGATCTGTGGAGAGATCACATCCAGAACTAACGTAACGTAGGTTTCCCGTTCTGGATGAGTAGTTGTTGACGCGTTTGGAAATCGGGCATGTGAACCGGTGGCTGAGTTACGTAACTCGGACTTAGTCTGCTCGCGTAAGACCCGTGACCGAAACTCCTCTCCGAACTAGCTAGCCTACAAGCAGCCACCACGGAGTAGACTAAGTGTGACCGGACTTGTTGACCTGAAGGGTACAGTCCGTTGTCATTTCCAAGACTGCACGTCTTGGACCGATGAGAGGTCGGTTCTGATAGCGATCGAACGAGACGGAATAGGAAACCGTTACAAATGGCGCCCAACGTGGGGCCTAAAACATCCTAAGGGGGAAAAAAATTCGCGTCTTCTGACGAGTTGGTCCTTTACGGAGGATGTAAGGTACTTTGGTACTCGAGTCCCACTATCAGGAGCAGTGGAGTTGTGTGATACACACTAGCAGTCGCTTCACGTGAGTTGTAGCTTCCGCTCTCCTTTGTTTGATTTTGTTTTCGTGACAGAATCCTTCCGATGTGTTGTCCCAGGTTAACCCCTGTAAGGACCTTCTATTTTCTTGATGGAACTGTCAGCCCAATGGGGTTTCTCCTGTCGGCCTGGACTCTCAAGAAAATAGAAGGCTACCTTGCCTTTATGTCGCGGAAGGATTCTACTTATTTCGTATGCGTGATAGACGAGTGGTATCGGTTCAACGTTCGGTGGCGTATGCTGGAATTGTGGAGCCCGGAATGCTTCCACGCGTCGGGAATTTTGACCGCGTACAAAATCGTTACGGCAGCTCTACCACTTGTCTCGTCGAGTCATTTAACGCAGATTAGAAACGGTTTGTAACGTACGAGAAATGGGGAAAATAAAGCAGTAAATCAATCTGAAGCACCCTTCTCTTGACAGACCACCATCGGTCATCATTTCTGCACGAAGGAGTTGGAGTTGCGGAACTGAAAGGCTGTCTTAAAATTTTTTTTTGTGAGGAAAATTTGAGCTCGCCACTTTCGGCCACTACATTAGAATAAGTTTTTTTTACTATATTAGAATACGTTTTTTTTCGCATACCTATTAGTACGATGGCGTTCCGTACGCCAAATAAAACTAAACATAACACAAGGTCACAGACCTATCAAGCGGCGATCTGCGGAATCTGCCAACAGGAGGACCTCGGCGATAACAACACCTGCAGGTTGGAATGTGGACACGTGTTCCACAGCACCTGTGTGCAAGATCTACTTGCAACACCAAACGCTCGATGCCCCAACTGCCGTCGCCCCATCGATCCGGCTAATGTCGCTGTTCCACCTTTGCTACCGATTAGCCATCCAGGAGCAGTGCCGAAAAATAATTCAAAGACTAACCACAAAAGCTCGTCCCGAGGAGAAGAAGGAGCTGTCGGAGGCGAACACTTGGGTGCAAACCAGCAACCAGCGCTCCAGTCCCCACCGCAAACAACAGCAGTCGCAAATGAAGTATTCCTGAGAGTGTTACAGGGTCTAACCGAACAGATGGCGAAAATGGAGCAAAGCATCCAGACCCTACAAGCCAACCAGTCCATCCAGTCGGAACCTCAGCCAGCAGTCTGGGAACCGTCCCGACGGCGCGACAACGACCTCGTTAGACCACTCGATGAGGGAATTCCTCCAAGACCAAGTCTAGGAATGGATCCAAGTGCTCCCGAATATAGACCAAGGTTCAGTACTACGTTACCTCTACGTCAGTCAGGACTGGAAACCCAGCCACAGAACATGTCACTACCACCTCAAGATCCAAAACCACGGATAATGGAGAGTTGGCACTTGAAATTCTCCGGATTCAATGCCTCCACTCCGGTAGACCGTTTCCTCTTCAGAGTGCACTCACTAGTGATGAGTACCCTAGGGGGGAATTTCCATGCATACTTGCGCCACGCACACCTTCTGTTCAGTGGAGAAACCACGGAATGGTACTGGCGTTATAAGGAGTCTGTGCCTCTTCCGGACTGGAACTCCTTTTCCAGGGCGTTCCGTGGTCATTTTGATGACGGTTTAACCGAACGAGACCTACTGGAGTTAATTAGGAAACGAAAGCAAGGACCTCAAGAGACCTTTGACCAATTTCACGACAGCATGCTACGACTCGTGTCGCGTTTAAGGACACCAATGGGTGAAGAGGAGCTGGTAGAGAGCTTATGTGAAAATTTGCGCTGGGAGTTGCAGACACGACTACTACACGTACCGATCCACGACATCCAATCGCTGCGCAGGCATGTCCGGAGGGAAGAACGACACGAAGAGAGAAGGAGGATGTTCCGAGTAACTCCTATTCCAACTGATACTCGTCGCAGACACCATGCAGAACTTTCGATCGAGGATGATCCGTCCTACGAAACCGCTCTAGTTATGCGTACTGGCGTTTCCGGCACTCCGGAACCAAGGCTTGAAATTAAACCACCAAGCATCGAAGCGCTCACCAGTCCGACGACTTGTTGGAACTGCAAGCAACCTAGACATCGGTTCGCTGTATGTCCGGTGGAGCTGACTCTTTTTTGCTTCCGATGCTGACACTTATGCAACGGATTGCTCCGATTGTAAACAACGAAAAAACTTGCCAGCGAGTGCCGCTACCACCCGTCGACACTCGTAAGTTCTGAACAAATTGACCCGGAGCCGGTTGCCAGCTGCGACCAAACTCCAGACCCGACCCCAACCTTACTGACCCACACCGCCAAAGACACTACTCCTGAAGTTCCGCCACCAGCGTCACACGTTGTCGAGCAGGACGAAAACAATAATGAGGGCGAGTCAAACATCCCTTGGCATCGCAAGCCCTTCCATATCAGACTGCGTGACTATCTAGCTACACGTCAGCGTATCTTCAGTGAGGAGATTTTTACGGCACCTCGTCCCAGAAGAAAGCGATCCACACGTCGGATGCGGAGCTTCTGGAGAAGGGTCAGGCAATCCAGGAAGGCCTTACGAGCAATACATTTGGACGAATTGATAAAAGATGACGTTAGGCCCTATGCGTCAGTATACCTTCTACAGAGGCGACTGATGGGCCTAGTTGATACTGGAGCCAGTGTGAACTGCATATCCGGCAATTTTGCGGAAGAGATTCTGACGTCCCACGCCAATCAAATTCAGCATTTTACCACCTGGTTACGAACAGCAGATGGAACCCGTCACTCCGTAAGAGGACGAATTACGACGGAGGTTACTTTCAAGAGCGTGTCAAAATCTCTGGAATTCTTCATAATACCTCAGCTCACACAAGATCTTTACTTAGGAGTGGACTTCGTCCGGAAATTTAATTTAGCCCCTGCACTATTTCCCGGTCCGACACTCGAAACTATCGACACAGTCCATGATTCGACCAACACTTCTCACACACTAAGACATGCTCTGAATGCACATCAACAGCTGCGATTGGATTCGGCTATATCGGCTTTTCCATCGCATGAGAAGGAAGGTCTTGGCAGGACAACCCTGGTGTCGCACGCCATAGACGTAGATGAAGCAAAACCCATAAAACAGAGGCATTTTGCCATATCTCCGGCGGAAAAGTCGTTATATGCCGAAGTTGATCGGATGTTAGCACTAGGCGTGATCGAAGAATCACAGAGTGCATGGTCCTCCCCAGTCACTTTAGTCGTTAAACCGAACAAGGTCAGATTATGTTTGGACGCAAGACGTTTGAATGCCGTCACAGTCAAGGACGCATACCCTCCACCTTTAATTGAAGGCATATTGAGTCGATTACCGAAGGCCCATTACATTCCCAGTCTGGACCTCAAAGACGCTTTTTGGCAAATTCCATTAGATCCTGAATCCAAAGAGAAAACAGCTTTCACAGTCCCAGGTCGGCCACTGTATCACTTCGTGACCATGCCATTTGGGCTATGTAATGCCCCTCAAACGATGACGCGCCTTATGGATAAGGTGATACCACTGCATTTACGACATCAGGTTTTCGTCTATTTAGATGACCTACTGCTCATAACCGAGACTTTTGACGAACACATCTGCCTGCTCCAGGAAGTAGCCTTGCAAATCCGGAAATCTGGTTTAACCATCAACATACAAAAGAGTCAGTTTGTGATGACGGAGGTTAAGTACCTGGGTCACATCATTGGCCATGGCAACATCAGAACGGACCCGGAAAAGACTATGGCAATTGACAATTTTCCTCTACCACAAACCACCAAACAGCTGCGTCGATTCTTAGGATTATGTGGATGGTACCAACGCTTCGTGCGGGATTATGCCACCATCACCACACCTCTGACAGACATGCTGCGAAAGGGACGTAAGTTCGTCTGGGAAGAGAACAGCTTGCGAGCCTTTGAAGAACTCAAGAAGAAGCTAACCATCGCTCCCGTATTGCACAGCCCTGACTTTGATAGACCGTTCTCACTCCAATGCGACGCGAGTCAACATGGAGTGGGGGCCGTCTTAGTTCAGGTTACGCACGACGGCGAGGAGACCCCGATAGCCTTCATGTCTCACAAGTTGAACCCAGCCCAGCGAAATTACACGGTCTAGCTGCGGTGTTGGCAGTGAAACGCTTCTGAGCCTATGTGGAGGGACACACCTTTGAAATCGTTACGGACCACGCTTCTCTGAAATGGCTGATGAGCCAGACTGATCTCAACGGCAGATTGGCCAGGTGGGCACTGAAATTACAGGCATTTGACTTCACAATTTGCCACCGAAAAGGAAGCCAGCATGTAGTCCCAGACACCCTATCCAGAATGTTCGCTCCTGAAGGAGCCGAGTTGGTCCAGGAGGACGACAGCCCCCAATTGATCGATCTGGACCATCCTGCCTTCAAGTCAGCCAGCTACACCCAACTGATTCACACTATCCAGAATCAACTGTCCCAGCTTCCTGAACTGCGGGTGACGGATGGATTTATTTATAAGCGGATGGGACACGCATCCGGAGACCCCATACAAGAAGAAGAACAGTGGAAGTTGTGGGTGCCCGAAGAATTAACCACTGATCTTATCAGACGGGCCCATGACCACCCATCAAGTGCGCATGGCGGTTACGGTCGTACACTTAGGCGGTTGAAAACCTGTTTCTTTTGGCCTAAGATGGCACAACAGATAAAAGCGTACGTAGCCTCTTGTGAGCTATGCAAGTGCACTAAAGCACCCAACACCATTCTTCGGCCTCCCATGGGTAAGGTTGAGGTCCCCGAACGCGTGTTCCAGCACTTGTACATTGATCTTATCGGTCCTTACCCACGATCTGCTTCTGGTCACACGGGAGCTGTCGTCGTCCTGGACCAGCTCTCTAAATTCCCTATGATAGAACCACTGCGTAACATGCACACTGGACCTATACTCAGCTTCTTGGAGAACCGAGTCTTTCACATGTTTGGAGTTCCGGAAAAACTTGTCTCCCACAACGGGGTCCAGTTCACCTCAAGCAAGTTCCGAGTCCTAATGTCCAAATACGGCATCAACCACCAACGAACCGCCGTCTATTCACCACAAGCCAACGCATCCGAACGACTGAACCTTACGCTCATAGCGGCCTTTCGCGCCTATGTCCACCCGAATCAGAAGGACTGGGATCGCAAGTTTTCCGCCATCACTAGTGCTACGCGCTCGTCGTACCACGCCACTACCGGCATTTCGCCGTATTTCGCATTGTTCGGCCAGTACATGATCTGTCATGGAAGCGCTTACCGGCTATTGCGGCAGCTGAAATCGCTAGAGGACCCAATCGTGGTTCTGGAACCGCACGAAAAGCTCCAACTTCTGCGAGACCAACTGCGGGAGAAGATTGAAGAAAGTAGACGGATGGGAGAGGAGCGGTACAACTTGCGATCCCATCCTTCTGGCTTTAAGGCAGGCGACGAAATATATCGTCGAAACTTCCGGCAGAGCGATGCCACCCGACATTACAATGCCAAACTAGACAAGAAATTCGTGAAGTGTCGAGTCCTACAAGTAATAAGCCCCACCCGATACCTCATCGCGGACATGGCTGGTAAAACCCTGGGAATTTACCACGCAAAAGACCTTCGACGATGAAGTGCAACTATTTCACGCGAAAAACTATGGCTTACCTAAATCTCTGCCTGGACGAAGACCTCCGAGTAACACCTGACTCCCTACTGTATAGTCACTGTCGAGTCTTCACTGAAATTGTTGTAGCCTATTCCTCGAAACCGACCTTCGACCCGCCACGGCCCTAACCAAGACCTTGTACATAGGAGTCGGGATCGGAATTACTTCGATTTTGGGGGGGGATGTGTAATGTGACGCCTACGCCCGGGAATCGGAGTGATTCCGATCCCGAACCCTGGCACCCGGCCAGATATGTATGACTTCGAAGTGCAAGCAGACTTCATCTTTCGTGCAGATATCATTGCGCCGAAAATATTTTTCTTCAAATATTTATATTTGTGGAGAAATATTTTCTGTCAATGTGATCCGCTGTAGTAAAACACTGATACATTTCGAAGCATATCTATCTGGCAATGCCTCCCACAGTTGCCATCCAAACGTCAAAAAGGTAGGAAAGTTGAAACTGGTTTAAAGTGTCAAAAAGCACATGAGTTTTTCTCTGATTAATTATTAGCATCAATTATAAATTTTAAGTGATAATTTGACTTCACAACCTGAAAGCCACATTTATTTGTATTCTTCATTGAAATTTTTGTAAGAAGTTTTAGAACATACAAAATTGTATAAGAATTAGAAGTGGTCAGTGTCGTGCCTTGAGTGTGAAAAGGAATGCAACGTAGGGTAGAAAACCGTTGATCGATACAACTAACGCAGGTATGTTCTAGAGATATTGCAACGTGGCAGGATATTATTCCCTCACATTCGTCCCATACTTTAGCATTCTTCGCAACGAGGTTAACTGTCAGCAGTTCTTAGAATACGGCTTCTACATTGCAATTCATAATCATTTGCTTTTAACTTAATAAAGCCACCAGAGGACACATTGCTAATAATACATTGCTGTTAACAGTGATTTTTCACCTTGAAACGTTATCCTCTATAACTGGGCGTTTTCCACGCACCCAAGTGCGTCGGAATCACATTTTGTTAGTTATCCTGTGGTGTAATATAAATGAGCTTGCAAAAAGGAAAACAATTCATTGGAATATCCCAACTTGACCTCTGCAAAAAGACTGTACACAAGTGTATGGTTTAGTGGATTTAATAAACCTTCATGATATCCTGAAAATATGGAGTTAAGCGTCAGCTGATGTTGATGAACTTTGCATAAATTATCTGATGGAATGACATGCGAAAATCCATAGCGAAGTTCGATTATGTGATTTGAGTGTTGCTATTCAAACAATAAAAGGACACACGCATGCCAAGCAAAACGTCGTTTGTCGGATATTAAGTGAATGTAAACGAGTTTTCGATAAGCTGAGTTCGCAATCCTATCGCATTCCTATGCTCGACGGTGAAGTTATAAGGCGAGTTCAAACAAAACGACGTCGAAAACTTCATTTTCCATTCGGAAAGAAATCTAACAAAAGTAAGCTTGCATAGTTCGCACAGCGCTGGCTGCATCAAGCTTAGCAAGGACTCAAATCTGAACGTGGATGAAGAATTGATCGCGGGCATTCTGGATGAAGTGGAATGCGATCGTGACGGTAGGGATGATGAAACAATTCGTATCCATGATATGTAAAATTTGTAATATTTCATGTTTGTAGCATAATTCGAAACGTAGAAACTCCATCGGCAACCAACAGTCAAGTACCGAGACTACCATTGACATTTGATCTCTCTGTCGTCGAGAATTGTTAGTGGATGGCGATAATAGATACTGATCGACTCTTGTATGAGGAAATTTGCTTAATTGTGAGATGGATTTGGCATTTTGTATTGTCTCTGTCTGAAGGATACGTTGCCAACAAATTGCAGATGTATTGAGATGAGCAAAGTGCCTGTTTGATTTAAAAGAAACATTCAATTGATTGTTTGTATCAATATGAACAAGATGATTAATAGAAGAATGAAATCAGATGAATATATAGATTAACTTTGGCGACTATATCAAATTTGAAATAATGAACGGAGTCGAAAGTAATATTTTTGTATTTAAGTTGAGATTTTTAACGTTGAAGCCTGCGATGCACTGTTTTACACGGACTTCGAAGTTTAATTGTAAAAATATTGGAATATGTTGTTAATATAATTCAACATTAGTATAAGACTATTTTTTTAGGGATTTTGGAATTAGTAGGGTATTATTCAGGTCTCACTAGCAACTTTTCGACTGGCTCGGAATGGTGCATCATTGATAGTATATAAAGTTTAGTATACATTTTTCTTATTCAATTGAGACGCGACTTACTTGATGCTGTGTGACCTTATGTGTAAACTATCAAATCAAAAGGTGTATCACTTGTAACGATATATTGCGCTATACAATCTTTTTCATATGTTGTGATCAAAATTTAATCCTTATGTAAACAGCTTGTGAAAAGTGATTTATTTATAATGTTTTGATTACGTTTACAAGTTTTAATCTCCAGCAATATTGGCTATGTGCTTTTGAGTTTAAAAAGAATTTGAACCTGTTGAATCTGACTCCTTCAGTGGAGTGCTGTATCCCATTCCAGATCAATGCTTCAGGGTAATCCTGAAATTTGTCATAAGCTGTACACATAGGACTGTTTTATGTACCAACCGTAAACTTGTGATCAATTAAAATATGTTGCCATTCCCTTGAAAATTACTTCAGAATTGTTGCTCCATTTCGAGCCATTGCATCAAGAAAGGTGCCAAAATTGACCACCAATAAAACTATATAGTATATATGCCCTGTAATATAATATAAAAAACAAAACATAACATTAATATAGCAAACGTAGTTTAATAAACATAATTTTAATCGCAATACTAGGAAAAAAAAGGCATATAAATTTATAAAATAGTTAAATGATTTCCGCCTCACTAGTTTGATGAAACGTGAGAATGTGTATAATCAAAAACAATTTGTTTTGCTATCGGTGACCAAGGGCATGCATTCTTCTAGCAATTAAATCCTGACTACATAAATATCTCGATGTACAAAGTGTACAAAGGATACCAAGATGAATTTAATACAACTCAATAAAACCCGAAACTGAATCCTATGATTCGTTTTTTTTTTATTTTTGTTGTAATTCTTGATTCACTTTAAAATTTTATACATATTCCAAATCAAATTAATTTTACCTTATGTTGTTAAACAATTTTTTTTAATTCCAAACCCGTCCATCTTGGTTCTTTATAGAAATAATGTAAGTAATAATTTGTTCATTTTGTTTGTTTACAATTATTTATAATTGAAGTGGTTTAGTTGTTTGTATGCAAAATCGATTTGAAAAGCAAAATATACAAATCATTTTTTTTGTGCAGACCCCACTAGTCTCCACCAAAGACGCTCCAGTTCTACATAAAGAAGGCAAACGTAATAGTTAATTACATTTACAACTAACAAAATCAAGTATTTTTTTTTTTATTCAGTTTATCACAGCTTTGACAGATGCTTTATATTCTCACTACCGTAGTTAGTTTAAAAACCTTAATCTCGTCATGTGATAAAGTAAATTTACGATACAGTGGTAAAAAAAAAAAATTAGATTTATTCAAACCACGCCCTATCACAAGAGTAATTTTCGTAGAAATGTAACACCAAATACCCACTAACCTGCATGGAGAAAAAGAAGCAAAGCACAATTCTTAAAAGATCTGTTTTGAAAACAGAGAAAAAGTGTAACAATAGAAGTTAATTCAATGAAGAAGTGACTGATGTACTGTAAATTTAAACCAATATACTATTCTAATATTTAAAAGTAATAAAAGTTGTAATTACCATTAAGAAAGACATATAGTAACATCACTTTGAAAGAGAAATTCATATGAAAATTTCATTAAAATGACGCTTAACGTCTCATTGCAAAAGGAAATCGTTTAATAATGAATAAAATGAACTACTAAAGAAGCAGTAAGCCTTTCCGTTCCGCATGCTCTTTCCTTTGCAGCGGAAGTGATGACCGAGGGTAAGTATGTCTTGAAGAGGGTTAGGTTTCCATAATCTGCGGATGATTGATTTCTAGTCGGTTACGGTCCGCGGTACCCTTGTTTGCGCTCGTTTTTTTCTTAGAGTAAGTTATTTTGGACTTGAGGTAGTTTAGATTATTTTCTGGTACCGCGTCGGTGATTCGGTAACGCGCCTATGGTGATTTTGTAGCGTTTTGATTTGAGATCTGTGGAGAGATCACATCCAGAACTAACGTGACGTAGGTTTCCCGTTCTGGATGAGTAGTTGTTGACGCGTTTGGAAATCGGGCATGTGAACCGGTGGCTGAGTTACGTAACTCGGACTTAGTCTGCTCGCGTAAGACCCGCGACCGAAACTCCTCTCCGAACTAGCTAGCCTACAAGCAGCCACCACGGAGTAGACTAAGTGTGACCGGACTTGTTGACCTGAAGGGTACAGTCCGTTGTCATTTCCAAGACTGCACATCTCGAACCGATGAGAGGTCGGTTCTGATAGCGATCGAATGAGACGGAATAGGAAACCGTTACAAAAGGATGACTTCGGAAGAGAAAAGCATCCTGAAATGTTCCCTCTAACTATTGTTGAATTGTATTTATGCCACATTTAGAAGTAATTTATTAGTTATTGTCGGTAGAAATGATTGAATAAAATGTACCGTTTATGCAAACAATTAAGGATGCCTCCAAAGGACTCGGTATTTCCATCAAATCCTTGAACAGTGCCAACTAATTGGCACTTTTCGTGCGAAAAATTATTTAAACTCAATTTCTCGACACCAATGTATCATATTGAACTGTTAGTATCTACAGAGTCCTTGAAAGGATTACAATTCTGTTTCGAAACATTTTAGATCAATATGCTGTCCTTCATTTGAAACCACTACAATCAAAATCCTTACACCCGTCGATCAGTTATGCTGAAAAATCCGGGTAAAAGTCGGAAATTTTTTAGTTTTAAGGGTAAAAGTCCTTTACCGTTACTTGAATTTCTTATCCTTTAAACGGGACCTAACTGGAAGAAAGACGTATCATTTGCCAAAAACTCCGTTTAAAAGTTATGCGTGAACATACAAAAAAAAGCAAAAAAAAAATATACGCGATGAATTGATAACCTTCTTTCTTTTGGAAGTCGGTTAAAAACCTTACTATCGCCTGCAACCACCTTGTTATGAACTTGCATATAACAGCTTTCAATTCAATTGACTCTATTGCTAGTCAATTGAATTGATTGACGATAAATAAATTAAATGCATATACCTGGAATGTAGATTAAAGCAAATTCTCAAAGTTGCAGGATTAATTCCAACAACTTTGAGCATACCTACATACTCGTACGAGTACATGTGCTACCTTCTGCAGCGTCGTTGATCGGATGAAGTGTAAAAAGTTCCCTCATGCGTAGGATATCAGATAGAGAATTGGAAATAAATAAGATCATTTGCATTGTTTTAAGAGTGGGTTGAATGAATTTATAATTACATAGGATCTGTTTGAAAGCTTTGTGGCGTGAGATAGAGAAATTTACTAAACCATTTGAAATTTCGTGCGAGGCTGTGCAAACTGGTGAGCGATGGTTTGCTCGGTTCAGTAGTATTCGCTATAAAAGAGCTGACATTCCAACGGTTGCAGCGATGGACTACTGTATCAGCAAGTCAGATAGAAGTGCTCAGCAATGACAATGCGTTTGTGTGCTTGCAGCTAGCGTCTAGTTTATCAGGAGGTGGGTTCTTGCCATCCGCACAAAGTCATACTACAAAACAAGTTGAGTAAGTAGGAGGGTGCTCCTACCAGAAGGTCTTTGTAATCACCCTAGGGCTCGAAACAAGTTTTCTAATAGCGTAAACCGGTGAATTGAATTATTCATCGAAAACTTAGGTAAAAAATTCCAGCTTAAATAATTTTTCTGAATGCTCGGTCGATTGAAGATATTCAAATTAAACACAATTCCTTAAATTTTCATGAAAATTGGAAGAAACCAAAAGTGCCTAGGTCAATTTGATATATGTTTCACGTGTTATTTTTTTGGTGGATTTTGCCTCCCCTGGACCCCCTGATGCACAAAATAGCTTTTAAAGTTCAGATTCTAAAAGTTCTGATCGAGACCTTTCATTTGATACCCTACTCGACAACCTTTAATTAAAAAAATTGTTTAAGGGCCACTTCGTTATAAGGGGGGATCCCCTTAATAAATTTTGAAATGTTTGGTAAGACCTAAACTTTTAAGACACCACCATTTCTGACCTTTTCATAAAAATTGAGCTTTCTAGCATCTATAGTTTCTGAGGAAACTTGCTGTGACGCACGGTTAGACGGACGGACGGACGAACAGACAGCTAGGTCGCGAAACTAGTATGTCTTTATAAAAAAAGATTTCACACATACGATTAACTGTTGATTCATATGGACAGGACATGGACTGTAGTTTGTTACACAGACGGAATCTTTGCGCTGCTTCATCTTAACTGTCAAAGGTCAGTTGCTATCGTCAATGACAGAGAAGACGATAAAAACTTGGAAATTTGAGGCAGCCGGATGCGATTTGTGCCCCATGCATCCTCCCAATCAGATCGACGATTCTGATGACCGAGTGCACATGCGAGCATTCATCATCCCTAGTGGAAGTTTCTAAAACATCATAAAAAATTTGGAGACTATAGCCCGATAGATCGTCTAAGCAATGATATACATAAACTGTCATCGTAGCGGTTATTACATCCAATGTATAGGAAGACCGAATGTAAGTTATACACACATCACCAATGAAGGTATTTAAAATTTTTTCTGAATGCTTTCCTTGGCTAAGTATTTTTTGTGATACGTAATTGAAATACATACAATTGAACTCCTTACGAGTAAGTAGAACTGTACCATTGATCATAATTGTTGAATGTAAATAGTCTAGAAGTGCTGAAATTACTTCCATTAGTTTTATAACTTCTCATACATTTTGATAGTTATTAGTCAGGTTATTATTATTATAATTGTAGCGTACAAAACCCACCATTAAGATCGTTTAGAAATGAAAAGTTTAGACAAACGTGTATGCCGTTTTTGATTCTGATATAAAACACTTCATCGAATTGCATTCTAATTTTGTTACCAAATGGAAAGAAAGCAATTACATTAGTTTTCAAAAGTACATGCACAATTAAAATTTCCTCAACCCAAATTTAATGATGCTAAATGTCTGATTACAGAGGTCGATTATTTTCATCGATTCTACTTGTGAGAATTTAAAGAGTGTTGCTAGCGACTACAAAGAATATTTCGATGTCGTTTAAAACAAGTTTCATATCACATTAATGCAATATTATTTATAGCATATTGGAACAAATGATTAAGATATTATTTTAGAACCGCTAATTTGCCCACCCTTATAACTTCCTAGTTTTTTCCTCATCTTCGCGTGCCAGAAAGATTTGTCATGAATCAACTCCAAGTCTTGACTAGCATGCTCTCTCCAAGGTCATTTTAGTTTTATACGAAGCTATGATTATTAAACGGATTTGTCAACAGTCCAACTGAAAATCATTAATATCCGAAGAACGGAGTTCATGCATGCGATAAGGAAAATATTTGCGGGAACCGGCTATACACTGTAGCAGCAATTTCTACCTGGCGCCTGAATTGTCTACACAGCTTAGGACTGACATCCTCGAATGCATATTGTTTATTGATATCAATTATACAATAGTATATGTAGCCAACTATCGATTATATCGAAACCAGCCAGCAAGAAATCGAAGGCCACAAATGAAATAGAAGCGCAACAACAACCGCCTCAAGGAATTATTGATATTCGAACGGCTCTTGAATCTTGTACGGTGGTCCAATAAGTACTCAGCCTACAAAAGAACAAGTTGTGTAGACAGACCCACGCTCATGTCAGAAGGGTTTTGTGTTCAACTTACAAAATGCAGTCACCAACAACGAATAATATCAAGAAACATGTCAAAGAGGTTTGCTCGTTTAAAAGAAAATCCATTGTTTCTCCATTTTCAACTTAACAAAACTCACTCAAATCATGAAATCCCAAAAGCATTTATGTCATCGATCTTATCTGGAAATTTTAAGATGATCAAATCAAAACTCCAGTGTCTGATTCAATGGAAAGTCGATAAAATACCAAAATAGTGTGTTATTGGTATTTTGATTATGATACAAATTTCATCAAACTTACAGAGTATTAAGATCTTGTGTGAGGCTACTTAAATATCGAGTTTTCTAGAGTTTAAAGGCATCCATACGATTTTTTTGGAGAAAATGTGAAATTCGAATATCATTCTATTATTAACAAAGTTGAACGAATGTTGACTTCTGAGGTATTTGTTATTGTTATACTCATGAAGAACTGTTTTGAAAAGCTCTCATAGAGAATTTTCATGTCATACTCATATCGGCAACTTTTGATGAAATGTTTTTTTTCAGGGGCCACTCCCCTTTACTGTAATCATCAATTCATGGCCTATTTTTATCGAGCCCTAGAATGGTTACAAAGCCCTTTTGTTAGGAGCTCTTTCCTGCCTCTTCGACTTGTTCACCTATGAGTATTAATTGTAGGTACTCATTTTCAATCATTCATTAAATTGAATCAAGTGTTAAAAGCATGCACCTTAAACGTTGAAGCTGGGGAAAAATAACTCAAAATTACTCAATCTTCTCATTTGGAATAGCCACTATTTTGTTTTACGATTACTGATGCCACCAGCTGAACCAATTCTCAAAGATATTCATGCTGGCTATCATTCCTGAAACATTCATGCAAATCCTAGCAAAGCTGTAGTGTCTTCTGAGTCATTAAAAATTGCATATTGTTCTATAGCCATATGTTTCCATTTTAATACAGCGCATATTGTTGCATAGTAATGCAGGAAAATTCAAATCGTTATAACTTTGTTAAATACGATTCGATCTTTGCGAAACTTTCAGGACAGGTCAATCTTACCAATTATCATCTGCGGACTGAATTTAATAGAGTTTAAGGGTACCATTAAGTTTTAATTCAAGAAAACGTTAAATCGATAAATCATACTATTACTAACAAAGTTGAGTGAATTTCGGCTTCTCACTATTTTGTGAGTGTACTCATAAAGGCCTACATCCATGATTTTTCCAGGTTTTTCGGATGAAAGGTGTCCAATCGTGAGGGGGGTACGCGAAAACTTCGTACATTTCCCCTTCCACTGCCCCCTACGGTACTGATGAGTCAATTTTAAGACTTGTTTTGAAAAGGTCTCATTAAGACCTTTCCAATGAAACCCTACTCGACTACCAATGGTGAAAATTTTTTTTAAAAGGTCACCTCCCTATATGAAGAGATCCCCCTTAAAACCCTTTGAACAATTTTTCCACCCCAAAACATTCAAGAAGTCACCACTTCTGACCTTTCCACAAAGTTTCATTCAACTTCTATAGTTTCGGAGAAAAAGTGCTGTGACATACAGACGGACGAACGGATGGACAGACAGACACAGGTCGTGATTGCAATAGGGCTTTGTATTTTAGCACAAAACCCTTAAAATGAAAATTTTGGAAAAGTTGTGATTTATTTCTCAACAAAATCTTCTCTTAGCTCGATACACTTGACCCAACGATGTTTCAACTTCTTTAACCCGTCTCAAAAATACATTTTTTTGAGGTGTGCAAAGTAGGACTCCGTGGCGGCGGTGACTTCCTCATTTAACTCAAATTTCTGTTTGGAAACAAAACGAAGTTGCACGGGGCCAAATCTGGAGAATACAGTGGATCGAGTAGCTGTTCATAGCCCAATTCGACCAGTGTGGCTATGGCGGAGGTGTGAACCGTCGGTCGCGTTGTCATGGTAGTAGAGCACTGTTTCTTCGCCAAATGGGGCCTTTTTTCTGGAATTCGGCATCCAAACGGCCCAATAATTCAACATAGCAGAGCCCTGTGACCGTTTTGTCCTTCTCCAGGTAGTCGATGCAGATCACACCTTATGAATTTCAAAAAACGGTGGCCAACACCTTTCCGGAAGATAAGACAGTCTTCGCTTTCTTCAGAGCTCGTTTGCCGGGTGAAGAACATTGTTTTGACTGCACCTTGATCTTTCGTGTGTACGAGTGGAGTCAACAGTCATGAAACGATGAAGAAACTCCCTCAGACTGCGCTCAGACAGCGTCAAACACTGCTCTCACAGTTGCATTTGTTATCCAGAGGGAGCAAACGTGGCACTCGTCACTCCGACAGCTTTTCCAGGGTCACCGTACACAGTATTTAAGTATTCTTCAATTTTGCTGCGTTATTTCCCTTCCAAAAACAAGAATCGAATCACCGACCAATATTACTCTTTCTCCATCTCCTAAAATCCACGGACACGCTCGCTTCCACCCACAGCCAAAACAAAACCATGTGTCCGATTCAGCTGAAATTTGTAACTACAAGAATGTGCTACATGGTAGTGAATTTCTCTTAGGATATTGATCCCACTAGGTGGTAAGGCTAGGTACTTATTGGACCGCCCTAAAGCGGTGATCTTAAGTACTTATCGGACCACCCTCACAGTAGGGATACTAAATCCTGAATTTCTACAGTTGGCTTCTGTTTTCTCTAGTATACGGTGGCACGTGCAGATCAGGACACTACTTGCATGGTGACTGGCAAAGCGAAAATGGCGCAAACAGGGAAAATCACGCAACACAATAGTTGAGATAATTTTTACCTGTGAATTATGTTATTTTTGCTCACATCTACTGCAGCGTTAATCACATTTTACGTGATTGATGTTGTTGCCGATATAGTTGCGGATAATTTTACTTCTAGTATTAGATTGAATCACCCAATGTTACGTGACAAGTTAAGCTCTAGGAAAATCAAAGGATTACACATGAATTTGATTGTATACGTTGACAACGGGAATGGGAGAGTTCGATGTTTCCCAATTAAATGGTAATATATAACCTTCTGGAAAGCCTCACGTTTACTTTCTTTTCTATATTTACAAAAAAATTCAATTTGGACTCAAATCAGATTTCAAACAAGAATGCGGAAATTAAACTCAAATCAGATTTCAAACAAGAATGTGGAAATAAATATCGATCTTTTTTGTTTTTGCGGTTAGGAGGTAAATGCTATTTACGTACTGAGTGTGGGATTTACATACTAGCAACTGATTCACCTATACACTAAATACCTAGGCCTCGCTAATGAGCATGAGCCCCGTCAACTTCCATCGTACCGGGAAAATCCTGTCCCGTAGACAAGCGTTGAGTCTGCTGAGCAGCACTTCAGGACAATGACAATAGACAAGTTGCAATACCACAGCTGCAACACCATCTGGACTTGGAGCCTTCCTCGGTTTCAGTGAAAGAACTGCCTCTTCTAAGTTTTGGCTGTAAGTAGAGTGGACACTCGACTGCTGTTTCACCGTGTACAGTGCTAACACGGACGGGATAAGCAGGGTAGAGTGCCCACACTATCTTTCCCATCTTTTCCGCATCATATATGCAAGGCTTCCGTAGGGCACCAGGCTTCCGTATAAGTAGCATGTAGCCAAGACCTCACGGATCCTTGTTCACATTGTCTACTAGATCTTGCCATCAGTGAGCCTTGCTGTTGTTAATCAATTTGCGAAGGCATTTCCTGGCCGACTTATATTCTTCTACCCGGTTGCACGCCTCGACACGGTTCCATGCCCGTTGAGCCTCACGCCGAAGCATGTGACACAACCTTTACTTTTCAGCTGTTTGAGTCGTCCACCAGTACTCTGGGGGCTTGGTGTGCCGGGGTTTTTGACGGGCCATAGAAGCGTTGTAAGCAAACATGATGATGCTCATAGTTGAGTTCACCGCATCTTGAGCAGCCAGTTTTTTTGTCCCCTGCAAATCTCCCAGCAGCGGGGCACCTGCCGTGAGTACCCCGACGAAACTCTTGACGTCCAAGTTTGCGATTTTTCACCAAATCGTAGAAAGTTGAGAGCCAGAATGTCAAGAAAAAACGTCAGTGATCTCAAGCACAATGCACTGATCTCAAGCAGACTGCACTGATGATCACTGGTTAAGTAGTCCAATTGTGTATCCTCCATACTAAGGGCTCCGAGGCGAGTGTCACGTCTGCTATAGTTCCTTCGCAGCTAATACGAGTGCCAGTCTGGCCGCCATTTCTAGGATTCGTTATCCCCGCGGACCTGTTTGAAGCATACCCCATTCGATTGCTTTAGCGTTGAAGTCTCCCCCAACGAGCGAGTTGCCGTCCGGGTTCAGGACAGCGTCCTCCAAAGCATTAATCTTGCCTTGGAAAGATGATATCGATTTGTTTGGCGTTAGCTGCACACTATAGAAGGTGGTTTCATCAGGATACCATGATGTCAAACTTTTATCATGGTGTTGCTCACTCAGCAGTTGGCTTTCATGCCCCTCACAAATTGCTCAAGCAGAATTTGGGTGGTTGAACTGCGGTATAGGTTTAGCTGTAGGATGCTGATCATCGAAATGGGGCTAAAGTTGCGCTTTTGCCGAGGACTTTCTTAATTGCGTCGCAGAATGCTTTCCTATTGTCGGCCTATGCTCCAGGTCCGACCAGTATGTGACTTGACCGCGTTGGTGGTACTGCTTTAATGGCAGTGTTTGTGTCTTCGGGCGATACATTTCATCGAATATTCTATATTATTTTAAGTGGAATCGGCCATCTTGGGGTTTTACGAGCCAGCTGCCGGGATCTCCGTTGGGGCTTCTTTCCTCCTGTTACGCTTTAGGTCTTTTTCTCGTTGGGCGTCCATGCGAACTTTATTTTCTGGTACTTTTTGAAAGATTTTCTTAGCAGCTTTCTTCACTCCTTATGTCAGCACTGTCTGGAACCAGTGATCTGGCATTCCACACCCATCTAGTGCCTCTTCCTTTCTTCTTTTATTCTGATCTCCTTCAATTGGCCTAGATCCCATTCTAGATGCCATTCCTGATTGGTGGTCAAGCTATCTGTGCACACCCATTAGGCTTAGCTTAGCTTAGAACATCGCTTTTCAGATTAGCCTTTCTTCTTCATGTCGTTGGGCAGTAATTGTACTTTGCGACCTACTTTCTTGAGAATCATTACCGGCTGCCGCTTGCGAGTACAGTACTTTCACCACATTTTCAGTGGCGGAGATGAAATCATACAACGGCACTTTATTCGTCTAGTCACTTCTTTCTTTTCCTGTCATGATATCTTTGTGGAATTCAGGATAGTTCGTTATTATTTCGGGATTCAAGACCCTTGCTTCGGTCGCTTTGCTGGGGATCACTGCAGTAACCATCGAATTCTCGATGTTATTTATATTTTTTTCCACTTCTTGAACATCTGGCGCATGCTGCAGAGTTCACCGCTCTTCCTTTCTAGGACGTTCGTTATTTTGCTGGGCCCGAACACTGCAGTCTGGATACAACTCCCAATGTGCGGTAAATATCGCGCCAACTGCTGCTGGTTACGTCGATGTTGCTATCTGTGCTTTCTTTTTTTCAATTTTTTTATCTTTTTGGGTTTTTGGTTGCTCCAATTTTATTGGGTCCTCCTTTGAAGCAGCTATCTACGTTCATGTGTGTAGTCACCTTTTTGGTCCCATGGTTATCTTTGCAGAGCAGGGAGGCCATGCGAGGGTTGGCACAAGTCCTTAGTTCGAGGCCTTCCAAGCTTTTATCGAGACGTGGACGGTATGATAGTTGAATTGAAACCGTTCACTTACTAGTGTCACCTCGGCGCTACCGTGTAACGCAACTAGGTCCAAGCCACCATATTCGTCAGCCCAAACCATCAATTCTAGTTCATTGTCCAAAGCATATACAGATTCCGTCAGGGTCAATACCTATCATCCTAGGAGGGAACCTCATGGCACTCCCCATATCCTCGGGTTCGTGCGGGCGGCGCTCTTCAAAGAATGCTAGCCTTCAAGAGTAGTCCTGTTGACCCGCATCCTCTATGCAGATTATTCCCATCGGGGATCATAAAAATGCATTTAACTCCTTCAGACAATTTAGAAGCAATATTAAAATAATAATAATAAAATTTATTGCCAATTTTTAAATTACATAAATCTGCTATTCTTAGTATAGACAAAACTTTTGCGATTATTTTTTTTCGTCTGTTACATAAATTTTCATACATTGAAAATAACATATTAATTGCAGCCTAAAGGGGGTTTATACGAATCCGTGCATAGGCTTGGCATAATTATTTATTTTTTAATTTAAAGTGCACTATAGTATTAAAGCAAAAACGCATGTAAAATATTTGAAATTTAAACATTACAGATGTGGTTTCATGCCTCTAAAGCTACATTAATTTTCTTTTTAATTTCTTTCCAATTTATTTGTTTGTTATTTGTACTCCACTTATATAAGACCCATAATTCTTTGAGAATGTTCAACTGGTTTTATTATTTGATTTTCCTTACATAGATAGTTGCCGTTTTATCGTTTTTTGATTCACTTCAATTATTTTAACGCTCTAGGTAGCAAATTGAAAACTTTACATGTAACAAATCTGAAATTTTTCCCTCCAGTTTCACCCTGTATTTTTGGTAGTTCAATACTTCCCTATCTCGTTATACTTCTACTGTTTAAATAATATATTGATTTAAGGAATTGATATTGTAAAGTGAGAGATTCGAGTATAAAAGTTTGACGGATGGTTAACAGGGCGTGGTTATCTTTTTTCTTGAACATTAATTTAAAAATTTTTTCTTGCAGCTTTGTTAATTTGCTATGTGACTTTCAGAAGCACCACTCCAAGCGTTTTTTTCCATAAGAGGCAAGACTATTAAAGAGTGCATAATAAATTGACACTAATTGGGTTTTATTAAGAATGCACTTTAATTGAGAAAATATATAATAGATATCGGAGTTTTCTAATTAAGTAAATCACATGATTTTGCCAAGTCAATCCCGAGTCTACAGAGTGCGTACGGTATTTGAGGACAACTTGAGAGTAAAATTAATTAGCTTGTATTTTTAACAAAATTTAATGAAATTTCAGGAATTGTTCATACAACGTTAAATTAATAGATGGCTGTAAAGTTATTCAATCAAATAGCCATTAGCAGCAATAACCTCTTCGATCCGGGTCCGGAAACGATTACATGCCCGAATCAAATGCTCCTTGTTCATATTGACCATAACGGCATTAATAGCAGTCTTCAGCGAAGAAGTCGTATTCGCAGGAGGCTTATTGGTCCCACGCTCAACTACCCCCCATGCGTAATAATCCAAAGGATTAAGATCTGGGAAGCTAGGTGGCCATAGGTTCGGTGTTATGTGGTCATAAAAATGTTCGGCCATCCAATCTTGTGTCGCCATCGCTTTATGTGAAGGGGCAGAGTCTTGTTGAAAAATGTCTGGTCTGCCTTCGCTTACATTGTATATCCAGGGTTTCACTACCGTCTCCAAAACCTCGATGTATGCAGCAGAGTTCACTCGAAGTCCTTGAGTAAAAAAGTGTGGTGGCATAATATGTCCTTCGTTGCTAACAACACCTAAAACCATAACAGTGGCTGGAAATTTTGTGTGCATAACAACAGGAACCTCCGTAAGATTTGAACATAGCCATCTATCATTTCTGCGATTGGTCTTTTGATGTTGGTCAAAATTTTTTTCGTCAGAAAAAACCATAACATTTTAGGCGCCTCAGGGTGTTTGATTCTGTCTAAAAGACATTTTGATCAGAGTATTCTCTGTCCCCGTGTTCGTTCCGACATGAACTGTCCTCTGCGCATCACGTAAGACTTATACCGAAGGTCTTTGTAGACAACTCTACAAATAAGGCGCTCAGAACATGAACTTCACTTGCAAGGACCCTCATTGATTTTGAAGGGTCCTCGTCTATGATCGCTTGCACCTACTCTAAAACTTCTGCAGATCGGACAGTCTTTTTGCATTTTGCAACCGATTCTGTATCACCTCTTGATGCTTTCAATTCATGGCGAACCTTATGCATGAATGAACGAGCGCAATTGAGAAAATTAGGGATATTGAAATCTGTATGGTTCGCACATATAGCGACGATGACAGCATGTCTCGACATTTCTTGAGCGTTAATGTAGTCCGCCATTTCCTATCTGAAAAGGAAAAAAAATTTAAAAAAATTATAGTCACCTTTATTGATGTCCTTAAAAGCGTACGCACCCTGTATATGTGTATAATATATATATATATATATATATATATATATATATATATATATATATATATATATATATATATATATGTATATATATATATATATATATATATATATATATATATATATATACATATAAATATATACATATATATATATGCATGTATATACATAATATAAATATATATATATATATATATATATATATATATATATATATATATATATATATATATATATATTTATATATATATATATATATATATATATATATATATATATATATATATATATATATGTATGTATATACATGCATATATATATATATATATATATATATATATATATATATATATATATATACATATATATATATGTATGTATATACATGTATATATATATATATATATATATATATATATATATATATATATATATATATATATATATATAGATATATATATATATATATATATATATATATATATATATATATATATATATATATATATATATATATACATATATATATATATATATATATATTATACACATATACAGGGTGCGTACGCTTTTGAGGACATGCATAAAAGTGACTATAATTTTTTTTCCTTTTCAGGTAAGAAATGGCGGACTACATTAACGCTCAAGAAATGTCGAGACATGCTGTCATCGTCGCTATATGTGCGAACCATACAGATTTCAATATCCCTAATTTTCTCAATTGCGCTCGTTCATTCATGCATAAGGTTCGCCATGAATTGAAAGCATCAAGAGGTGATACAGAATCGTGAACTGATTCACACTATCCAGAATCAACTGCCCCAGCTTCCTGAACTGCGGTTGACGGATGGATTTATTTACAAGCGGATGGGACACGCATCCGGAGACCCCATACAAGAAGAAGAACAGTGGAAGTTGTGGGTGCCCGAAGAATTAACCACTGATCTTATCAGACGGGCACATGACCACCCATCAAGTGCGCACGGCGGATACGGTCGTACACTTAGGCGGTTGAAAACCTGTTTCTTTTGGCCTAAGATGGCACAACAGATAAAAGCGTACGTAGCCTCTTGTGAGCTATGCAAGTGCACTAAAGCGCCCAACACCATTCTTCGGCCACCCATGGGTAAGGTTGAGGTCCCCGAACGTGTGTTCCAGCGCTTGTACATTGATCTTATCGGTCCTTACCCTCGATCTACTTCTGGTCACACGGGAGCTGTCGTGGTCCTGGACCAGCTCTCTAAATTCCCTATCATAGAACCACTACGTAACATGCACACTGGACCTATAGTCAGCTTCTTGGAGAACCGAGTCTTTCACATGTTTGGAGTTCCGGAGAAACTTGTCTCCGACAATGGGGTCCAGTTCACCTCCAGCAAGTTCCGAGACCTAATGTCCAAATACGGCATCATCCACCAACGAACCGCCGTCTATTCACCACAAGCCAACGCATCCGAACGACTGAACCGTACGCTCATAGCGGCCATCCGCGCCTATGTCCACCCGAATCAGAAGGACTGGGATCGCAAGTTGTCCGCCATCACTAGTGCTCTGCGCTCGTCGTACCACGCCACTACCGGCATTTCGCCGTATTTCGCATTGTTCGGCCAGTACATGATCTGTCACGGAAGCGCTTACCGGCTATTGCGGCAACTGAAATCGCTAGAGGACCCAATCGTGGTTCTGGAACCGCACGAAAAGCTCCAACTTCTGCGAGATCAACTGCGGGAGAAAATTGAAGAAAGTAGACGGATGGGAGAGGAGCGGTACAACTTGCGATCTCATCCTTCTGGCTTTAAGGCAGGCGACGAAATATATCGTCGAAACTTCCGGCAGAGCGATGCCACCCGACATTACAATGCCAAACTAGACAAGAAATTCGTGAAATGTCGAGTCCTACAAGTAATAAGCCCCACCCGATACCTCATCGCGGACATGGCTGGCAAAACCCTGGGAATTTACCACGCAAAAGACCTTAGACGGTGAAGTACAACTATTTCACACGCAGAACCTTGGCTTACCTAAATCTCTGCCTGGACGAAGACCTCCGAATAACACCTGACTCCCTACTATATAGCCACTATCGAGTCTTCCCGAACATGGTTGTAGCCTATTCCTCGAAATCGACCTTCGACCCGCCACGGCCCTAACCAAGACCTTTTACATAGGAGGCGGGATCGTAATTACTTCGATTTTGGGGGGGGGGGGGGAATGTGTAATGTGACGCCTACGCCCGGGAATCGAAGTGATTCCGATCCCGACCCCTTGCACTCGGCCAGATGGGTATGACCTCGAAATGCAAGCGGACTTCATCTTTCGTGCGGATATCGTTGCGCAGAAAATATTTTTTTTTTATCTCCAAATATTTAGATCTGTGGATTTAAATATTTGAAACAGAATATTAATCAAAACCCCGACGCATTTCGAGACATTTCCCCTCCACCGTGGCCATCGAAAAACTATGCCACTGGCGACAAATGGAGATGCACATTGCCGCCATGTGGCGTTCCATTCCACACACATCTGTTTTGTCCGATGAGAAAAGAAAGTAGTCAATTTGACAAGTGAAAGCTCCGCTATTATATAGTGGTAAAGTAATTTTACACGTCGCTGCGCCTTTCGTCCCGTTTGTCCGTAAAAGTGAACTTTACTGTGTGTGCGCATATGCTGTAGGAAGCAGTAGAAAGGGCTACAATAGGGCAGGACAACAGTGTACCAATCTCCCCTTGCTGTGACTAGGGATTCCTGCGCTTTGGAATTTGAGCCATTAGCCCAGATGGGGATATCGGGCCGCACGTGCACAAGCGCCAATACATTGTAACAGGTAAAGGACTGAGTGTATTGTACACCCACTGCTGTAAGGTTTCAAAAACATTTACTTTTTGCTATTTAGAATCGAAAAGAAGGAACCTTTCGTTCGTTCATGATGATAAACATTAGTTTGAGGTTACCGGAAAACATTTTCAAGGCGGATTTATTTACGAATGGAAGGAAGGAGCAAAGGATCTCGATTTACGCGGACAGCCAGTCGACCATTAATTTCAATTCAAGAAATGTCTCTGTATTTTCAATTCAAGAAATGTTAATGTCACGAAAGGGCTCTGCAAAGTATATATGATCACAAGAGGATGAAAGCTTCTTAATATAGTTTTGAATGAACACGAAATGTGTTGAAATTTAAAAAGAAGAAGAATTTCACTGCTCTAATGGTCTGTTTTAGCGGCCAAGCTATAATCGACCTCATTTAATGAATGAATCGAAAAGAATGGAACCTTTGTTTCGCACAGTTGAATGCCACTTCATTCGCAATCGTTGGCGTGGCACTGTAGGCAATTTCGAATCATCTTTTCTGCGGCTTGAATATCTATGTCAGAGCCTGCCGGGAAGGTATCGCTTTTTCTGCAAATACATGCAAAAAATTAGCACTGCTGCGGCGCCGCATTGTTTATCACAGTCCCTCCTCTCGGCCCAGCCATCTGGTCTTGTAGTTGTTTGGCGACGTGCAACAAGTGGTTCGAGTTCGAAGGTATTGTTCTTTCATTTTGCGTCTTTGAGAAGGGAGCATACGTTTAAACGAGGAGAGGTTAGAAACAATTGCGCAAGATCCGGATAGGTGCTTTCGAGGACGTTATGATTGGTTTTACACTGGTGAAAATCTTGATCTGATTGAGAATGCTAACAACCATTATGTGATCCATGCCACCGGAAGGGAATTGCAGAACTTATGTAAGTAAAACGAATATACGGTTGGAACTTTACTTTGTTTTTATTTGAGCATTTAGTGCGAAGCTTAATAGAGTAAAACTTTATGCGTAATAATAATAATTTATCTTTATCTGAGGAACACATGAAATACCAAATTTTTATAGCATTAAAACTTAAATAATCCTATGAATACTGCTTCAATAACGAACGAGTATTTCAACCATCACTCAAAATAATTTCACTTATTCTACACAAGTGTTTACACCTTTACAGTAAAATTGAGATAACAATATTAAAATTTTTTATAGAAAATTACTTATCAAAATATTTCAAACCATCAAATATAAGTGATTTGGTAGAACAGTAACGATAATTCCATTAAAAATTATACTGTTTAGTAATTTTTGAGAGAAGATTTTAATTCAAATTTAACGCTAATGGAAACATATATTTGATAAAATGTAATTCTTAAGCTCGATTTGAACAGGAAACGAAAAAAGGAAGAAACCAAAAAAAAAAAAAATAATTTTTAATGACATCTAAATATAAATTTCGCTTGGAAACAATTTGCAAACAAAAAAAAATAGTTTATATATATATATATATATATATATATATATATATATATATATATATATATATATATATATATATATATATATATATATATATATATATATTTCAAAAATTCGTAACTGCAAAAGAAAGAAGAAAAGAAATAGATACTATATACAAATAGAATCTCAGAATTCTATTAGTTGTATTCCTAGGTTATATCTTATTGGTGAGGAAGTAGCATAGTTGCATATTAGGTATAATAAGTGATTGTAGTTTAACTTAAAATAAACGTTAGGTAAACTAGAAAAAAAAAAGGCTAAAATCAAAAGATTTATCTTTTATATCCTCTGGAGCTAACATTCAGTTTAGTTTTCTTTTTTAATTTCATTTAATTTTTTTTGTTTTGATTTGCAATTGGTAACTAAGGATGAATAGCGAATAACTCAAAATGATTGTGTAAAATTTATACACTTTTTAGAGTTTAAAGTAAGGAACGTACATTCTTCACATCGTGCTTAATAAATATATAATAGTATGATTTGCTTTTAAAGTTAAGTCAAAGAAATAAATTAACTTACTTCAGTAAGATTGTGATCGTTTGTTCGGAAAGTATTGTAAGTGAAATTTCAGGTGTGCTAAACGTTGATTAGAAAAAATGCATCTTTTGCTATGAATCCTTGTCTATACATATATATAGCATAGAATATTATACCAGTGTAATTTTGAAAAGCTACTATTTTATGTTGAAGATTGAAAATGATTGCATTCCCTAACATTTAGTTAAATAGTTTTAATAACTATATTTTGTTAATTTAATTAAAGATGAATTTCGAAAATATTAAAATGAATTGCTAAAGATAACCACGACTTTCCTTTTCAGCGGTTCTTCTTTTTCAGTGGGAAGAGAGAGTGCAGGGTAGGTATGCCGTCGCGAGGGTAGGGTTTCGACAAATCCGCGGAGGTTGGTTTCGCGTCGCGTGCGGTACGCGGTACCTTTGTAGTTTTGACATTTTGTTAGAGTAGTCTTCGTCGTGTTAACTTCGAGTAGTATACTTTTCGGTACCGCGTCGAAACTTCGGGAACGCGAGATAAAAATTAGATTTTGAATGCTTGACTGGTTATAAGACGAAATACGGAGTAACGTAAAGTAGGTTTCTTCTCCGTATGGTTTGTTTTGATAACGCGTTTTGGAAAACGGGCATGTTCAGGTGGCTGAAATATTGTAATTGAGCGTAACCCATTCGGAGACCCGCGACCGAAATCCTCTCCGAACTAGCTGGCCGACAAGCAGCCACCGCGTGAATGGGTTACGGTGCACGGATTGGTTGACCTGTTGGTACCATCCGTTGGCACTTCTCAGACTTAACGTCTAGAACCGATGAGAGGTCGGTTCCGCGTTCGAACCTAAAAGGTAGAAAATCATTACAAATGGCGCCCAACGTGGGGCCTAAACATCCTAAGAGGGAAAGAAATTCGCGTCTTCTGACGAGTTGGTCCTTTACGGAGGATGTAAAGTACTCTCGTACTCGAGTCCCACTATCAGGAGCAGTGGAGTTGTGTGATACACACTAGAAGTCGCTTCACGTGAGTTGTAGCTTCCGCTCTCCTTTGTTTGATTTTTTTTCGCGACAGAATCCTTCCGATGTGTTGTCCCAGGTTAACCCCTGTAAGGACCTTCTATTTTCTTGATGGAACTGCCAGTCTGATGGGTTTACCTATCAGCATGGACTCTCAAGAAAATAGAAGGCTACCTTGCCTTTATGTCGCGGAAGGATTCTACTTATTTCGTATGCGTGATAGACGAGTGGTATCGGTTCAACGTTCGGTGGCGTATGCTGGAATTGCTGAGCCCGGAATGCTTCCACGCGTCGGGAGTTTTGACCGCGTACTAAGCTGTTACGGTAGCTATACCACTTGTCTCGTCGAGTCATCTAACGTAGATTAGAAACGTTTTGTAATGTATGTGGGTAGGGGTTTAAATTTAGTAAATCGACCGAAAGCACCCTTTCTTCGGCAGATTACCACGCACTCTCCTTTCCCGTTGAAGGAGTCGACCACTGAAAAGGAAAGTATACTTTAAATACATTTTTTTCCCACTTAACATATAGCTCGCCACTATCGGCCACGAAATTATTTTTAGGCTTTTTTCATATATATAGTAGGGTTAACCTTTTCTTTTTTTTTTAGTAATAAAAAACTTACTTCTACCACACACAAGACCGAACCAAAAATGGCAACGAAGCGGACTCCCGATAAGCGGTGGACCCGGTCCAAAACGGTCCAACCCGCGAACTGCGGGATCTGTTTCGAGGACGTAGTGGAGGGGGTACACAGCGTGCGATTGGATTGTGGACATCTATTCCACCGTGCCTGTGTCCAACAGCTCCTCCTCACGTCCGAGCTGTGTCCCTTATGCCGGCGACCCATCGAGCGGACCGCCCTAGACGTCCCCCACGAAACGCCCCTACCAATGCGTGGGGCAGTGGCGAAAGGAGTTCCAGAAGCCGAACCGTCCCAACCACTTTTAGACCTGCAAGGAGCCGTAGGCGGTGAAGTTCCGGCCGCAAGTGTCGTGTCCGAGGTGACCCCCATGCCTTCCGCCCACTCCATTGACACCCTCGTGGCGTTGATGAGAGACATGTCGGACAGGATTGGCAACCTGGAGGGAAAGCTCCAGAATCTCCCTATGAGCCAACCACCCAGCCGCGTGAGAACTCCGCTTGGCTGGGAGCCCAATCCCAGTGTGGCAATGCCCCACTCTCGACCATCCGAGCAATGGGCCCCACCTCCAAGGAACTCGGGAATGGATCCCAGAGCTCCCGAATATAGACCACGACACAGCACCGCACCTCCGTTGGTACCTCTAGCCCCCGAGGCAGTTCAGTACAACAGGTCAATCGAGGATGCGATTCCCCCCGGGAACGCATTGACACCTTTTCGAGACCCGACGCCTCGTATCATGGAGAGTTGGCGCCTGAACTTTACAGGGTTCAACGATATGATATCGGCGGACCGGTTCCTTTTCCGGATTCAGGCGTTAGTATCCAGCACCCTGGGAGGTGATTTCTCGGCCTTCCTCCGGCATGCACATCTTTTGTTCAGCGGCGACGCTGCCGACTGGTACTGGAGCTTTAAAGAATCAACGCCACGTCCCACTTGGCACTCTTTCAGTGCAGCCTTCCGCAATCGATTTGAGGATGGCTTCACTGAGAGAGAACTAAAAGAACAATTAAAGAAACGGAAACAAGGCGCTCACGAACCGTTCGACCAGTACTACAGAAGTATAGTGAGATTGAGCACTCGCTTGCGAACAACCATGCCCGAGGACGAACTGGTAGAAATTATCAGAGAGAATATGCGCTGGGATCTCCAGAACAGCCTTCTGCATTTTCCCATCAACACCATACAGGGATTGCGCCTCCATGCCCGTAGGCAAGAACACTTGGATAAGCGGCGAGGTACCTTCCGTCCACAACCTCGCATAACGGGACCAAATCCCCGAAATCATCACACCGCGGAGTTGATGGCAGCAGACCACCTGCTTGCTGATTCAGTACCAGTACCGAGGAGCGGAGCACCACAGGAGCTTGAGGACCCAGCATTGATTGATCGACCCTCCCTTGAAGCAATTACAAGCCCGACGGTCTGTTGGAACTGCCGACAACCGGAACATCGGTTCTATGCATGTCCAGCGGAGCCGACGCTTTTCTGCTACCGCTGCGGGAAGGCCGACACAAACGCACCTGACTGTGCAAATTGCAAAGTGCGAAAAAACTTGCCACCGAGTGCCGTGACCACCCGTCGGCACTCCTAAACCCCGGACGAACCAATCTTGACCCCATCACTAGCTATGACCAAGCCCCCAACATGACTCCAATTCAGCTGACTCGCACCGCTAAACACAGTTCTCCCGAAGTTCCACAACCGACGCCATCCTTCGCCGAGGCCAACGCGCAGGGAAATGATAGCGAGGCGAAAGTTCCTTGGCATGTAAAACCTTTTCATGTCAGGCTGCGGAATTATTTGGCTACTCGACAGCGCATCTTCCATGAGGAGTTGGCTACAAATGTCCCACCGCGAAGCAAGCGAGCCACGCGTCGGATGCGGAGCTTCTGGAGAAAAGTCAGGCAGTCGAGGAAGGTGCTGAAGGACATACACTTAGACGAATTATTGAGGGATGATGTTCGGCCATATGCGTCAATACACCTCCTGCAAAAACGAGTGTCAGGCTTAGTCGATACGGGAGCCAGCGTGAATTGCATATCTGCCGATTTTGCAGGGGAGGTACTGGCAAAGCACGCGGACCAAATCCGTCATTTCACCTCCTGGTTAAGCACGGCGGACGGAACTCGTCACTCTGTAGTGGGAAAAATTATGACGGATGTCACCTTTAAAGGAGTAACTAAACCTATGGAATTTTTCATCATACCTCAGTTAACCCAGAATCTTTATCTAGGAGTGGATTTCGTTCGAAAATTTAACTTGGCCCCGGCACTATTCTCCGGTACGACCCTGGAGTCCGTCACCACCGTTCCTGACCAATCTCAACCCTCTCACTTATTACGACATACTCTGGATGTGAATCAGCAACTGCGTCTCGACTCGGCTATATCGGCTTTTCCATCGCACGAGAAGGAAGGTCTCGGGCGGACTGCACTGGTGTTACACACTATAGATGTGGGGGATGCTAAACCCATAAAACAGAGACATTTTGCCATATCTCCGGCGAAGGAAAAGTCGTTATATGCCGAAGTGGATCGAATGCTAGCATTAGGCGTAATCGAAGAATCACAGAGCGCGTGGGCTTCCCCAGTCACCTTAGTTGTCAAGCCGAACAAGGTCCGGTTATGCTTAGATGCCAGACGCTTGAACGCCGTCACGGTCAAGGACGCATACCCTCTACCGTTGATTGAAGGCATTTTGAGTCGGTTGCCTAAAGCCCACTTCATCACGAGCTTAGACCTCAAGGACGCCTTCTGGCAAATTCCTTTAGACCCTGGTTCAAAGGAGAAAACAGCTTTCACAGTCCCAGGTCGGCCCCTGTATCAATTCGTGACAATGCCATTCGGATTGTGCAATGCCCCCCAAACAAGGACGCGCCTTATGGATAAGGTGATACCACCTCATTTGCGGCACCAAGTTTTCGTTTACTTGGACGATCTGTTGCTTACAACCGAGACCTTTGACGAACACATCGACCTGCTTCAGGAGGTGGCGCTACACATCCGGAGGGCAAGATTAACCATCAACATACGGAAGAGTCAGTTCGTGATGACGGAGGTGAAGTATTTAGGTCACATCATTGGGTATGGCCATATCAAGACCGATCCGGACAAGACTCAAGCGATTGACGTCTTTCCATTACCCAAGACCACCAAGCAATTACGCCGATTCTTAGGCTTATGCGGATGGCACCAGCGTTTTGTTCGTGACTATGCCACCATTACCACTCCCTTGACCGACATGCTGCGTAAGGGACGTAAATTCGTCTGGGAAGAGCCCAGCTTGCGAGCCTTTGAAGAGCTAAAGAAGAGTCTGACTACAGCCCCCGTACTGCACAGCCCGGACTTTGACAAACCGTTCTCAATCCATTGTGACGCGAGTCAACATGGGGTGGGAGCAGTCTTAGTCCAGGTTGCACAAGACGGCGAGGAGAGACCTATAGCCTTCATGTCTCACAAGTTGAACCCAGCCCAGCGAAATTACACGGTCTCCGAGCAGGAATGTCTAGCTGCGGTGTTGGCAGTGAAACGCTTCCGAGCCTATGTGGAGGGACACACCTTTGAAATCGTTACGGACCACGCTTCTCTGAAATGGCTAATGAGCCAGACTGATCTCAACGGCAGATTGGCCAGGTGGGCACTGAAATTACAGGCATTTGACTTCACAATCCGCCACCGAAAAGGAAGCCAGCATGTAGTCCCAGACACCTTATCCAGAATGTTCGCCCCTGAAGGAGCCGAGTTGGTCCAGGAGGACGACAGCCCCCAATTGATCGATCTGGACCATCCTGCCTTCAAGTCAGCCAGCTACACCCAACTGATTCACACTATCCAGAATCAACTGCCCCAGCTTCCTGAACTGCGGTTGACGGATGGATTTATTTACAAGCGGATGGGACACGCATCCGGAGACCCCATACAAGAAGAAGAACAGTGGAAGTTGTGGGTGCCCGAAGAATTAACCACTGATCTTATCAGACGGGCTCATGACCACCTATCAAGTGCGCACGGCGAATACGGTCGTACACTTAGGCGGTTGAAAACCTGTTTCTTTTGGCCTAAGATGGCACAACAGATAAAAGCGTACGTAGCCTCTTGTGAGCTATGCAAGTGCACTAAAGCGCCCAACACCATTCTTCGGCCACCCATGGGTAAGGTTGAGGTCCCCGAACGTGTGTTCCAGCGCTTGTACATTGATCTTATCGGTCCTTACCCTCGATCTACTTCTGGTCACACGGGAGCTGTCGTGGTCCTGGACCAGCTCTCTAAATTCCCTATCATAGAACCACTACGTAACATGCACACTGGACCTATAGTCAGCTTCTTGGAGAACCGAGTCTTTCACATGTTTGGAGTTCCGGAGAAACTTGTCTCCGACAATGGGGTCCAGTTCACCTCCAGCAAGTTCCGAGACCTAATGTCCAAATACGGCATCATCCACCAACGAACCGCCGTCTATTCACCACAAGCCAACGCATCCGAACGACTGAACCGTACGCTCATAGCGGCCATCCGCGCCTATGTCCACCCGAATCAGAAGGACTGGGATCGCAAGTTGTCCGCCATCACTAGTGCTCTGCGCTCGTCGTACCACGCCACTACCGGCATTTCGCCGTATTTCGCATTGTTCGGCCAGTACATGATCTGTCACGGAAGCGCTTACCGGCTATTGCGGCAACTGAAATCGCTAGAGGACCCAATCGTGGTTCTGGAACCGCACGAAAAGCTCCAACTTCTGCGAGATCAACTGCGGGAGAAAATTGAAGAAAGTAGACGGATGGGAGAGGAGCGGTACAACTTGCGATCTCATCCTTCTGGCTTTAAGGCAGGCGACGAAATATATCGTCGAAACTTCCGGCAGAGCGATGCCACCCGACATTACAATGCCAAACTAGACAAGAAATTCGTGAAGTGTCGAGTCCTACAAGTAATAAGCCCCACCCGATACCTCATCGCGGACATGGCTGGCAAAACCCTGGGAATTTACCACGCAAAAGACCTTAGACGGTGAAGTACAACTATTTCACACGCAGAACCTTGGCTTACCTAAATCTCTGCCTGGACGAAGACCTCCGAATAACACCTGACTCCCTACTATATAGCCACTATCGAGTCTTCCCGAACATGGTTGTAGCCTATTCCTCGAAATCGACCTTCGACCCGCCACGGCCCTAACCAAGACCTTTTACATAGGAGGCGGGATCGTAATTACTTCGATTTTGGGGGGGGGGAATGTGTAATGTGACGCCTACGCCCGGGAATCGAAGTGATTCCGATCCCGACCCCTTGCACTCGGCCAGATGGGTATGACCTCGAAATGCAAGCGGACTTCATCTTTCGTGCGGATATCGTTGCGCAGAAAATATTTTTTTTTTTATCTCCAAATATTTAGATCTGTGGATTTAAATATTTGAAACAGAATATTAATCAAAACCCCGACGCATTTCGAGACATATCCATTTGGGAATGCCCCCTCCACCGTGGCCATCGAAAAACTATGCCACTGGCGACAAATGGAGATGCACATTGCCGCCATGTGGCGTTCCATTCCACACACATCTGTTTTGTCCGATGAGAAAAGAAAGTAGTCAATTTGACAAGTGAAAGCTCCGCTATTATATAGTGGTAAAGTAATTTTACACGTCGCTGCGCCTTTCGTCCCGTTTGTCCGTAAAAGTGAACTTTACTGTGTGTGCGCATATGCTGTAGGAAGCAGTAGAAAGGGCTACAATAGGGCAGGACAACAGTGTACCAATCTCCCCTTGCTGTGACTAGGGATTCCTGCGCTTTGGAATTTGAGCCATTAGCCCAGATGGGGATATCGGGCCGCACGTGCACAAGCGCCAATACATTGTAACAGGTAAAGGACTGAGTGTATTGTACACCCACTGCTGTAAGGTTTCAAAAACATTTACTTTTTGCTATTTAGAATCGAAAAGAAGGAACCTTTCGTTCGTTCATGATGATAAACATTAGTTTGAGGTTACCGGAAAACATTTTCAAGGCGGATTTATTTACGAATGGAAGGAAGGAGCAAAGGATCTCGATTTACGCGGACAGCTAGTCGACCATTAAGGTACTGAAGATCTGTATTTTCAATTCAAGAAATGTCTCTGTATTTTCAATTCAAGAAATGTTAATGTCACGAAAGGGCTCTGCAAAGTATAAATGATCACAAGAGGATGAAAGCTTCTTAATATAGTTTTGAATGAACACGAAATGTGTTGAAATTTAAAAAGAAGAAGAATTCCACTGCTCTAATGGTCTGTTTTAGCGGCCAAGCTATAATCGACCTCATTTAATGAATGAATCGAAAAGAATGGAACCTTTGTTTCGCACAGTTGAATGCCACTTCATTCGCAATCGTTGGCGTGGCACTGTAGGCAATTTCGAATCATCTTTTCTGCGGCTTGAATATCTATGTCAGAGCCTGCCGGGAAGGTATCGCTTTTTCTGCAAATACATGCAAAAAATTAGCACTGCTGCGGCGCCGCATTGTTTATCACAGTCCCTCCTCTCGGCCCAGCCATCTGGTCTTGTAGTTGTTTGGCGACGTGCAACAAGTGGTTCGAGTTCGAAGGTATTGTTCTTTCATTTTGCGTCTTTGAGAAGGGAGCATACGTTTAAACGAGGAGAGGTTAGAAACAATTGCGCAAGATCCGGATAGGTGCTTTCGAGGACGTTATGATTGGTTTTACACTGGTGGAAATCTTGATCTGATTGAGAATGCTAACAACCATTATGTGATCCATGCCACCGGAAGGGAATTGCAGAACTTATGTAAGTAAAACGAATATACGGTTGGAACTTTACTTTGTTTTTATTTGAGCATTTAGTGCGAAGCTTAATAGAGTAAAACTTTATGCGTAATAATAATAATTTATCTTTATCTGAGGAACACATGAAATACCAAATTTTTATAGCATTAAAACTTAAATAATCCTATGAATACTGCTTCAATAACGAACGAGTATTTCAACCATCACTCAAAATAATTTCACTTATTTTACACAAGTGTTTACACCTTTACAGTAAAATTGAGATAACAATATTAAAATTTTTTATAGAAAATTACTTATCAAAATATTTCAAACCATCAAATATAAGTGATTTGGTAGAACAGTAACGATAATTCCATTAAAAATTATACTGTTTAGTAATTTTTGAGAGAAGATTTTAATTCAAATTTAACGCTAATGGAAACATATATTTGATAAAATGTAATTCTTAAGCTCGATTTGAACAGGAAACGAAAAAAGGAAGAAACCAAAAAAAAAAAATAATTTTTAATGACATCTAAATATAAATTTCGCTTGGAAACAATTTGCAAAAAAAAAAAAATAGTTTATATATATATATATATATATATATATATATATATATATATATATATATATATATATATATATATATATATATATATATATATCTATTTCAAAAATTCGTCACTGCAAAAGAAAGAAGAAAAGAAATAGATACTATATACAAATAGAATCTCAGAATTCTATTAGTTGTATTCCTAGGTTATATCTTATTGGTGAGGAAGTAGCATAGTTGCATATTAGGTATAATAAGTGATTGTAGTTTAACTTAAAATAAACGTTAGGTAAACTAGAAAAAAAAAAGGCTAAAATCAAAAGATTTATCTTTTATATCCTCTGGAGCTAACATTCAGTTTAGTTTTCTTTTTTAATTTCATTTAATTTTTTTTGTTTTGATTTGCAATTGGTAACTAAGGATGAATAGCGAATAACTCAAAATGATTGTGTAAAATTTATACACTTTTTAGAGTTTAAAGTAAGGAACGTACATTCTTCACATCGTGCTTAATAAATATATAATAGTATGATTTGCTTTTAAAGTTAAGTCAAAGAAATAAATTAACTTACTTCAGTAAGATTGGGATCGTTTGTTCGGAAAGTATTGTAAGTGAAATTTCACGTGTGCTAAACGTTGATTAGAAAAAATGCATCTTTTGCTATGAATCCTTGTCTATACATATATATAGCATAGAATATTATACCAGTGTAATTTTGAAAAGCTACTATTTTATGTTGAAGATTGAAAATGATTGCATTCCCTAACATTTAATTAAATAGTTTTAATAACTATATTTTGTTAATTTAATTAAAGATGAATTTCGAAAATATTAAAATGAATTGCTAAAGATAACCACGACTTTCCTTTTCAGCGGTTCTTCTTTTTCAGTGGGAAGAGAGAGTGCAGGGTAGGAATGCCGTCGCGAGGGTAGGGTTTCGACAAATCCGCGGAGGTTGGTTTCGCGTCACGCGCGGTACGCGGTACCTTTGTAGTTTTGACATTTTGTTAGAGTAGTCTTCGTCGTGTTAACTTCGAGTAGTATACTTTTCGGTACCGCGTCGAAACTTCGGGAACGCGAGATAAAAATTAGATTTTGAATGCTTGACTGGTTATAAGACGAAATACGGAGTAACGTAAAGTAGGTTTCTTCTCCGTATGGTTTGTTTTGATAACGCGTTTTGGAAAACGGGCATGTTCAGGTGGCTGAAATATTGTAATTGAGCGTAACCCATTCGGAGACCCGCGACCGAAATCCTCTCCGAACTAGCTGGCCAACAAGCAGCCACCGCGTGAATGGGTTACGGTGCACGGATTGGTTGACCTGTTGGTACCATCCGTTGGCACTTCTCAGACTTAACGTCTAGAACCGATGAGAGGTCGGTTCCGCGTTCGAACCTAAAAGGTAGAAAATCATTACAAGTATTAAAGCAAAAACGCATGTAAAATATTTGAAATTTAAACATTACAGATGTGGTTTCATGCCTCTAAAGCTACATTAATTTTCTTTTTAATTTCTTTCCAATTTATTTGTTTGTTATTTGTACTCCACTTATATAAGACCCATAATTCTTTGAGAATGTTCAACTGGTTTTATTATTTGATTTTCCTTACATAGATAGTTGCCGTTTTATCGTTTTTTGATTCACTTCAATTATTTTAACGCTCTAGGTAGCAAATTGAAAACTTTACATGTAACAAATCTGAAATTTTTCCCTCCAGTTTCACCCTGTATTTTTGGTAGTTCAATACTTCCCTATCTCGTTATACTTCTACTGTTTAAATAATATATTGATTTAAGGAATTGATATTGTAAAGTGAGAGATTCGAGTATAAAAGTTTGACGGATGGTTAACAGGGCGTGGTTATCTTTTTTCTTGAACATTAATTTAAAAATTTTTTCTTGCAGCTTTGTTAATTTGCTATGTGACTTTCAGAAGCACCACTCCAAGCGTTTTTTTTCCATAAGAGGCAAGACTATTAAAGAGTGCATAATAAATTGACACTAATTGGGTTTTATTAAGAATGCACTTTAATTGAGAAAATATATAATAGATATCGGAGTTTTCTAATTAAGTAAATCACATGATTTTGCCAAGTCAATCCCGAGTCTACAGAGTGCGTACGGTATTTGAGGACAACTTGAGAGTAAAATTAATTAGCTTGTATTTTTAACAAAATTTAATGAAATTTCAGGAATTGTTCATACAACGTTAAATTAATAGATGGCTGTAAAGTTATTCAATCAAATAGCCATTAGCAGCAATAACCTCTTCGATCCGGGTCCAGAAACGATTACATGCCCGAATCAAATGCTCCTTGTTCATATTGACCATAACGGCATTAATAGCAGTCTTCAGCGAAGAAGTCGTATTCGCAGGAGGCTTATTGGTCCCACGCTCAACTACCCCCCATGCGTAATAATCCAAAGGATTAAGATCTGGGAAGCTAGGTGGCCATAGGTTCGGTGTTATGTGGTCATAAAAATGTTCGGCCATCCAATCTTGTGTCGCCATCGCTTTATGTGAAGGGGCAGAGTCTTGTTGAAAAATGTCTGGTCTGCCTTCGCTTACATTGTATATCCAGGGTTTCACTACCGTCTCCAAAACCTCGATGTATGCAGCAGAGTTCACTCGAAGTCCTTGAGTAAAAAAGTGTGGTGGCATAATATGTCCTTCGTTGCTAACAACACCTAAAACCATAACAGTGGCTGGAAATTTTGTGTGCATAACAACAGGAACCTCCGTAAGATTTGAACATAGCCATCTGTCATTTCTGCGATTGGTCTTTTGATGTTGGTCAAAATTTTTTTCGTCAGAAAAAACCATAACATTTTAGGCGCCTCAGGGTGTTTGATTCTGTCTAAAAGACATTTTGATCAGAGTATTCTCTGTCCCCGTGTTCGTTCCGACATGAACTGTCCTCTGCGCATCACGTAAGACTTATACCGAAGGTCTTTGTAGACAACTCTACAAATAAGGCGCTCAGAACATGAACTTCACTTGCAAGGACCCTCATTGATTTTGAAGGGTCCTCGTCTATGATCGCTTGCACCTACTCTAAAACTTCTGCAGATCGGACAGTCTTTTTGCATTTTGCAACCAATTCTGTATCACCTCTTGAAGCTTTCAATTCATGGCGAACCTTATGCATGAATGAACGAGCGCAATTGAGAAAATTAGGGATATTGAAATCTGTATGGTTCGCACATATAGCGACGATGACAGCATGTCTCGACATTTCTTGAGCGTTAATGCAGTCCGCCATTTCCTATCTGAAAAGGAAACAAAATTTAAAAAAATTATAATCACCTTTATGCATGTCCTCAAAAGCGTACGCACCCTGTATATGTGTATAATATATATATATATATATATATATATACATATATATATATATATATATATATATATATATATGTATATATATATATATATATATATATATATATATATATATATATATATGTATATATATATATATATATATATATATATATATATATATCTATATATATATATATACATTTAAATATATACATATATATATATATATATGCATGTATATACATACATATATATATATATATATATATATATATATATATATATATATATCTCTATATACATATATATATATATATATATATATATATATATATATATATATATATATATCTATATATATATATATATATGTATGTATATACATGTGTATATATATATATATATATACATATACATATGTATGTATATACATGTATATATATATATATATATATATATATATATATATATATATATATATATATATATATATATATATATATATATATATATATTATACACATATACAGGGTGCGTACGCTTTTGAGGACATGCATAAAGGTGACTATAATTTTTTTTCCTTTTCAGGTAGGAAATGGCGGACTACATTAACGCTCAAGAAATGTCGAGACATGCTGTCATCGTCGCTATATGTGCGAACCATACAGATTTCAATATCCCTAATTTTCTCAATTGCACTCGTTCATTCATGCATAAGGTTCGCCATGAATTGAAAGCATCAAGAGGTGATACAGAATCGGTTGCAAAATGCAAAAAGACTGTCCGATCTGCAGAAGTTTTAGAGTAGGTGCAAGCGATCATAGACGAGGACCCTTCAAAATCAATGAGGGTCCTTGCAAGTGAAGTTCATGTTCTGAGCGCCTTATTTGTAGAGTTGTCTACAAAGACCTTCGGTATAAGTTTTATGTGATGCGCAGAGGACAGTTCATGTCGGAACGAACACGGGAACAGAGAATACTCTGATCAAAATGTCTTTTAGACAGAATCAAACACCCTGAGGCGCCTAAAATGTTATGGTTTTTTCCCGACGAAAAAAATTTTGACCAACATCAAAAGACCAATCGCAGAAATGACAGATGGCTATGTTCAAATCTTACGGAGGTTCCTGTTGTTATGCACACAAAATTTCCAGCCACTGTTATGGTTTTAGGTGTTGTTAGCAACGAAGGACATATTATGCCACCACACTTTTTTACTCAAGGACTTCGAGTGAACTCTGCTGCATACATCGAGGTTTTGGAGACGGTAGTGAAACCCTGGATATACAATGTAAGCGAAGGCAGACCAGACATTTTTCAACAAGACTCTGCCCCTTCACATAAAGCGATGGCGACACAAGATTGGATGGCCGAACATTTTTATGACCACATAACACCGAACCTATGGCCACCTAGCTTCCCAGATCTTAATCCTTTGGATTATTACGCATGGGGGGTAGTTGAGCGTGGGACCAATAAGCCTCCTGCGAATACGACTTCTTCGCTGAAGACTGCTATTAATGCCGTTATGGTCAATATGAACAAGGAGCATTTGATTCGGGCATGTAATCGTTTCCGGACCCGGATCGAAGAGGTTATTGCTGCTAATGGCTATTTGATTGAATAACTTTACAGCCATCTATTAATTTAACGTTGTATGAACAATTCCTGAAATTTCATTAAATTTTGTTAAAAATACAAGCTAATTAATTTTACTCTCAAGTTGTCCTCAAATACCGTACGCACTCTGTAGACTCGGGATTGACTTGGCAAAATCATGTGATTTACTTAATTAGAAAACTCCGATATCTATTATATATTTTCTCAATTAAAGTGCATTCTTAATAAAACCCAATTAGTGTCAATTTATTATGCACTCTTTAATAGTCTTGCCTCTTATGGAAAAAAAACGCTTGGAGTGGTGCTTCTGAAAGTCACATAGCAAATTAACAAAGCTGCAAGAAAAAATTTTTAAATTAATGTTCAAGAAAAAAGATAACCACGCCCTGTTAACCATCCGTCAAACTTTTATACTCGAATCTCTCACTTTACAATATCAATTCCTTAAATCAATATATTATTTAAACAGTAGAAGTATAACGAGATAGGGAAGTATTGAACTACCAAAAATACAGGGTGAAACTGGAGGGAAAAATTTCAGATTTGTTACATGTAAAGTTTTCAATTTGCTACCTAGAGCGTTAAAATAATTGAAGTGAATCAAAAAACGATAAAACGGCAACTATCTATGTAAGGAAAATCAAATAATAAAACCAGTTGAACATTCTCAAAGAATTATGGGTCTTATATAAGTGGAGTACAAATAACAAACAAATAAATTGGAAAGAAATTAAAAAGAAAATTAATGTAGCTTTAGAGGCATGAAACCACATCTGTAATGTTTAAATTTCAAATATTTTACATGCGTTTTTGCTTTAATACTATAGTGCACTTTA
>OZ017738.1:309411068-309441068 GCA_963969285.1 Odontomyia ornata
ATGTTTCATTCTCTCTTCGACCTGGCTGACCTTTTCCTCGACCTGGTCAACCTTTTCCTCGACGCCTTTAATTTGTTTGTTCAGACTGCCGAGCTCCGCTTTTATTTCGGTGGACTGTTTTTGAAAATCTGCCTTGATTCCGATCGCTTGTTGGTCTAGCTTCGCTGATTGTTCATTTAGCTTAGCAGTTAAATTAGGTGACTGTTCACTTAGCTTCGTAGTTAAATTGGACGACTGTTGTCGCTGCTCTTGCTGCATCAGCATCAACATTTGCATCAGCGCATTTTCTGGTTCGTTTGGTTTTGGTGTTTCGGCTTCACCACCTTCTGCGCCTTTTTCTGCATCTGTAGGCTCACCCGAATCAAGATACGCACCTTCCGATTCAATTGCGTCACGCAAGCGTGCAATCAGTATGGCCTTTGTACCTTGCGTGGCCAGATTTCGCTGTTCCAACTCCTCTTTGAGCTCCGATATGCTCAATTGATTGAATTGTAGATGTAAGTTTCCTGGCATTGTTTTTATTGTTTCGGCAATTTTTCTACCAGTTTCCACGTTAATTCTCACTATTGTGCACTTCAAAAATGTTTAATCGTTTTCATTTCCACAATTTTCTTTCTTACTTCTTGACACCATTGTCGCGTGTTTTGGTTCGCGGCCAATAATTTAAATGTTCCAGGAAAGTGAAAACGCAATGTCTTTTAATTAAATTTAAAAGAGTTTATTAAATTGCTTAAAAATGCACAATCACTTATTTGGTCTATTTCACAATTTTAATTTTCACTTTTAAAATCTAACTTCCACTTGTCCATAAATTTCTATCGCAATTGTCTACTAAAATCACTTCACACTCAAACAATCAATATCGCCTGTACTTCGCGTATCGCAGTTTTCTATCGCAGTTGTAATGAATCCCCCCATTCATTCAGCTCGCCTTTATATAGGGTCTGTAGTCATTCAACCCAGTTCTCGTACATTGGCGAATTAGCGGGAACATTCGAGCGAGCGTGAATGAATGGAGCAGTGACTCACTTTCAGATGTTGATGCTTGGTGGGTTCTCGTGGTTTCGAGTAAATTCATTTCGTTGTTGTTCTTAATTGTTGTGCAAACAATTGCGACAGTAACTCGCAGAATTATTTGTACATGTAACAATATATATATATATATATATATATATATATATATATATATATAGTTATTTATATACATATATATACGTAGACATTCATATATATAGGTAGACATACACACACACACACACATATATATATATATATATATATATATATATATATATATATATATATATATATATATATATATATATATATATATATATATATATATATATATATATATAGGAGGTGTTTCCAAAAAGTTAAATCACTTTGTATTTTTAGGAAAAAATATTCATTCGTTCCCCAATATTTATGTTGCCCCGTTCAAAGTAATCAATACACTTGTGCCAACTCCTTTTCCAATCCTCGAAGCAGTTCTAATAAGCATTTTTCGATACAGCCTTGAGCTCTTCCAGCGATGCAGTTTTCATCTCCTGAATTGTTGCAAATCTCCGTTCTTTCAAAGGAAACAAGAAAAAGTCACACGGTGCCATATACGGTGAATATGGCCGTCGAGGCATGATTGTGGTTTTGCTTTGGCCAAAAAGTTCTTGATCTTTGATCCGCCATTTTCGATAGCAAAATATCGTCCAGGACACAATATAATTCTAACCATAATGCGTCTCAGAAAAAAACTAAATGAACAAGTATTATATGGCATAAACTGTAAATTTATGTTCGTGAAGAGTGTACGATTATTGAAAAAATAGAAAAATCGATAATCGAATGTACGTTGCCCGTTTGTGAAAAGTCACCTTGCTTTTTGTACAAGTCATTCAATCCGTTTCTCGTATATTGGCAAATGTTCTGACGAGAACTACCTAGGATATTCGAAAAAGTCTGATTACCCACAGTGACGTCACTTGTTTACTTTCAGATATTGACCATGGATTTACTTGGTCCATTCTTGTGCTTTCGAGTACATGCTTTTGATGTTGTTTGTTTACTTTTCTTGGTTCCTTCTTTTCAATCAACATTGATCTTGATGTTGTTAACAGTGCCGACAACAATTGCGACAGTATTCGCAGAAATGTGTGGATATGTAACACTACCCCCACCTCCAATCTTTTCGCCCGGAAAAGATGTGTCGCCAGTTGTAGTTCAGTCTCCTTCGATATAATATGGGGTACAACGGTCCAGGTGCACGAATTTTATTTTGGCTTTCGGCTTACGGTGTTTCTGTATACGATATACGATGTCGTTGATTCGCTTTGTAACTCGGTATGGTCCCTCCCAATTATGCTGCAACTTCGGAGACCTACCCTTCCGCCATTGTTATCTTGCTGGAAGCAAGTAGAATTTGCCTTGAGACCATACCTGGTCTTCATGCGGTCAGTAGCCAATTCGAAGTCTTTTCGCACTGTCCGATGTATCTGGTTCAACCGTTGCCTTAGATCACTTGCGTACTCCTAGATCGTTTGGGGTTTCTCAGGGCATGTGCAGAACTTTATGTCAGCCAGCAGATAAATAACCTTTCCAAAAATGACTTTGGCTGTGGCCTCGCCCGTCGATGCATGTTCGGTAGCTCTATACGCCATCAAGAATAATGGGACGTGCCGGTCCCAGTCCATTTGGTTCTTGTCAACCATATTGGCCAGGTGTTTATTGAGTGCGCCGTTGAATTGTTCGACCATATTATCGGATTGGCAATGCAGCGGTGTTGCCCTCGTTTTCCATATTCCCAGCAGCTCCAACATTTCGCCAAAAACTAGTGACTCAAAGTTTCAGCCTTGATCCGAACGTAGTTCACGAGGAACGCCGTACCTACTGATCCAGTTTAACACTAGCTGTTTCGCTATAGTAGTTGCATCCTGGTTGGGAAAAGGGGAGGACACCGGGCCACTTGCAAAATAATCGGCCACAACCAGTGTGCATCGGTTTTCCCGTTTGGATTCAGGAAAGGGTTCTGCGATGTCACCGGCAATCCTTTCAAACGGTCCCTCCACGTTATAGGTTTGCATTTGTCCTCCCAGTCGTCGCGCTGAGCCTTTGACGGAAGCGCAAATTGTGCATCTACGGTACTAATCCTCTACGTCTGGAGCGTGGAGCCAGTAAAACCTTTCCCGCAATTTTTCTAAGGTCTTGTTAACACCAAGGTGGCCTCCCGAGGATCTTTCATGCATTTCCTTAACCAGATTGTGAATTTGACTCTGGGGAAGTATAGTTTGCGTCCTATAGGAGCTGCCATCCACCGTTTCCCATTTCCACATGAGTACGCCACCTTCCACCTGAAGCGAGTTCCATTGTGCCCAATAGCTTTTCTGGGTGGTGCCATGAATCGAAACGTCCTTCCACTCAGGTTGCCCAGTCGTCCCCTAACATACAAGCAAACCTCCGATGTCTTCAACGGCTAGCTGGGCGTTTTGAATCTTCTCCAACGACCAACCTTCATCAAATTCGGCCGTTATCGCTCGCAGGTCAATGCTTGCAGTTAGCTGGACATGGACGAAGAGATAGGGCTTCAGCATTTCCATGAACTACACCCTACCGATGAACACTTTTGTAATCGTATGACTGCAATCTTTCGATCCATCTCGCAACTTGTCCCTCGGGGTTTTTGAAGTTAAGCAGCCATCTGAGCGATGCATGGTCTGTTCAAAGAACAAATTTCTGGCCATATAGGTACTTGTGAAACTGCTCGGTGGCCTCCATTATAGCCAATAGCTCTTTCCTGGTCACGCAGTAGTTCCTCTCACTTTTTGAGAGAACTCGACTGTAATACGAGAGGACTCTTCCTTCGCCATCGATCTGCTGGCAGAAAATAGCTTCAATCTTGCCGCTGCTCGCGTTGTTGTCAACTACAAACATTTTTCCAAATTTCGGATATGCCAGCACGGGTGATTCACATAGCTTCTCCTCCAAGGTCTCAATGGCTACCTGGCATTGTTCATTCTAGATATGTGGACGTTTTTTCTCGGTTACCTGATGCAGACACTTAGCTTTTTGGGCAAAGTCTTTGACGAATCTTCGATGGTTTGTAGTTGGCGCTTGTTGTTTGGTCTTGGCCAGCTTTTCACGGCTTCAATTTTCTCAGGATCTGTTTCGACCCCCTCTGCTGGTACAACGTGTCCCAAGTATTTTACTTCAGCTGCAAAGAGGTTACACTTGTCAGGACGAAGTTTCAGATCCTCCTGTTGCAATCGGGAAAACACCTCTTGTATGTTCCGCACATGATCTTCGAACGTTCTCCCGATAACAATGATGTCATCTAGGTACACCAAAGAGAACTTCCAGGTTAGTCCTCGTAGCATGTATTCTATCAAGCGTTCGAAGGTGGCTGGAGCATTGCAAAGCTAAATGGCATCACCACGAATTGCCACAACCCGGTCCCAACTAAAAATGCGGTCTTCTCTCGGCCCTTCTTGTCGATTTCTACCTGCCAGTAGCCACTCTTGAGATCGAGTGTAGAAAACCATTATGGGTCAGCTAAAGTGTCCATGATGTCGTCGATGCATGGAAACGGGTAACTATCATTCTTAGTGACGTCGTTAAGCTGCCTATAGTCGACACCAAAATGAACTACTGGCGTGGCCCATAGACTGACAGAAGGCTCAATAACACCTTATTTTTCTATGTCCGAGAGCAGTGCGCTCACTTCTCCTAGTGTGGCTTTAGGAAAATGTATCGGTGCTTGTTGAATCGACTTATCTCCCTGTGTATCTTAGACGTGAGTTACCATACTCGTTCGGCCTTGGTCATCCGGGCTTTTTAAAAAGATGTCACTGTACTTGGTGACCAGATCAGAGGCTTGAATAGTTGCACTGCCGATTTGGTAAGCTTCAATATTGCAGACGTGAATTCCTGGGGTTTGTCTATGTCCTGTGTTTTTTTCCAATGGTTGTCGTGAGTAGCTTGCAAAGAGGTGATGGTGGAAACAAGCTGGCAGTTTCGGATGACTTCTCCCACTTTGATGCTCGTGGTTGTGTCTGCGGTGTCTAGGACTCTAACCGGAACGTATCCGTTCCTTATAGATCTTACAAGGCTTCGTCCGACAATCAAACTGTGCAATGCCAATGTCTTCGTTGGCTCTATAAGATAAGATCGGTGGTCTCCAGAATCACCATCAAGCTTGGCCCATACAATGCTTTCGGAAAATTTCGGCACATCAGTGTCAGTACATACTAGCACATTTATCTTGGGAATTTGGACGCTGGGATCCTCCATCAATACTTCCCCACTCCACCGTTTCAATACCTGTTTGCCCAAATCCAACGTGATTCCATATGTTCGCGACCAGAAAATTATGTCGGAACGGACGGTCTCCCAACTATACCAGGTAGTTGAGCTCTCCATGGACAGGTGCAGTTTCTCCCGTAGCTGCCCGTAGTGAGAAAATCCTGCCCTTGTGAAGTAGCTTTTGCCTCACTAGTTCTGGTCGGATAATCAATCGGGTTGCACCAGTGTTGATTGATGTGGTGCAATTTTTTCCTTCAACTTGAGCCGGAAGACATAAGTCTGCTTCTCCTCGATGTGGTCTTGACACGGTGATGGTGGTGCTGGGGACGTCGATCCTCCTAGCCAACCTCTGCCTCACGAATTCGGCTCTTACATGTTTCGCGACCCCTCAGTTTGAAGGGCTTCCATTCTGTGCTCCTGACTCGGTCTGGAGCTCCTCCTAGCTGCACACCCTGGACAATAACTCGATTTTCTTCGCTTCTTGCTGTCTCTTTGTAGATGCCCCTTCTCTTCGCAATTCCAGCATCTAGGCGCACCATTCACCTGCGGCTCTCATTCAATTTCCACGCGCTTACATCTGCACTCGTGTGCCATTACCTTGCGAACCCGGGCAGTGGAACGAATCACATTATTTGCTACCTCCAAGTTCAGACTATAAGCCAATGCGTCCTTAATCGTTTGCTTTTGAGCTAAACGCACGGCTTGTTGCAATTCCTGCTCCTTCAATGCGCTGATGAATGCTTCTGTGGCTGCGTCATCTCGATGTTCCGGGTCGCAAGCTGGGGAAGCCAAAAATGCCAGTCGCTCAATGTCTTGGGCTAGCTGCTGTAGGGTTTCACCAGATTTCTGCCTTGATTTCGATTGCTTGTCAGTCTAGCTTCGTTGATTGCTCCTCCAGCTTCTGTGTGATGTCTGGCTTGATTTTGAATGACTGTTGTCGCTGCTCTTGCTGCATCAGCATCAACATTTGCATCAACGTATTTTCTGGTTCCATTGATTTGGGCGTTTCTGCTTCTCTATTAAGCTCAGACATAGTCAATTCATTAATTTTTAAGTGTAAGCTGCGAAGCATTTTTATTATTACGGTTTTTTTCTACCAGTTTCCACGTGAAAGGTGAAAAATACTTAAAAGTGAAAAATGTTTTCACTTTCAAAATTTTCATTCTGACTTCTTGACACAACTGTAGCGTTTTACGGTTCACGGCCGATAAGTTTAATGTCCCGGAAAAATGAAAACGCACTGTCTTTTAAATTAAGTTGAAAGAGTTTATATACTAAGAATACAAAATAATTAATTTCCCTATTCTGCCAATCGCACGTTAATTTACTTTTCATTTGTATTAATAACTGTCCTCAAATATATTACGAAAATCTTTTACTTCACTGTCAATCAATATCGCCTTCAATTTGCGCTCTACTCTTATCGTAGTTTTACCATCGCAGTTTTTACTACTACTAGATCCCCCACTCATTCAGCTCGGCTTTATATTCAATCCATTTCTCGTATTTATATTCAATCCATTTCTCGGATCTTGGCGAATGTTCTGACGAGAACTACCTGGGATATTCGAGAAATTCTGAATAACCGCATTGACGTCACTTGTTTACTTTCAGATATTGACCATGGATCTACTTGGTCCATTCTTGTGCTTTCGAGTACATACTTTTGACGTCGTTTGTTTACTTTTCTTGGCTGCTTTTTTTCAATCGATATCATAGATATTAACAGTTGCGACAACAATTGCGACAGTAGTTCCAAGAAATTATTTGGACGTGTGACCATATATACGTATACAGATATATATATATATATATATATATATATATATATATATATATATATATATATATATATATATAAATATATATTTATATATATATATACATGTATATACATGTATATACATATATATATATATATATATATATATATATATGTATATATATATATATATATATGTATATATATATACATATGTACATGCATATACATGTATATATATATATATATATATATATATATATATATATATGTACATAAATAAATATATATATATATATATATATATATATATATATATATATATATATATATATATGTACATAAATAAATATATATATATATATATATATATATATATATATATATATATATATATATATATATATATATATATATTATATATATATATGTACATAAATATATATATATATATATATATATATATATATATATATATATATATATATTTATATATATATATGTACATAAATATATATATATATATATATATATATACTCGTATATATATATATATATATATATATATATATATATATATATATATATATATATATATATCTTCTTCTTCTTCCTTGCACTACAGCTCCTCTTGGGATTTCACTTCCTGCAAATAGCGTCTCCAGCTGTCTTGGTCCATCGACCGCGTTCTCTAGAGTAGTGATGAACTGTCTTCGTCGACCGAGTCAGACCAGCGTTTCCCCGGTTTCCTCATTGACCTCCTGCTTTCAGCTCTCCCAACGAATACCTTTTCGGGGATCCGTTGTTCGTCCATACGATTCATGTGGCCAGCCCATAGTGACTTCCGCAGTCTAAAAATCGCTGAGACCTCGGTGGCCGTAAAATCATGCTTGCTGTTGCGTCCATTCTATTTGATGCACTAAACCACTAAATAATAGAAATCTAAAGAGCTAACACACTGTTCTGCCCGATTTTTTAAAACTGCGTCAAATCTGAGTTTTTGACGCGCGAGTTCTCGAACTTCTCAAGAGCTATCACTCATTGGCAATCTATATCTTTTCAAACTTTCCGTGTGGCTCGGTCTGGAATTTCATTCGGATAAATGATTCTGGTGAAGTGAACTGGTTGTCCTTGAAAAGTGTAATAATTTTATTCAAACGCGGTGCATAAAAGTGCGGTTGCAACTCCAGACCGAGCCACATGGAAAGTCGAGAAAGCAGTGCACATGTCGCCCTTCGACGCAATCTCTTGGCTTATCTCCACTAGACTCCCCCACGCTGGCAACGTAGGTTTCATCGGTCAGCCCCTTGCATGTTGGCAACAGTAGCTTTTTCCTCCACGAGATAAAACAGCAATTCTTTGCTAAATTACGTTGCAAAGGTGTTGCCGTCATCAAACTTTTTTTGTGATTTCATTTAATTTATTTAATTTTTTCGTTAGGAAGCAATTCTTCTGGTAATTTATTGGCTGTTTCCGGTAGAAATGATTGAGCAAAGTGTATAATTTACGTAGCAAATTAAGAATACTAATTATTTTTATGATCCGTCATCAAGGAAACGATATCTCTATCAAATCCTTGAAGAGTGCAAAATATTTAGCACTTTTCGTACGAAAGATTATTAAAATTCAGTTTCCTGATATCAATGCAGCATATTGAACTGTTAATGTCTACAGAGTCCTTGAAAGGACAACAATTCTATACCGATATATTTTAGCTCAATATGCTGTCCTTCATTTGGAACCCCTGCAATCAAAATCCTCACACGCTTCGATAAGTTATGCTGAAAAATCGGGGTTAAAGTCGAAAATTTTCTAGTTTCGCCATTAATTTTATTTCTCGTCGTTTAAATGGGACTTAATAGGAAGAAAGACGTATCATTTTCTGGAAACAGGAGTCTTCTATCGATCACCGCTCAAAGGTTTAAGTTGAACATACCTAAAAAAATAAGCAACAATAAAAAATTATACGTGAGGAATTGATAACCTTCTTTCCTTTGGAAGTCGGTTAAAAATGCTGGGAGTTCAACATAGATGTACACAAAATCTTCGTTGACTTTAAGCAAGCATACAATGTATTGATCGTAGCGTACTGTATCAACTATGCTTTGCTTTGACATCCCAGCCAAATTGGTCCGTCTAACCAAAATGACAATGACGTTGACGACCTCCCAAGTTCGCATCAATAAGCAACTTACTGATGCCTTTGACACAAATATCGGACTCAATCAAGGAGATAGGCTGGCCCGATTGCTATTCGATTTGGCTCTGGAGTACATCACAAGGAAGCCACCTGTCGATGCACGAGGCACATTACTATACAAGTCGAGTGAAGTAGTAGTCTATTCGAACGACATAAACATTTTGTCATGGTCATTAACAGCTCCTCTTGAGCTTTCACTTCCTGCAGATAGCGTCTCCTACTGTCTCGGTCCATCGGCCGCGTTCTCCAATTTCGAAATCAGAGCAGTGACGAACTGTCCAGCGTTTCCCAGGTTTCCTCATTGGTCTCCGGCCTTCAGCTCTCCCAACGAATACCTTTTTGGGGATCCGTTGTTCGTCCATACGATTCATGTGGCTAGCAACATAGTAGCTTCCTCAGTCTGACAATCGGTGAGACCTCCAGGTCATTAAAAATTTAATACAGATCGTGGTTGTATGGATTTCGCCATTGGTCTCTGTCTAGCTCCGCTCCGATTATTTGCCTCAGGACCCGTCGCTCAAAGGCGTTCAATATATTTGCGGATGCTTGGGTTAGAGTCCATATTTCATACCCATAGCATAACACAGGTCTTATCACAGATTTGTATACTTGAAGCTTTGCTTTCCTGTGTATGCTGCTGATCTTCAAGATCGTCAAAACTGAGTTAAAAAGTTTTTTAATGTGAGTTATATTCTTTGGCGTATTTCGTCTCTTTCATTAATGGTTTTCATTATTTTGGCCCCTAAATATACAGATTTGCTCACATTTTCGATACCGCATTCGCCAAGTATGGTATTTTGTGTGCTTGAGGTATTTTTCCTCGACTGCTTAATGAGCTTTGTTTTGTTTTCATTGATTTGTAGGCCTACTAGTTTTGCTTCGCTTTCAAGTAGAAGGGTTTTGTGCTCAACTTCTCAGAAATGCAGTCACCAGCAACGAATAAAGTCAAGAAATACGTCAAAGACATTTGCACGTTTGAAAAAAATCCATCGGTTTTCTAATTTCGACGGTCGCTATTTTGTTGCGAACCAGCCAAAATTACTCAAATCATGAATCCTTAAGTATATTTATGTAACTGACCTTATTTGAAATTTTCAAGAAGATCAAATCAAAACTGCAGTGATCATGTGATATTGTTGTTGTAATTGGAGAAATTTCAAATGGCTATAACTTCCGTGTATATCATTCGATTTTCATCAAACTTACAAAGGTTAAATCTTTTGGAGGACTGCTTGAATTGAATTTCGTTTAGTTCAAGGGTACGCATACGATTTTATTGAGAAAAATGTGAAATTCGCATAGCACACCATCATCAACAAAGTAGAGTGAATTTTTGACTTCAAAGGTATTTATTGTTGTTGCACTCTTGAACACCTACCTCCATGATTTTTTTCAGATTTTTCGGATCACAAGTGTCCAATCACGAGGGGCGGACACGCATTTTCATGTACTTCCCCATCCTGTGCGCCGCTTGAAACAAAAAGTGCCAAATTAAGACGTCTTTTGGACCTGTTTTGTTGTTTCATTTGATACCCATATTTTTTTTCGGGGGCCACTCCCCTACATGGGCAGACCCCTCTTAAATACCTGATAACATTTTTTGTTGTTGAACTTTGAAGATAGCACCACTTTCCATCTTCATACAAAATTTGATGTTTCTAGCTTAAGTGGTTTGTGAGAAAAAGTGCTGACATATATTATATTGGATTTTTATGATTTTATTGATTTCAGGATCCAATGCCATAGTTCTTTTTCCGTTTGCAAGGTCGTTGCCCTGAGTCCAATCTATTCCTAGGCCCTTCTGCAGGTTTCGAAACATTGTAGGGTTTTCCCGGGATGGGGAGTTAGCCCGTCGCCCAACTTTCATTCCAGTGGCATGGTTATTACTTCGATTCCGTCATCAGGCACGGAAGACTCGCCGTCACTTTCTTACATCTCCACAAAGGAGATGTAAGTATGATTTAGTAGCAGAGCTGTGGATGTATTAACAGTTATTAGCATATCTCGGCATTTAATGTCTCATTATTGGGAAACCAGTAAACCCAATGAGTAATCATGGAAGCTGTGGGTTGGGGAAACAAGGAGTTCCCTCCTCCTTTCTCAAATTTTAATTCAGATATTAAAATTTATTTATATTTATCAAATATTTTTTTTTTATGTTGAGAAAATGATATATCGATGATGGTAGCGGTGTTAATGGCGGTGTTTATTTCGGGTTAGTACTAATAATATTATTAAGTTGCATATTAAATTGTTCCGCACTTATTGCCCTCAAGCAGTTCGCCTAGGCGGGCTGCTTGATTGCTAGAAAAGAAAGCATTAAAGTTGCTCACAATGAATACAGGAGTGGTTTATTTATTGGTTTTCTTTAAATGTTGCTGGATGTCAACTAACACGAAAACATGCCGCTGAAGACCCGGCTCAATACATGATTAGGCGATTCTCAATGTCAAAAACATAATAATTATGGGGAATTGATTCTATAAATGTAAATGTTGACTAATCAAAAAATTCAGGTTCTTCTGGTAATTGGTAACCCTGTTATGCGATATCTTATGAATCTTAAAAATAGCCAAAGCTTTCAGGGTGAATTCATCCTTTAAATCAAGTACGTCAATAGGCTATTTAGTATAAATGTTAATTTGGATAAATCTTGTGTCTTAATCAATTAATCACAATTCATCCTACAATTTTCGGCGCTCAACCGGAATATGGATGGATGAAAGTGTGCTATTGAATGTGAAAAATTAAACAACGTTAAAAAGGAAAACATTGCAATATAATGTACGAAGTGAGCTAGCGAATGTAGAAGGTGCAAACCCACAAAAAACAAAACGGCTCCTACAAATGGGTACTAGGGTGCAAACAGCCTACGACAATATTGTCATGGGACTAACTTAACTTACACATGGTTAAATAGAAGCGAGTAACGTTATTGAAATCTGCGAAGATTAAAAAATTGTTTGTTGGAGATTCCTTCCCCGGTTTTGTTTGGTTTCACTTGAACTTATTTTATTTAATTAACTCTTTGTTTTATTTTTACAACAACAACAAATCAAAACTTAACTGCAACTATAGCTGTAATTCAACTATACCTTAATATCCAACTCTGAACTCAATACGAACTAACTTTATTATAACTGCATCTCAACTCAGCATAGTATCTCAACTCAACTTACTTACTAGCTCTCAAAAGGCCGCTTTTATAATGATAAGAACGCTGATGAACCATTCTCTTTGTGTCTTTGATTCAAGCTAAGAATTGAACTTTGGTATGATGGTCTCAGCAATGCAAGTAAGCGGAATTGGATATTAGAATAACAGGATGTTAGTATTTGATTAATCAAATTTCTTAATGATGAGATCTGAGTCATAGATGATCAATATATGAGCCAGAATGTTTAAAATAAAGGGTTGGTGAATTGTGTGCTGATGTAAGGGTTTAGGTTTATGTGTAACTTATTCCTACTTAAGCTCACTGTTGTCCTCAACATGATTATGTTTTAGTAATTCGGTATCTTCAGCTATATGAATTTTTTATAAATGATGGATTATTACCATTATGACAATAATTAGTAGTAATGTTGATTTTGTTTCAATTATAATTATAAATAATTCTTTCAAAATTTTTAAAACTCTCAAGTTTGATTTCTATAAATTTTAAATCAATTTGGTTATTAGATACATTTGGTTCTAATACTGAAATTTGTGAGAATTCTTTTACATCGTTTTTGAATATATTATTCATAGTATGAATTTCATAATTTGCAAATCTAATTATATTGTTTCCATTTAATTCATATGTTTTATCATTACATGATTGATAAGTAGTCGTTTTGACATTAATCAACAATATTAAGCCCTTTTCAATTTCTTCCATTATTGTTTCATTACTTGTTTTAGCTGTACAATAAATATTTTAACATTTCAATTCATTTCCTAAGTGTTTGATACTCTCCTAAAATTTATAATATTTACTATTACAGCTTACAACTACACTTATGTTTATGTTTCATGATTGATTATTTACATTGGTTATTTTTCTCGCATAATATGATAGTAAAGGTTGTGTAAGTATAGGTATATTAACCGCAAATACAATAGTTACATTTATTCTGAAAATATTTAATGTAATTTATTTTATTTCTTCAAATGAAAGATTATACTCGTAGGTATTGATTTCATATGTTAGAATTGATTACGACATTGTTCCAGATTTACCATTTTTTCGTAAATATGGGATGTTGTTTTTGTATGAAAACTAATTTTTTAATAATTGAAAGTTTTTCTGCTTTAATACATGTAAATAATACACAATCATATGAATTTTCCTGTTTTGGACAGTTTTTAACGTTTTCTTTTGTGAATGTTGATGTATCAAAAGGTTTTTTCGGTTTGTGAAGGCTTTCTCCTCGTAGAAAATTTTCTAGGGCATCCAAAATTTGATTGTTACTTTCTTCTAAAGAGTCAGATCAATGACTGATAGACACCAGCGGTTATTATTAACATGGACGTAAATTAGAATCATGTCATAGGAAAATATATCAATTTTCATTGTCCAGTAGCTTATTGAATTATAAAATAAACTTGTTGTAAATAACGGAGAATCAAGAATGTTTTTATAACATGAATTTTTGGTAAATTTTGGTTTTTCTAGCTTCATTCCATGCATTTTCTGACAGGATATTAATTTTATTTTTATTTTTATTTCAGATCTATTTTACAGAAAACATTCCAATTACAAAATAGATAGACAAAAAGCTAACACAAAAGAAAGCTACAATTTAACGCAAAATAAACATTATTACAAAAGATATGAACGAAAGATAATTAGGCAAATTTGAAAAAGGTAACGCAATAAAAATTAGAAATTAAGAATCCTACGCAGCTTGGACTTGAACATTGCGAGCGACTCCAAAGGAGGACCAAGCTGCAGGTATTCATGGTCTCGGACGAGTTGGACCAATGGGGAATGAAAATAAATATCGGTACGCGCGAAAGGGATCGTGTAAAAATGAGTAGATCTTGTTCTAGATGGGGGGCGTATGCAAATCGCGTTTTGAATATCCGATGATAAAAAACCTCGAGTAAGCTTAAAGAGCAAACATTGGTCGAGGTATTGTCGCCTCAACTCTAAGGAAGGGATGCCAAGGTAGATAAGACGTTCGCTATATGGACGGTAGGATAGTTTGTATTTATAGAAAAGCGAGCGAGTAAATTTTCTCTGTACGGATTCAACGGCATTCGAAAGGTATGTGTGACGAGGAGACCATATTTGACATGCGTATTCTAGAATAGAGCGAACGAGTGAGATAAATAAACGGACACATGTTTGAGTGCTAAAAGAAGTGTGGGAACAGCGTAGAACAAAGCCTGCGATTCGAGCTGCTCTAGATGTCATATGGCCGATGAGGCGGTCGAATTTAAGATGTTTGTCAAACGTCACACCAAGATCCTTAAAATGGTCAACTGATAAAAGTACTGAACCTTGAATCTCATAGTCGAAGCTTAAGGTATTTAGTTCATTGGAAAAGCACATATGGAAACATTTAGGAACGTTGAGAGCAAGACGATTGATACGAAACCATTCGTCGAATATATTAATGTCATTTTGGAGAATCAAGCAGTCATTCATCGAGCGAATGATCCTGAAGATTTTAAGATCGTCTGCATAGAGAAGACAGTTTGAAGTAAAAGTACTAGGAAGGTCATTCATGAAAAGGTTGAATAGGAGAGGGCTTAGGATAGATCCCTGTGGCACGCCAGAAGTCTGAGCGAAAGGGGCAGAAGAGCACCCGTTCCAAATTACTGAGCAAGAGCGGTTATGGATAAAGGAACTAATCCAGGTAAGGAGGGGACCAGATATTCCGTATTGACCAAGTTTGTATAATAAAGTTTGATGGTCGATGCTGTCGAACGCTTTGGCGAAATCGATATAAATCACGTCAACTTGGCAACTGGAATCTAGGGCAAGAGCTATGAAATTGGAAAACTCTAGTAGATTAGTAGTGGTTGAGCGACCTTTTATGAACTCATGTTGCTTAACGGAGAGATTTGTATGGAAAGCATTGTAAATTCTGGATTGGACAATCCTCTCTAATATTTTGCCAAAAGATGGGAGGAGAGATATTGGCCGATAATTCGAAACGGAATTGCGGTTGCCGGATTTATGGATGGGGAAAATATTAGCACGTTTCCATGCATCTGGGAAAACACCAGTCAAAAGACTCAAATTCAAAATCAAGGATAGAGGAAAAATCAGAGAAGAGCTTAGCGATTTAATAAAGAAGTTGGGAAGACCATCAGGTCCCATTGATCCGCTTGCATCTATCGAGGCGTTGATATCTTCCACTTCTATCGAATCGGTAGAGATAAAGGCGAAATTGAAGGGAGCTGGGCTACAGGAATTTATGGAGCAAGGCGAGGAGGATCTGAAATTGGATGAAAAAAATTCGGCAAAGAGATTGCATATGTCTTGATCATTAGATGCTGTTTTATTAAGCAATGAAACTGAATTAGGAAGAGTGGTGGAAGATTTTAGTGAATGAAGATATGACCAAAAGGACTTGGGGTTATTGGAGCAGAAGGAGGCTTCGATGGACTGGTAATAGGCAAGTAAAGCTTGAGAAATGGCTTTTTTGGCATCAGATCGTAGAAGTTTATATCTTAAAAGATCTATATTGGACCTCGAACGAAGGTAGATTTTACGGGCTATGTCTTTCACACGCAGTACTAGTGCAACCTCAGCATTGAACCAAGCACGATTCTTATGACTTGGTGTACGAGTCAATGGCGTGAACTGAGCAATAATGTTGAACAGCGTAGAGTAGAATGATTGTACAGCATGTTCAGGATTAATTGGATTCAAAATCGAAACTCAATCAATGTTCGCAAGCATTGATGATATTCCTTCGTAGTTTGCTTTAAAAAAGTTAAAACGACGAGGGTTTGATTTCCGGTGCAGACGTATTGAATGCAGCGTTAATTGTGTTTCTAATGGGGGATGATGAATATCCGGTATAACATACGGCGACACCGCTAGAAAAATTGGACGGACGGAAGAAGGATTATTCGACAAAATGAGGTCGAGAATTTTATTGTTAGCATTTAATACAGGATTTAGTTGGGTGAGGGAGCAAAGGGACAAGAAAGATGAAAGAGCAATGGAAATTTTATTAACTGAAGTTATAGAAGAAGCGATCCAGCTTACCGACGGCATGTTGAAATCACCACAGATAAGGATTTGGAAAGAAGGATTTGCATTATTTATGAATAAGGCAAGTTCATTAAAAAGCCGCTCATAGGAGCGAAGTGGCATATTACAGGGAACGTACAGACATATCACGCAAACTCGAAGATTGGTAGAGAAGTTTATTTGGACTGCGATACTTTCTACAGGCGGAGAAATCAGAAATCAGAAAACTTGAAATCTGAAAGCTTGTCTGAAGACTGAACGGAGAGAAAGAATTTCTTCATCCGTAAAATTACTTGTAAGCCAAGTCTCAAAAAAACAGATTATGTCATCGTTGGCAATGTAAGATGCAAAATTTATTGCGTTCAGCTTGGTCCTCAAACCGCGAACGTTTTGATAGAAGAAATTAAGAGAGAGAGACGAATCAAGGCGATTTAATCTTTCCGTTGAGACTTGCCTGATGGACGGAAATTTTTTCGCGGAGTCTGTTCAAAGCGTTTTACTAAAATACTGGGAGGCCAGAAGTCTAGATTAAGTAGGAATGATAAGTTTGCCGGAAATGTTAATTTAAAAGAGCCAACAATACGATTTGGACGGTCGTCATGCGTTAATTTAATACAGTCCAAAAACTGCGGAGGATGATCTAATCTAGCAGTAATGTATAATTTTAATTCTTCCACCGAAGTGTCCGAAGCTACACGGGAGACCAAGAGCGATAATGGTGGAGAGACGATCCTGATTGAGGGTAAAACATCAGCTGAACCACCGTTATTTACGTTGGTACAGCTCCTAAGAGATGGACTACCTGCAGCTTGTTGAGCACGGCTGTAATTCGGAAGCTGCAGAAGATTGTCCTTCACAAGATTGTTGCCATTAAGAGTATTTACCATCGTTTTGTTGTTGTTGGTATGAATTACACGATCAACGTCCGGTGTAAATTGAGTCTTTTTCTGTCTACCGGGTTGGACGGATTTGCTTCTCGTCATACGCATCGATTCAGACGAGATTGCACATGCAGCAATTGGCGAGTTTAAATTGCTGTTAGACTCCGCAGGATCCACATTATCATATGAGCCAGATAGAGGAAGAGGATTCGATAGGCTGCGGTTGAGAGGCACCGTAAGCGGTAATAGCGGCTGTTCTTCATGGTTATCAGTTGATAGAAGTTGCGATATTTCCTCTTCCGCAATACTAAGTATCTCCTTTAATTTGAGCACAGAGGATGAAAGCATGTCCACTGTTGACATAGCCTTATGAAGCCTAGATACGTAGGCAGCGATGTTATGTTTTCGGCATTTTTGGCAATACCAATAGACACCGGTATCCTTTTTCATGATTGCGTCAGCAGTGGGCCCCGACAGTTCTACGCACTTTGCATGAAATGGCAATCCACAGAAGCCATAACAGGTGACTAAAATTGTTTTGTTGTTTTTATCCACACATGATCGGGCTGCGCAATTCGACATGATGCGGATGTTAAGAATATTGGTGAAAAGAAGGAGACTTACGTATAATTTCAAGAAAAAAGTCGTTAATATTCGAATGCTTCAGTTAGAAGCCACGATCACCACACTGCCACAGTATATAATTGCACTCAAGCTTTCTGCTTTACGTAGAAAGAGTATAAAATAATTCACTAGCGCGGTTTGAGACAATGTTAAATAAGCCGTTTACGTATAAAAGTATACATTTACGTAGTATAAGTAAATAATACTTAGTGTGGGTATGAAACGCACAATCTAAAACAAGCTGTTTGGTTGTGCGATAATTAATGTTTTTTTCTCATGTTTTGCATTTACTTATGATAACAACAAACATTAATACGACCTTTCGATAAGTTGAAAAACTCCACGTTTGGATAAGCCTTGGGTTTTAGAAGCGAACACTGATCCAGCTCATTTTTAACTGCCTGAACGGAAGCAAAAGTATTACCATTCAAATGGTTTTGAAGGGAGCGAAACAAATGCTGCTCTGATGGTGCTAAGTCAGAACCATAAGGTGGATGTGGCATCAGTTCCCAATTGAGCCCCATTAATTTTTGCTGGGTTATTAATTGAAATGTTGGGTCACGCATTATAATTATGGAACATCACACCTTTGCGATTGGCCACTTTAGAGCGTTTTTTCTTGATTGCTTGATAGTTGACGACAGTAGATATTCAAATCAACAGTTTGGTTTCTTGGAAGCAGCTCAAAGTAGACTATACCCTTGTAATCCCACCATACATAAAGCAAAATCTTTTTTTGGTGAATATTATCTTTGGATGTCAATTGTGGGGGCTCATCTTGTTTGGTCCGCGATTGTTTTCAGAATACGTTTTCGTAGACAGTCCACTTTTCATCACCCGCTATGATCCTTTTCGAAAATGGGATATTTTGGTTACGATTCAGCAAAGAGTTGTTAATACGTTTGGTGAGGTGGATTTCCTTCAATTTGTGAGGAACCCAAACATCCAGTTTGTTTACGTAACCAAGCTGTGGTATGTGCAAGTGAACGGTTGAATTTGATACGCCGAGCTTGTTTGCTACCTATCGAGTTGTCAAACGCTGGTAAATTTCAATTAACGTCTTTATTTTGTCGTCATCAGTAGTGGTTGGCCGACCAGTATGCGGTGCATCTTGCATATTCAAATTTCCAGAACAAAAGCGAGCAAACCAACACTAAAACGGGCGTTCAGTAAACAGCCCTCACCAAAAACTTCACACAATTTCTTTCGAGCTTGCCCTGCTTTTTTTGCCCTTTTTGGAAGTAAAACAATCAAATATGCCGGTAATACTCTCTTTCCTTTCATGGCCAAATGCAATTTTAAGAATAGGTAGAAGTCAGAGGGAGCCATATCAGGCGGATACGGTGAGTGATTGATGGTTAAAATGCGATTGCTAGTCAAACAAGTTGAAGTAGCAGCAGGAGAGAGCTCCTACCAGAAGGGTATTTTAAAACAATTAGTAAATCAAACAATATATTCTGCATATCGAATCTTGACTAATATACAGATTCTATAAATTGAGTTCGAAGAATTATTATGGCTATTATATTTTTATATTTGCCGCCATTTTGTCTCAAGTGTTTTGATCCCGTCGCTTAATTAGTCATGATAGTCCATCAATATTGCAAACCATTTCTAAACTTTTTATCAAAATTCCTACCTATTTATAGTTTCTAGGTCCGTTGCAAACGAGTATCTCCCTAGTATCACGTGTTAATGCTGTTGTAATTGTTAAATATTCAATCGGCTACAACTTCGCTGTTTGTTATTCGATTATTGTGAAATTTTCAGAACACATACAATTGTTTTCAGAAAACTTAAATGGTAGTTTTTGGGAAATTTAAGGGGTCGATTTTGATTTTATAGGCGAAAATGTAAAATTTATAAGATGTACTATTATTAACAAAATTGATCGAATTTCGACTTCTTAGGTATTTGTTGCCCTTGTACTCCTAAAGTCTCACCTCTGCGATTTTTTTCAGATTTTTCGCGTCAAAGGTGTGTTTTCGTGCATTTCCCCTTCCCCTGCACACCTGAAAGCAAAACTCGTCATTTTAAGACATGTTTTCTTTTGACCTTTCATTTGATATCCATATTGCCTACATGCGATGAAACTTTTTTTTCTCCCCATATGGGGAGACCTCCCTTAAACACCTTTTTAATTTTTTTGTGATGAATGTTTGAAGAAGGCATGACTTTACACCTACTTACAAAATATTGTGTTTCTAGCTTATGTAGTTTGTGAGAAAAAGTGGTGTGACACACGGACAGATTTAACTCCAATTCCATGAATTTTAACGATGATTTCGGCTCATTTTTGATAAACCCACGCACGATTTCGATGGAGTTTTCGGTGTTCACTGATTTTGGGCAGTCCGTACGTTCATCGTTATTTATGTCCTCACGACCATCTCTGAAACGTGTAAACCACTCATGAGCTCTGGCACGAGATAGAGAATCATCGCTATAAACTTTTTTCATCAATTTAAATGTTTCGGTAAACGTTTAACCGATTAAAAACAAAATTGATATTAGCTCTTTGTTCGAAACTCATTTTTGTACCGATTGCCCAAACATACTGTCACTTTAGACGCAATAACCTCGCTTCCGCTAAAACCAATGTCACCAAACTTTCAGTAAAAGTCAGGGAGGGATGTAGCTTTCCAACGCACTATCCAATTCAAAGATGGCGCTACCAAAAAAATGTTTATGACAAAAGTCTCGTTTATTTTGCAACGCACCTTGTAGATGAAATTTGCAGGTCACGACATGAAATATCCAGTTAACAACGAAGTATCGAACAACCCAATATATAATAGTTATTAACATGAAATTTTGTTAAAAGCATTTCTTGTGGGTTTCCATCATATAAAACCTCGTTTATTGAAATATTCTGTTCTTCAGTCATTTAATTTTCTGATTTTCATCTTGTTCTCTATAGTGTTTTTTGATTCGTTTAATCCTGGTTTGGTGGATTTTTATTCCACATTCGTTGTTTTTGGCTTGTATGATTTCATTCTCTTTTTTTTTGTTGTGGCTTTTTAAGGGGTTTTGTAAAATAATTTTACAAAGCCCTACTAGTTTCGCGACCAGTCTGTCCGTCTGTCCGGCTGTCCGTCCGTCCGTGTGTCACAGCACTTTTTCTCGCAAACTACTTAAGCTAGAAACATCAAATTTTGTATACAGGTGTAAAGTGGTGCTCTCTTTAAAGCTCACCTACATCAAAGGTAGCCAATATGGGTATCAAATGGAAGGTCTTGATGAGAACTTTTCAAAGCAGGTCTTAATTTGACACTTTTTGCTTCGAGCGATGCGCAGGGAGGGGAAATACACGAAAAATTTGTGTCCCCCCCTCGCGATTGGACACCGGTGATCCGAAAAATCTGAAAAAAATTATGGTGGTAGGTGTTTATGAGTACAACAACAAAAAATACCTTAGATGTCGAAATTCGCTCAACTTTGTTAATAATAGTATGAAATTCGAATTTCACATTTTTCCCAATAAAATCGCATCAGTACCCTTAAACTGAAAGAAATTCGACATTTACGTAGCCCTCTTAAGGGTCCTTAAACTTTGTAAGTTTGATGAAAATCGAATGATATACACGGAAGTTATAGCCGTTTGAAATTTCTCCAATTACAGCAACAATAACACATGATTTTGGTATTTTATGGACTTTCCATCGAATCAGTCACTGCAGTTTTGACTTGATCTTCTTGAAATTTTCCAACAAAGTCAATAACATTAATATTTTTAAGAATTAATGATTTGAGTGATTTTTGTCGGTTTGCAACAATATGGCGACCGTTGAAAGTAGAAAAACAATGGATTTTCCTTTGAAGATGCACATCTCTTTGATATATTTCTTGACGTTATTCATTGCTGGTGACTTCATTTCTGAGGAGTTAGGTACAAAACCCTTCTGAGATGACCGTAGGTCTGTTTACGCAACTTGTTTTTATGTATGTTCACGCATAACTTTTGAAACGAGATAGAAAGAAGAGTCTTGTTTTCGGTTTCGGTTAGGTTTCGTCCAGAGGACAAGAAAATCAAATAACGGTAAAGTACTTTACCGTTAATATTAAAAAATTTCCGACTTTCACCTTGATTTTTCAGCATAACTAATCGACGCATACGACGATTTTAATTGTGGAGGTTTCAAATGAAGGACAACATATTGAACTAAAATATATCAACACAGAATTGTGATCCTTTCAAGGGCTCTCTAGATATTAACAGTTCAATATGGTGTATTGATACCTACATATTGAATTTTAATAATCTTATGTACAAAAAATGCCAATTATTTTGCACTCGTCAAGAATTTAATAGAGATACCATATCTTTTGGTTAGGTGAGATAAAAATGATGAATATCCTTAATTTTCTGTACAAACGGTACAGTTCGGTTACTCATTGCTACTGAAAATAACCAGTAAGTTAATCTTAAATGCAGCATACCCGCAAATACAGGATACTATTCTCTTCCGCATCCTTTCTTGCCCTACTGATGAACTTATCAAAAGATCCTTCCCATATCCTTAGACGTAAACGTTACACACCTTTGCAATTTTCCCCAAAGAAATAATAAGGATTGGGTGATTGCAAATTAAAGAGTTAATCACTATTGAAAATTGATTTGTTTTTTTTTTTAGCTTACATTAAGCATTATATGCCCAGAAATCTAAAATTAATGATTTCTATATTAAAAACTGACGAGACTCGTGACTTAAAAAGACGATACTTTTCCTTCAATAACTAATCATAACTTTAAATATGAACATGAAATTGCCTAGTCGAGTTTTCATTTAACTATCGGACATCATTTTCATTAAACTTTCATGAAAATTGTGTGCCATGGTTTACTGAAAACGAAGGAAGCGTGTATCGGATAAACCTGAACGAGTGCTACGGTTAAAAAGGATCTGTTTAAGTAAACTTGCTGAGATTGATTGCGGAATTCAGTTTATGTTTAAATCTATTAATACATAAATCTGGCTATGCATATATATATATATATATATATATATATATATATATATATGTATATATATATATAGCTTGATATATATATATATATATATATATATATATATATATATATATATATAAACATAATTATATATATATATATATATATATATATATATATATACATATATATATATATATATATATATATATATATATATATATATATATATATATATATATATATATATATATATATATATATAGTCTTCCACAAAAGTCAAGGTACAGAGAATCGGTAACTGAAAATTTTATTACTGAATCAATATTTTTATTTGAAAACCAAAAGTTATGAAATGGTAATAATACGAGTTCTGTTGAATTTAAGTTTTCATAAATTTAAAGGGATTCGGCAATAATGATCATTGAAGACAATCATTTTTTGTTGGCAATGTCTCTTTTCTACTCCACAAAAGTCTTGGTACAGTTGCAGAAAATGCCCTGTTATTTGTAAAAAGGGGAATCCCCCAAGTTCATATTATCAGAGTGAGTTAACAACCGTAGGCCGCTGTTTTTAATATCGCGTCCGTATTCGTAGTGTATCTTTTATTTAATAAAATTTTTAAAAAATGAGTCGAAAGGAGTTGAGTATTAAGGAGCGTGAAATAATTATTAATCTGCACTCAAATCAGAGCAAATCATATTCTGAAATAGCTGAACTAGTGTTGCGAAGTCGGTCAACCATTCAAATAGTGATAAATCGATTTAAGAAGGGAAATAGAGTGGAAAATGTGCCCCGAACAGGTCGTCCATCTAAACTAAGTGCAAAGGACAAGAGAAAAATTTCGCGAATGGTAAAACAAGATCCATTTCTAAGCTGTAGAAAAATCTGCGATGTTCTTGGAATTAATGATAAGAAGGAGGTTAGCGCAGAAACTGTGCTTTGAGCTGTCGTAGAAGCTAGATTTTCATCTCGTACGCCTAGAAGAAAACCTCTTGTAAGTTCCATAAACAAACAAAAAAGAATAACATTTGCAAAAGCATATATTGACAAACCAATAACGTTTTGGGATAATGTTTTATTTTCGGATGAGTCTAAATTTTGTAAATTTGGTGTAAATGGGCATAAGAGGGTCTGGCGAAAAGTAGGAGAAGCATTCAATCCCAAGAACACTATTAAAACAGTAAAACATGGAGGCGGTGGTGTTATGGTTTGGGGTTGCATGGCTGCTGCTGGAGTTGGAAATCTGACATTCATCGAAAATACTATGGATCAGAACTCTTATTTAGAGATTCTACGAAACAACATGAAACAAGGTGCAGCCAAATTAGTATGCGAGAAGATTTCTTGTTTCAACAGGACAATGACCCTAAGCACACTGCGCATAAAGTTCGAATGTGGCTATTGCACAATACTCGCATGCTTGCTACACCGCCTTAAAGCCCTGATTTGAACCCTATAGAGCATCTTTGGAATGAGCTTGAGACAAAAATCCGAAAAAGAGTGATATCAAGCAAGGCGCAGCTTCAGGATGTTACATTGGAAGAGTGGGCCAGAATCAGCAGCGAATTTACTAAAAAATTGGTATATTCTATGCCTAAAAGACTGAAGTCAGTAATTCAGATGAAAGGATATCCGACAAAATATTAAGAAAAGTATAATTCAAATAACTATGCAAGACTATAATTACAATTTGTATGATTTTTCTTTAGGTGTACCATGACTTTTGTGGACTTCATTCATTGACTTTCCAACACATCATATGTAATAATATATTAATACGACAGAATTTTCGTTTTGTTTAACATGAATTTAAAGTGTAATCATTATAGTTGAAGTAATACCAAAAAAATTTTATCACTATAGGTTTTTTAAATAAAAATATCAAACAATCTTCATGATATTTATCACTGTACCTTGACTTTTGTGGAAGACTGTATATGTATAGACATATATATATATATATATATATATATATATATATATAATATATATATACAAACATAATTATATATAAATATATATATATATATATACGCGTATATATATAAATATAAATATATATATACAAACATAATTATATATATATATATATATATATATATATATATATATATGTATATATATATATATACATGCATATATATATACATATATATAAATATCTATATGCAAATATTTATACACATATATATAAAATAATATATACATACATATATATATATATATATATATATATATATATATATATATATATATATATATATATACATATATATATATACATACACTTAAATGTGTATATATATATATATATATACACTTAAATGTATATATATATATATATATATATATATATATATATACTTGAATATATATATATATATGTATATATATATATATATATATATATATATATATATATATATATATATATATATATATATATATATATATATATCTATATATATATACAGGGTGTGTACTATGCGAAAGATCGTCTTTACGCGAACAATCCTCAAAATCTCGTGAAGTTATGGCGGAGATATTGCCGGAAATGTGCCGAAAAGTCATTGAAAATTACCTCAAAAGGGTTGAGGCCTGTAAGAAGTCGCGTGGAAAACATTTGAATGATGTTGTGTTTTACGTATAATGGCAAGGTTTAATCTTTATATTAAATAAAAAATTTTGTTTCTATCTGAATATTTTAAGTGTTTTCTATAGCTTTACTTTCCCAAGCGTAAAATGGATAACCCTATATAATGTGTAATATTAACTAGAAAGTAACAAACCAATTTTCAAATGCGGTTAACTCTATAATTTTCAATCACTCAATCCTTATTATTTATTCGGAGAATTTTATAAATTCTGTATGTCACGTTTACGGCTAAGGATATAAGAAGGATCCTTTTCTATATTCATCAGTAAGCAAAGAATGAATGCGGAAGAGAAAAGTATCCTGAATCCCTCTAAATACAGTCGAATTGTATTTATGCTACATTTTGATTTAATTTATTGGTTATTTCTGGTAGAAATGATTAACTAAAATGTGCCGTTTATGCAGAAAATTAAGGGACTGATCATTTTTATCATCCATCACGAAAGAATTCGGTATCTCCATTAAATCCTTGGAGAGTACCAAATAATTGGCACTTTTCGTACGAAAGATCATTTAAATTCAATTTCTCGGCATCAATGTATCATCTTGAACTGTTGATATCTGCATTCTGTACCGATACATTTTAGATAAATTTGTTGTCCTTCATTTGAAACCTCTAGAATCATAATCATCATATGCGTCGATCAGTTATGCTGAAAATCGGGGTGAAAGTCGGAAATTTTTTAGGTCTAACGGTAAAAGTCCTTTGCCGTTACTTGAACTTCTAATCTTTTTAAGAATTAGGACGTATCAATTGCCGAAAAAACGACTCTTTTATCTATCTCCGTTTAAAATTTATGCGTGAACATACATTAAAAAAGTTGGGTAAACAGACCTACGGTCATGTCAGAAGGGTTTTGTACCCAACGTCCGTAATGCAATCACTAGCAACGAACAAAGGCAAAAAACTTGTCAAAGAGATGTGGACGTTTATAAGAAAATCCATTGCATCTGTACTTTCAACGGTCGTCATTTTGTTGCAAGCTAACAAAAATGATTCAAATCATGAACTCCCAAAAAAATATATATTTTTGATTTTATTTGAAAATTTCAAGACGATCAAATCAAAACGGCAGTGTCGTATTCAATGGAAAGTCCGTAAAATACCAAAATCGTGAGTTATTTTTGTTGTATTTGGAGAAATTTCAAATGGCTATAACTTCCATGAATATGATTGAATTTTCATCAAACTTGCAGAGTATTGGGACCTTACGTAAAACTACTAACATATTGGTTTTAATGAATTTAAGGGTATCCATACGATTTTATTGGGGAAAATGTGAAATTCAATGTTCATACTATTATTAACAAAGTTGAGTGAATTTTGACTTCAAAAGTATTTGTTGTACTCATGAACATCTACCTCCATTATTTTTTTCAGATTTTTCGGATCACAGGTGTCCAATCGCGATGGGGGGGACACAATTTTTTCGTGTATTTCCCCTTCCTGGGCGCCCTCTGTAGAAAAAAGTACCAGTTTAAGTCGTGTTTTGAAAATTTCTCATTAAGACCTTTCATTTGATACCCATATCGGCTACGTTTGATGAAATTTTTTTTTTGGGGGCCACTCCCTGATATTGGGAGACCCCCCTTAAGCACTTTGTAAAATTTTTTGAAGTGAAACTTCTTTACGCACGCTTGACTTGGGGAGTAAACTGGCGAACGCTAGACGTAAGCGTTACGAAAAGTGTGATCGGGCGGGGCGAACGAAATAAAATAAGGTACATATATTTCGAATATATTTATTTTCGAATATGGAGTTGAGCATGATTGGTGCAGATGATGATGATGATCCATCTGCACGAATCATGCACGCTTGACTTGGGGAGTAAGCTGGCGAACGCGTGACGTAAGCGTTACGAAAAGCGTGATCGGGGCGAGGCGAACGAAATACAATACATATATTTCGAATATATATATTTTCGAATATGCAGTTGAGTATGATTGGTGCAGAATTATTAGCTCAAATTGATGCTAAACAAAAAACAAATAACAGGGAATTTTGAAACGAATTTTGGTGGATTAGACATGATTTTCATTGGTGATTTACGGCAACTGCGCCTGTTTGCGCAACACCGATATATAAACAGCCAAAACAGCGTACGGCAGGACCAGTACTATGGCGAGGATTAAAATTTTACCAATTGACAGAAGTCATGCGACAAAGTAATGCAATATTTTCAACATTACTCACGAAAATCGGTAATGGTATGATATTAACTGATGACGAATTAGCAATTATTGAATCACGATTCTTTACAAAGGAGCAGGCTGACCATTATTTCTCTTCGAAAATATATGTATCTTATTTCTCATACCATAACCCTATTGTCTCGGTTTTACAACTAACCGCAGTAATTACTGATGTATCCAATAATGAAAATAATGAATAAAATAAAAGATCTATGCAAAAATATTAATTTACCAATGAAAACATAAAATAAATTTAAATATTTGTAGAAAATTAACATATGTTTATACTAATTAATACATGTATACATACTAATTAATACATGTATACATACTAATTAATACATGTAATATATATATATATATATATATATATATTATATATATATATATATATATATATATATATATATATATATATATATATACATACATACAGATGGAGCGAAAGAAGTTTCACTTCAGTCGTGTGGTCATAAGCACACTCGTTTTTTTCTTAGCGAAACTTAGCAGATTTTATTTTTGTAGCTTATACGATTTGCGAGAAAAAGTGCTGTGGCATACGGATGGACAGACGGACAGACGGGCGCGATTTTAGTAAAGCAACAAAAAAATATATACGTGATGAATTGATAATCTTCTTTCCTTTGGAAGTCGGTTAAAAAATTGATGAAATTAAAAAAAAAACTTTCGGAAAAAAACCGACTTCAAAATGCCCTAAAAAGGATGAAATAAATTTTATGGTAGCGGTGCCATGTCAGTTTTTCCTTGTTTCTAATGTGGTGGTGCACATGTTGGAAGTTTTTATGTTGAGATAGGGAAATTGATTTGGCATCGCTTCCATAAAATTTATTTCATCCTTTTTAAGGCATTTTGAAGTCCGTTTCTTTTTTTCCAAAAGGTTATTTATTTCACCCTTTTCAGTGGTAATTTTTTTCACTTCAAGTCTACTGAAATTCAGTTTTTCGTTCAAAGGAATTGAATTTCGTTCTGATACATTTTTTTAAAAGATCTCATCAACGTCTACCTTGTTTTTATGTTACGTTTGATAAAAATCCAACACAAATTGTAGCTTTAAGAAGTTTATGAATTTCGAATTTCGCCGTCTTTTTTTTTATGATTCAACTTTTTTTTGACTTTTGAACGGCCACCATTATGTTTCAGATGGTTTAATTTTGAAATTTTCGTTGTGAGGTTTATCATGAATATTTGCATTAATTTTGGTGCAAATCGTAGCTACACATTAATCAGAACAGGAACCACGGCTTTTCTTCTAAACCAGCCGCCATTTTGTTTTGCTTAGCCAATTTGAATGATTCACAAAACTAGCCAAAATTATTAATTTCTGAAAAGTTAGCGAAAAATTAAGCAAAATTTCGACCTCCAGGCACAAATTTCGTTCTATCCTATATAAACACATACACATGCAGATATATATATATATATATATATATATATATATATATATATATATATATATATATATATATATATATATATATATATATATGTACATACATATATATATATATATATATATATATATATATATATATATATATATATATATATATATACATATATATATATATATATATATATATATATATAGATATATATATATATATATATATATATATATATATATATATATATATATATATATATATATATATATATATATATATATATATATATATATATATATATCTATATTTATATATACATATATATATGTATATATATATATATATATATATATATATATATATATGTATATATATATATATATATATATATATATATATATATATATATATATATATATATATATATATTTATATATATATATATATATATATATATATATATATATGCATGTATGAATATATTTACATATATGTATGGATGTACATATAGAATACATTTATTGATATATACACACACACACATATACATATATATATATATATATATATATATATATATATATATATATATATATATATATATATATATATATATATATATATATATATATATATATATATATATATATATATATATATATATATATCTATATTTTTTTTTTTTTTTTTTGAAGTGAAACTTCTTTACGCACGCTTAACCTGCGGAGTAAACTGGCGAACGCTAGACGTAAGCGTCACGAAAAGTGTGATCGGGCGAGGCGGACGAAATAAAATAAGGTACATATATTTCGAATATATTTATTTTCGAATATGGAC
>OZ017738.1:309446068-309468568 GCA_963969285.1 Odontomyia ornata
ACCCTCATTGATTTTGAAGGGTCTTCGTCTATGATCGCTTGCACTTGCTCTAAAAATTCTGCAGATCAGACAGTGTCAGAACATTGTTCGTGCTTTTTGCGTTTTGCAACCGATTCTGTATTGCCTCCTGATGCTTCCAATTCACGGCGAACCTTATGCACGAATGAACGGGCGCAGTTAAGAAAATTGGAGACCTCTAAATCTGTATGGTTCGCACATATAGCGACGATGACAGCATGTCTCTTCATTTCTTGGGGGAGTTTGTAGTCCGCCATTTCTTATCTGAAAAGGAAAAAAAATTTTTAAAAATTCGCGAAGTTATGGTGACATTTATGCATGTCCTCAAATACCGTACGCATATATATATATATATATATATATATATATATATATATATATATATATATATATATATATATATATATATATATATATATATATATATCTATATATATATATATAGATAGCTATATATATATATATATATATATATATATATATATATATATATATACATATATATATATATATATATATATATATATATATATATATATATATATATATATATATGTGTATATATATGTATATATATATATATATGTATATATATATATCTATATATATATATATATATATATATATATATATATATATATATATATGTATATCTGCATGTGTATGTGTTTATATAGGATAGAACGAAATTTGTGCCTGGAGGTCCTTAGATTTTCGCTAAATTTTCAGAAATTAATAATTTTGGCTTGTTTTGTGAATCATTCAAATTGGCTAAGCAAAACAAATTGGCGGCTGTTTTAGAAGAAAAGCCGTGGTTCCTGTTCTGATTAAAGTGTAGCTACGATTTGCACCAAAATTAATGCAAATATTCATGATAAACCTCACAACGATTCATGATAAACCTCACAAAAGTCAGAAAAAGTTGAATTATAAAAGAAAACGACTCGGCGAAATTCATAAACTTCTTAAAGCTACAATTTATGTTGGATTTTTATTAAACGTAACATAAAAACAAGGTAGACGTTGATGAGATCTTGTAAAAAAATGTATCAGAACGAAATTCAATTCCTTTGAACGAAAAACTGAATTTCAGTAGACTTGAAGTGAAAAAAATTACCACTGAAAAGGGTGAAATAAATAATCTTTTGCAAAAAAAAGAAACGGACTTCAAAATGCCTTAAAAAGGATGAAATAAATTTTATGGAAGCGGTGCCAAATCAATTTCCCTATCTCAACATAAAAACTTCCAACATGTGCACCACCACATTAGAAACAAGGAAAAACTGACATGGCACCGCTACCATAAAATTTATTTCATCCTTTTAAGGGCATTTTGAAGTCGGTTTTTTTCCGAAAGTTTTTTTTTTAATTTCATCGATTTTTTAACCGACTTCCAAAGGAAAGAAGATTATCAATTCATCACGTATATATTTTTTTGTTGCTTTACTAAAATCGCGCCTGTCTGTCCGTCTGTCCATCCGTATGTCACAGCACTTTTTCTCGCAAATCGTATAAGCTACAAAAATAAAATCTGCAAAGTTTCGCTAAGAAAAAAACGAGTGTGCTTATGACCACACGACTGAAGTGAAACTTCTTTCGCTCCATCTGTATGTATATATATATATATATATATATATATATATATATATATATATATATATATATATATATATATATATATATATATACATGTATTAATTAGTATGTATACATGTATTAATTAGTATAAACATATATTAATTTTCTACAAATATTTAAATTTATTTTATGTTTTCATTGATAAATTAATATTTTTGCATAGATCTTTTATTTTATTCATTATTTTCATTATTGGATACATCAGTAATTACTGCGGTTAATTGTAAAACCGAGACAATAGGGTTATGGTATGAGAAATAAGATACATATATTTTCGAAGAGAAATAATTTATCAGCCTGCTCCTTTGTAAAGAATCGTGATTCAATAATTGCTGATTCGTCATCAGTTAATATCATACCATTACCGATTTTCGTGAGTAATGTTGAAAATATTGCATTACTTTGTCGCATGACTTCTGTCAATTGGTAAAATTTTAATCCTCGCCATAGTACTGGTCCTGCCGTACACTGTTTTGGCTGTTTATATATCGGTGTGGCGCGAACAGGCGCAGTTGCCGTAAATCACCAATGAAAATCATGTCTAATCCACCAAAATTCGTTTCAAAATTCCCTGTTATTTGTTTTTTTGTCTAGCATCAATTTGAGCTAATAATTCTGCACCAATCATACTCAACTGCATATTCGAAAATATATATATTCGAAATATATGTATTGTATTTCGTTCGCCTCGCCCGATCACGCTTTTCGTAACGCTTACGTCACGCGTTCGCCAGCTTACTCCCCAAGTCAAGCGTGCATGATTCGTGCAGATGGATCATCATCATCATCTGCACCAATCATGCTCAAGTCCATATTCGAAAATAAATATATTCGAAATATATGTACCTTATTTTATTTCGTCCGCCTCGCCCGATCACACTTTTCGTGACGCTTACGTCTAGCGTTCGCCAGTTTACTCCGCAGGTTAAGCGTGCGTAAAGAAGTTTCACTTCAAAAAATTTTACAAAGTGCTTAAGGGGGGTCTCCCAATATCAGGGAGTGGCCCCCAAAAAAAAATTTCATCAAACGTAGCCGATATGGGTATCAAATGAAAGGTCTTAATGCGAAATTTTCAAAACACGACTTAAACTGGTACTTTTTTCTACAGAGGGCGCCCAGGAAGGGGAAATACACGAAAAAATTGTGTCCCCCCCATCGCGATTGGACACCTGTGATCCGAAAAATCTGAAAAAAATAATGGAGGTAGATGTTCATGAGTACAACAAATACTTTTGAAGTCAAAATTCACTCAACTTTGTTAATAATAGTATGAACATTGAATTTCACATTTTCCCCAATAAAATCGTATGGATACCCTTAAATTCATTAAAACCAATATGTTAGTAGTTTTACGTAAGGTCCCAATACTCTGCAAGTTTGATGAAAATTCAATCATATTCATGGAAGTTATAGCCATTTGAAATTTCTCCAAATACAACAAAAATAACTCACGATTTTGGTATTTTACGGACTTTCCATTGAATACGACACTGCCGTTTTGATTTGATCGTCTTGAAATTTTCAAATAAAATCAAAAATATATATTTTTTTGGGAGTTCATGATTTGAATCATTTTTGTTAGCTTGCAACAAAATGACGACCGTTGAAAGTACAGATGCAATGGATTTTCTTATAAACGTCCACATCTCTTTGACAAGTTTTTTGCCTTTGTTCGTTGCTAGTGATTGCATTACGGACGTTGGGTACAAAACCCTTCTGACATGACCGTAGGTCTGTTTACCCAACTTTTTTAATGTATGTTCACGCATAAATTTTAAACGGAGATAGATAAAAGAGTCGTTTTTTCGGCAATTGATACGTCCTAATTCTTAAAAAGATAAGAAGTTCAAGTAACGGCAAAGGACTTTTACCGTTAGACCTAAAAAATTTCCGACTTTCACCCCGATTTTCAGCATAACTGATCGACGCATATGATGATTATGATTCTAGAGGTTTCAAATGAAGGACAACAAATTTATCTAAAATGTATCGGTACAGAATGCAGATATCAACAGTTCAAGATGATACATTGATGCCGAGAAATTGAATTTAAATGATCTTTCGTACGAAAAGTGCCAATTATTTGGTACTCTCCAAGGATTTAATGGAGATACCGAATTCTTTCGTGATGGATGATAAAAATGATCAGTCCCTTAATTTTCTGCATAAACGGCACATTTTAGTTAATCATTTCTACCAGAAATAACCAATAAATTAAATCAAAATGTAGCATAAATACAATTCGACTGTATTTAGAGGGATTCAGGATACTTTTCTCTTCCGCATTCATTCTTTGCTTACTGATGAATATAGAAAAGGATCCTTCTTATATCCTTAGCCGTAAACGTGACATACAGAATTTATAAAATTCTCCGAATAAATAATAAGGATTGAGTGATTGAAAATTATAGAGTTAACCGCATTTGAAAATTGGTTTGTTACTTTCTAGTTAATATTACACATTATATAGGGTTATCCATTTTACGCTTGGGAAAGTAAAGCTATAGAAAACACTTAAAATACTCAGATAGAAACAAAATTTTTTATTTAATATAAAGATTAAACCTTGCCATTATACGTAAAACACAACATCATTCAAATGTTTTCCACGCGACTTCTTACAGGCCTCAACCCTTTTGAGGTAATTTTCAATGACTTTTCAGCACATTTCCGGCAATATCTCCGCCATAACTTCACAAGATTTTGAGGATTGCTCGCATAAACACGATCTTTCGCATAGCCCACTAAAAACAAATCCAAAGGTGTTAGGTCGCAGGATCTTGCGAATCTCGAAATTACGCGTCCTGGAAATTTCTCTTGCAAAAGTTCTCGATTAGCCTATGTTGTGTGGCTTGTGGCTCCCTTCTGTTGCAACCACATGTTTTCCAGATCATAATCTTCAATTTCTCTCCAAAAATAATCGGTTAACATCCGTCCATAGCGGTCAGGATTGACTGTATTGGCTCTTCCTTGATCGGTTTCAAAAAAATACGGGCCAATAACACCACCAGACCATAATGCACACTAAATGGTCACTTTGTCCGAATGCAAAGGCCTTTCTGCGATCACCTGAGGATTTTGAGAGCCCCATATGCGGCAATTCTGTTTATTTACGTAACCACTGAGCGAAAAATGAGCCTATCACTACAGAAAATTTTGTTCGAAAAATCGTTATCAATGGCTTGTTGTTCAATCACCCAATTCGCATACATTCTGCGTTGTGTATGAGAAAAAGAACTTGCAAAATCACTTGGCGTCACTCAACAAACCATTTCCAATCGTCCAAACGCAATTTTCCACAAAAGAGCTTCAATTTTCCGCACGAATTAACCGGTACCCCTATTATATATTGTTACATGTCCAAACATTTCTGCGAGCGACTATCGCAACTACCAATGCCATCATGATCAACAAACGAATGTACTCGAAAGCACAAGAATCGACCAAGCATAATCAACATCTGAAAGTGACGTCACTGCTTCCATTCAGAATTGCTCGAATATTCCAGGTAGTTCGCCAATGTACCAGAAATGGATTGAATGACTAGAAACCCTATATAAAGCTGAGCTGAATGAAACCGCGATTTTAAACCGCGATTTTAAAACTGCGATGGAGTGGAGCGTGAAGTAAAGGCGATATTGATTGAGTACTAGTGAAGTGATACTCATTTGTAGTTAAGACAGTTGAAATATAAAGTTCATAGACAGTGAAAATTAGATTTAAACGCAATTTGTGAAATAGTGAAAATTCATGATTGTGCACTCTTTGTAAATAAACACTTTTAACTTAATTTAAAAGACAGTGCATTTTCACTTCCCGGAACATTAAAATTTCCAGCCGCGAACCGGAACACGCGACACTGGTGGCAAGAAGTGAGATAGAAAATTTCAAAAGTGAAATTTAACGGGGAAACTGAAAAAAGAGCCGAAATAATGAAAAAAAAGAATGCCACGAATCCTAAACCTAAAAATTAATGAATTGACCATGTCGGAGCCTACGAAGAGTTGGAACAGCGAAACCTGGCTACGCAAGGTACAAAGGCAACACTCATTGCACGTTTGCGTGACGCGATTGAATCGAAAGGGGTGAGCCCTCAGATGCAGAAAAAGGCACAGAAGGTGGTGAAGTAGAAACACCAAAACTAAAGGAACCAGAACCTGCGCTGATGCAAATGTTGATGCTGAGGCAGCAAGAGCAGCGACAACAGTCGTCCAATTTAACTGCGAAGCTAAATGAACAGTTATCAAGTTTAAGCTAAATGAACAATCAGCGAAGCTACATGAACAATCAGCAAAGCTAAATGAACAGTCATCGAAGCTAGGCCAGAAGCTGGACCAACAAGCATTCGAAATCAAGGCAGACATCACACAGAAACTGGAGAAACAGTCAACTGATTTGAAGGCAGATTTGCAAAAACAGTCTACCGAAATCAAAACAGAGCTCGGTAGTCTCAACAACCAAAATAAATGCGTCGAGGAAAAGGTATACCAGGTCGAGGAGAGAATCAACCATGAGATAAGCCAGGTCGAGGAGAGAACCAACCTTGAGATGGAAAACATCAAAAAGGAATTGGATGCAGCTGAGGCAGTAGTAACCACCTCACCAGCTCCGCTTATAACCACAGCACAAAGCACATCCAGTACTGCAAGCACCAATATTCGACGGCCAAACGGTCTGGAGTATTTACAAACCCCAGTTTGAAGCCGCCGCTCGGATAAACCACTGGAATGAGCAGGAACGAGCAACTGCATTGATCCTTGCTCTAAGAGGCCCAGCTGCCGAGCTTTTACAGACGATTCCCGTTGAGTTGCATTAACACCCGGCTGCTATAATGAATGCGCTCGTTATGCGTTATGGAGACAATCGTCTGAAGCAGATTCATCAGTCACAGCTACGGCATCGGATGCAGAAGTCTGGCGAAACCTTGCAACAGCTAGTCCAAGATATTGAGTGACTGGCACTTTTGGCTTACCCAGCTTATGACCCAGAACATCGAGATGATGCAGCATCAGTAGCATTTATCAGTGCATTAAAGGACCAGGAATTGCAACAAGCCGTGCGTTCAGCTCAAAAGCAAACGGTTAAGGACGCATTGGCTTATAGTCTGAACTTCGAGGCAGCGAAAAATGTGACTCGTACCACTGCGAGTGCAGATGTGAGCACGTGGAAATTGAGCGAGACCCGCATGGAAATGGTGCACCTAGATGCTGGAATCGCGGAGAGAAAGGACACCTGCAAAGAGACTGCAAAAGCGAAGGAAACCAAGCTATTGTCCAGGGTGTGCAGCTAGGAGAAGATCTAGACCGAAGAAGCTGCATCTATCCATGGAGAAGTCAACCTCCAGATACAGTCGGGAGATCTTGCGTTCGGACATAATTTTCTGGTCGCGAACATTATGGATGACTACATCCTCGGAATGGATTTGCTGCAACCACATGGACTCGGCATGGACTTGGGCAAACGGGTATTGAAACGGTGTACTGTTGAAGTATTGATGGAGGATCCCAGCGTCCGAATTCCCAAGATGAATGTGCTAGTATGTACGGACACTGATGTACCGAAATCTTCCGAAAGCATTGTATGGGCCAAGCTTGATGGTGATTCTGGAGACCACTGATCTTATCGTATAGAGCCAACGGAAACATCCGCATTGCGCAGTTTGATTGTAGGACGAAGCCTTGTAAGATCTATAAGAAACAGATACGTATCGGTTAGAGTCCTTAATAGTGCAGACTCAAACACGAGCATCAAAGCCATCGGCAGCTGCCAGCCTGTTTCCACCATCACTTCCTTGGAAGCTACTCACGACCATCATTGTAACAGGAGGCAAGACACAAACAAAGCTCGGGAATCCACGTCTGCAATATTGAAAAAGGGCAAACTGCCAGTGCAGCTATTCAAACGAGCCTCTCATCTGGTCAACAAGTACAGTGACATCTTCTCAACAAGCCCGGATAACCAAGGCCGAACGAGTATGGTAACTCACGTCATAGATACACAGGGAGCAAACCGATTCGACAAGCACCGAGACGTCCTCCTATAGCCAAACAAGGAGAAGTGAGAGCACTGCTCTCGGACATGGAAAAATTATCATGGGCCACGCCAGTAGTTCTAGTAAAGAAAAAGGATGGTAGCATTCGTTTTTGTGTCGACTATAGGCAGCTTATTGACGTCACTAAGAAAGAAAGTTTCCCGCTTCCACGCATCGACGACATCGTGGACACTTTAGCCGACGCAAAATGGTTTTCTACACTCGATCTCAAGATTGGCTACTAGCAGGTCGAAATTGACAAGAAGGACCGAGAGAAGACCGCATTTTCAGTTGGAACCCGATTGTGGCAATTTGTGGTGATGCCATTTGGGCTTTGCAATGCTCCAGTCACCTTCAAACGCCTGATGGAATACGTGCTACGAGGCCTAACCTGGAAGTCCTCTTTGGTGTACCTAGATGACATCATTGTTATCGGAAGAACGTTCGAAGAGCAGTTAGCCGATGAAGACATCGGACCATTGCTCGTATGGAAGGATACAACTGGACAACCTGAGTGGAAGGACGTTTCAATGCACGGTGCCATCCTGAAAAGTTATTGGGCACAATGGAACTCCCTTCAGGTGGAGGGTGACGTACTCAAGCGGAAATGGGAAACGGCAGATGGCAGCTCCTATAGGATGCAAACTATACTTCCCAACAGCCGAATCCACGATGTGGTTAAGGAAATGCACGAAGGATCCTCGGGAGGCCACCTTGGTGTTAACAAGACCTTAGTGAAATTGCGGGAAAGGTTCTACTCCACGCTCCACGCTCGAGAAGACGTAGAGGACTGCTGTCGCAGATGCACAATTTGCGCTTCCGTCAAAGGTCCAAAGCGACGACTGAGAGGACAAATGCAAACCTTTAACGTGGGTGTATCCTTTGAAAGGATTGCTGTTGACATCGCAGGACCCTTTGTAGTAATCAAGCAGTTGCACCATTAAACTGCTCAGCAACAACTATCTCAACCACAAATACAACAAACCAACAAGTATCAAACGACGAGCTGTGAGCGAATAATTCTAAATAATAACAATAACAGCAGTTAAAGCCAAAATATATCTAACTCGAAAAGCAAATGCAGCGCTACTAATCATAATAACACTAAGATCGTCAATAATAACAACATTTAAGACATATTGTCTTTCTGTGTTGAGCACCACACATACCACTTAAATTTGTATTATACAAGAAGAGATCAAAGACAATTAGACGAAGAGGAGGAAGTATGGTTCAACGAAGATAAAGACTTTCCTAGTGATTTGGATTTAATGAAAAATAAAAAAGTTGGAAAAATGAATCATCAAAATCAAGTAATATTGGCTCAATAAACTCCAGTAATGTAAACGCTAACGCGAACCATCCAATACTTTCCTTACCGCAAATTTCTGCGCAAGGCTATCAACTCAGTTACTTTCTTATAAAATTCTCTAAAACAACCCAAACAACCTTCCAACTAGTGTTCTACGCCCGTTGTATCTTCATATCATGCATAATTTCCTTAACAAAATGCAAACTACCGCTCAACGCCGGTAAACGCGCGACTCAACTGCCTCGAATCAAAGTGAGTGCACTATTGTAGCTCCTAAGAATGCCTCATCTAATATAGTTTTTTTTTTTTTTTTTTTTTTTTTTTTTGTGGTAGGGAGGTGAAGGCATTTATGCCCGCCAAGTCTGGCAGTGTGGGACTCCCATGGAGGATACCTTTGGACTACCCACTAAACACCTCCCCTGTCAATCTGAGAACCTAGCCTGAAACCGTTTGACACATTACTTCGGGCCAGGTCTCGTTTTGTTACGCCGTGGGGCGCCTTCAAGCTGGGGAGTCCCTTTCCTAGCGGGAGGGGAGGGGGGAAGAGGAATTGCCAGAAGAGCGATCCCCCAGCCCCAGCGCCTCCGGCTGCTGTGAGTCCCTTTTATATTTTAGGACTGCCCGAGCATAATGTGCCACCTGGTTCCATTTGTCAACCGATTCGAGCATCACCGCAACTATATTATCCGGGGTGAGCTCTCCCGTCTCCCTGTAGAGTTCCCTTCGCAGCCTGGCCCATTTCGTACACGCAAAAAATGTGTGACAGGCATTGTCCTCCTCTCCTGGGCAAAACCGACAATCGGGAGACCGTGACTTGCCGATCTTGTGCAGGTAAGACTGAAAACACCCGTGCCCGCTCAAAAGCTGGGTCAGATAGAAGTCAGTCTCACCATGCTTTCGATTTAGCCACGGTCTCACATCCGGGATGAGGCGCGCAGTCCACCTTCCCTTCGTGCAATTCCTCCAAGACTGCTGCCAATCGTTGAGCGAGCGTTGTCTCTCCTCGCGGACAACCATCTCCCTCGCATCCTCGTTTCGGCGCAGGTAAATAGCGCGGCGCTCTCTAGCAAGGAGGGCGACAGGTATCACGCCTGCAATCACTCTCACCGCCGAGTCGGAGACTGTTGGATACGAAGATGCAATTCTCAGTGCTCCTCTTCTCTGTACCTGTGCCAATCGTTTTCGGTATACCTCCTTGCTGAGAGCGTCGCCCCATACCTCTGCTCCGTACAGTAGCACTGACCCTACAGCACTCATCAAGAGGCGTCTTCTTGATGGGCTGGGTCCCCCTACGTTGGCCATAAGTCGACTCAGGGCCGATATTCCCGAAGCAGCCTTCTCAGCCGTTGCCCTGATTTGCTCAGAGAAACTCATCTTCGAGTCGATCAGTAGCCCCAGGTACTTCACCGCTGGCTTCGATTCGATCTGTATATCTCCAATACTGATCATCCTTACTCTAGGGATTCTCTTTTTTGTCAAGATGACCACTTCGGTTTTCTCCAGTGCTAGACTGAGCCCGCGAGTAGTCATCCAGTCCCTCACTCGGCGCATTAGCATACCTAGCCTAAGTTGCGCTTGTTCAACGGTGCGTCCGGCGACCAGAGCCGCAACATCATCCGCATAGCCGACCAAGCGCGACTCATCTGGCATCTCAAGTCTCAGTAGCCCGTCATAAGACACGTTCCACAGGTCCGGACCAAGGATAGATCCCTGGGCAACACCCGATGTAACCGCCATCCTTCGTTAGCCCTGTGTCGTGTCGTAGAGCAGGCTTCGGTCCTTTAGGTAGTTCCTCAAAAGCCGCATTAGATATTCTGGAACTTGAAAAGAGTTTTCCAGCGTATCCAGAATATCCACCCATCTAGCGGAGTTGAAGGCATTCCTGACGTCGAGTGTCACCAACAGGACGATCCGTCGCTTGGTGCGACTATATGCCTCTGCCTTTTGGACCGCGTTCACCACCTCTGCAATCGCATCAATGGTAGAACGTCCTGCTCTAAAGCCGTACTGCCGAGGAGATAGGTCCCCAGCAGCACGGATCGCGTCAGTGAGTCTTCCCTTGATGAGTTTCTCTAGCACTTTCCCAGCCGTGTCTAGCATGCATAACGGGCGGTATGCAGACGGCGATTCGGGATTTCCCTTCCCCTTGCTGACCAGCACGAGCCTCGCCACCTTCCATCGTACCGGGAAAACCCCGTCCCGTAGGCAAGCGTTGAATGTGCTGAGCAGCAAGTCAGGACAATGGTGATAGACGAGCTGCAAAACCTCAGCTGGAACACCATCTGGACCTGGAGCCTTCCTTGCCTTCAGGGAGAGGACTGCCTCCTCCAGTTCCAGCTGTGTGAAGAGTAGGCACTCGACTGCTGTTTCACCATGGACAGCGTCAACACGGACGGGATGGGCGGGGAAGAGTCCCCGCACTATCGCGTCCATCTTTTCCGCGTCATGTATACAAGGCTTCCGTAGGGCACCAAGTTTCCCCATGACCAGCTTGTAGCCAAGGCCCCACGGATCCCTATTTACATCGTCCACGAGGTCTTGCCAGCATCGGGCCTTGCTCTTGTTAATAAGCCTGCGAAGATATTTCCTGCCGGACCTGTATGCTGCTAGCCTAGTGTCTGCCTCCTCCCGTGTTCGCGCCCGCTGGGCCTCTCGCCGAAGTTTGTGACACTCGCTTCTTTGTTCGGCGATCTCGTTTGACCACCAGTATACTGGAGGCTTACCATGTCGGGGTCTCCGGCGGGGCATGGAAGACTCGCAAGCAGCTATGATGGTACTCATAGTTGAGTTCCCAAAGTCCTTGGCTGTAGGCCCTCCACTCCCTGGCGGAGCTCCCAGCAACGGTCATCTAATATAGTGGACAGCGGAAAATTTACAAAGTGTGAAGAATCATCGATACAAGATCATGAAAATAATGTGACGCTTGAATCAAATGCAACAGTAAGAGATGAGATATTGCCCTCGAATCGAGTAACAAGAAGAATTGGATTTGTGATTGCAGAGAGATACGGATACACACAAAACACCATAACATTTATTTTATTTATCTTATTTTTAAGAGAATGAGAAAGGGAGAAAAAACAAACAGTGGTTCGTAGCTGTGGGGGAACGAGAGGAGTTCTGGTTCTGGCTCCGTTGCATTTGGTTCGGTCGAAGAAAAAAGGAAAAATCTCGAGAGCATCGCGGAAGTTTGTTGTTTCACAATATAATGAGGTGTTCTGTGATTGTGATTTGTAGGAAAATAATAATGAGACGCAAGCAGAGGCTATTGATTCCATATCCGTCGGAGTAGCGTTCGATACGAAAAACCTGGAACGCACCGTTACAGCACCGGGTCGTGCAAACCTAGTAGCTTTTCGCGGAAACAGTTTTCCCGATTGAATATTGAAATGTACTTCAATTGTCGCTAATGTACGACTTAATAGTTCATTGTTTAAATGTCTTGTGGTTCCATGAGTGTTGTTTTGCTCTTTCCGTGGAAGAAGCGAAGAAAATATTTCCGATTGTGGAAGTTTGCCCGTGGTGAGCTTGAGTGAGATTGAGTGCGCGGAATAAACTTTAGTTATGAGAAAAACCATCAAAATTATACTATTTGCTGTTATACGTTGGCAGCAAGGAGCATTAGTGAATTGTAAGTGCAGATTATACACGTATGTAGTTCGCGAAGTAAATAATCATTTGATTGCGCGACGCATATGCCACTAATCGCAAAACAGACCCATACGTGTTCCTGACTATAATTCTTGATTTTCCGAGAGTCAGCAATGATTTGCAAATGTTTAAGAGTGTTCGATTTTTTGATTACATCGACATGCAATGATTTATCGAGCATAGTTGGTGCTGCAGGTGATATGTTGGAGCCAAGTGAGCATTAAAGTGTGAATGGAGGACGCGAGGAGAACAATCAGCTTCCGTTTAATCTTATCTCACGCTCGCAATATCTCGGCGAACATACCTCGCGACATGGCACTATCGCCGGATTCAGTGATTTTTGTCATTTGATCGAATCTTGCCTACTTTCTATCAAGAACACGATAACGGCAGATTAATATGCATGCATGCCAAACTGTGGAGAACATAACAGTAGTTGCAGTTACAAATAATTTATTTATATTTCAGGATAAGATTTCAGCTAACAGTGTTGTTATTATTGATCTTAACTTTCCTTCTATATGACACATGCAAATCTGTTCAGTTACAATTTGTTCATTTTGTTTTTAAGTTTCCGAGAGTTGATTTAATGGAAGAGATAAAGAATTGTTTATAAAGATACATGAATAAAATACAATGAAGTAATTAAAGTTACGCTTCGGTCTTTTCATTTTTTTTTTTTTTTGACCGGGTACAGGACCCGGTACGGTGGAAGGCTTTGTCTAAAAAATGAGCTAGCCATCGGACGCGCTCTAAATGTAATTTAGTTTCAGGAACACTTGCAGCTTGGGTGGCCTCCAGTTTAAGTGCCCTTTTTATAGCATAGGGTTATGTAGTGCGATCACATAACTCTATGACATACATTTTACACCTTTATCTTTATTCTTTTTGATGGGAAGGCTCATTCAAAGTAAGTTTGTATGAGTTTTCCACCCAGAAGGGAAATATATGACCACCGCAAAATTTTGGGTCTTGATCCGGTTGGGCGGGTGCGAGGGGGCGCCACCACCATCCAGTTGCCCCACTCTTATTTGTGGTCCATGCGAATCGTCAGGTAACGACGATGTTCCTCCAAGACCGTCCGTTTTGGCTTGTTTCAACTTGTTCTTTGAACAAGCAAGTCTCCCCTTTGGTAGTTACCTACGTTTTTCGATTTCGGTCGTCCTGTTTTGAGACCCAAGAATTCGTGAATGTGAAATTCTTTTGTAGTGGGTCCGTGTCCTGGGGGAATGAACCCGCCCCACGATACCGCAATGCTAGCCTGCCAGCGCATTCACGCGTCCCCAGACAAGGCCTTGCTTGGCGGATATTAACATCTTCTTTCGCCGAGGCAGCAGACCATCGCTGCAGTTCTTTACGGACATTTTATACCTGAAATTGATACCCGCTGGTTGTGGCCGATTATTTCAGCAAGTGGCCCGAGGTCTACCCCATTCCCAACCAGGAAGCAACTACTGTAGCCAAACAGCTAGTGTTAAATTGGGTCAACGGCACGCTCAATAAACACCTCGCCAAGATGGTTGACTGGAACTGGGACTGGCACATCCCATTATTCTTGATGGCGTATAGAGCTGCTGAACATGCATCGACGGATGAAGCCCCAGCCAAAGTCATTTTTGGAAAGACTATTCATCTGCCGGCTGATATAAAGTTCGGAACACCCCCTGAGAAGCCTCAAACGATCTCGGAGTACGCAATTGAGCTAAGGCAACGGTTGAACCAGATACATCGGACAGTGCGCAAACACCTCGAATCAATTGCTGACCGCATGAAGACCCGGTATGATCTCAGGGCAAATTCTACTGGCTTCCAGCAAGATGACTTGGTGTGGCTATATAACCCACAACGGTGGAGAGGTAGGTCTCCAAAGTTGCAGCATAATTGGGAGGGACCATACCGAGTTACAAAGCGAATCAACGATCTCGTATATCGCATTCAGGAACACCGCAAGCCGAGAGCTAAAATGAAAATCGTGCATCTGGACCGTGTTGCCCCATATTACACCCAGAAGACTTAACTACAACTGGCGACACATTTTTCGGGGCGAAAAGAACTACCAAACGAATGTACTCGGAAGCACAAGAATCGACCAAGCATAATCAACATCTGGAAGTGACGTCACGGCTTCCATTCAGAATTGCTCGAATATTCCTGGTAGTTCGCCAATGTACGAGAAATGGATTGAATGACTAGAGACCCTACGCAATACCGAGCTGAATGAATATGTATATATATATATATATATATATATATATATATATATATATATATATATATATATATATATATATATATATAATATAAATATATATATATATGTATATATATACATAAAAAATATATATGTATACATATGTACACAAGTGTGTCGTATATATATATATATATATATATATATATATATATATATATATATATATATATATATATATATATATTTATATGTATATATATATATATATATATATATATACATAAATTGATATATACCAGCATACATTATATACATATTTATATATTGTAGCGTGTGACGGTTCGCGGCCGATAATTTTAATGTTTCCGGAAAGTGAAAATTCACTGTTTTTTAAATTAAGTTAAAAGAGTTTATTTACTAACAATGCGCAAACGTTTATTCAACTATTTTACAAATCGCATTTAAATTTAATTTTTACTGTCTTTCAACTTATATTCCAACTGTCTATATCACGAAAATCATTTCACTATCAATCAAAATCGCCTTTACTTGGCGCTCCACTCTATCGCAGTTTTACTATCGCGTTTTTACTATCCCGGTTTTACTATATCTTCCCATTCATTCAGCTCGGCTTTATGTAGGGCCTCTAATCATTCAATCCACTACGTGTGTATTGGCAAATGTTCTGGCGAGAACTACGTGGAATATTCGAGTAATTCTGAAAACGCCCCGTAGTGACATCACTTTCAGATATTGATCATGCTTGGTCGAATCTTGTGCTTCCGAGTACATTCATTTATTGATCATGATGTTATTAATAGTTGGGACAACAATTGTCACAGTAGCTTGCACAATTGTTTGAACATGTAACAATACCTCTACCTCAGGTCGTTTCGCCCCGAAAAGATGTGTCGCCAGTTGCAGCTAAGTCTCCCTGGAATCTTCCTATTCACGCAGTAGTTCCTCTCACTTTTTGAGAGAACTCGACTGTAATACGAAAGGACACTTGGCGGGAATAAGTTTCAAATTTGCCAGTCGCAATCGGGAGAACACCTCTTCTATGTTCCGCAGAGGCTCTGCGAGCGTTCTCCCGATAACAATGATGTCATCAAGGTACACCAAACAGGTTTTCCAGGTTAGGCATCGTAGCATATATTCCATCAGCCGTTCGAAGGTGACTGGAGCGTTGCAAAGCTAAATGGCATCACCACAAACTGCCACAATCCGGTCCCAACTGACAATGCGGTCTTCTCTCGGTCCTTCTTTTCGATTTCTACCTGCCAGTAGCCACTCTTGAGATCGAGTGTAGAAAACCATTTTGCGGCGGCCAAAGTGTCCATGATGTCGTCGATGCGTGGAAGCGGGAAACTATCTTTCTTAGTGACGACACTAAGCTGCCTATAGTCGACACAAAAACGAGTGCTACCATCCTTTTTCTTCATTAGAACTACTGGCACGGCCAATGGACCGACAGGAGGTTTGATAACACCTTATTTTTCTATGTCCGAGATCGATGCACTAATTTCTCCTTGTTTGGCTATAGGAAGATGCCTCGGCGCTTGTTGAATCGGCTTGGCTCCCTGTGTTTCTATGACGTGAATTACCATACTCGTTCGGCCTTGGTCATCCGGGCTTGTTGAGAAGATGTCACTGCACTTGGTGACCAGATCAGAGGCTCGCTTGAATAGCTGCACTGGCAGTTTGCCCTTTTTCAATATTGCAGACGTGGATTCCCGAGCTTTGTCTGTGTCTTGCCTCCTGTTACAATGATGGTCGTGAGTGGCTTCCAAGGAGGTGATGGTGGAAACAAGCTGGCGATGGCTTCTCCCGCTTTGATGCTTGTGTTTGAGTCTGCACTATTAAGGACTCTAACCGATACGTATCTGTTTCTTATAGATCTTACAAGGCTTCCTCCTACAATCAAACTGCGCAATGCGGATGTTTCCGTTGGCTCTATACGATAAGATCAGTGGTCTCCAGAATCACCATCAAGCTTGCCCCATACAATGCTTTCGGAAGATTTTGGTACATCAGTGTCCGTACATACTAGCACATTCATCTTGGGAATTCGGACGCTGGGATCCTCCATCAATACTTCAACAGTCCACCGTTTCAATACCCGATTGACCAAGTCCATCCCGAGTCCATGTGGTCGCAGCAAATCCATTCCGAGTATGTAGTCATCCATAATGTTCGCGACCAGAAAATTATGTTGGAACGCAAGGTCTCCCAACTGTATCTGGTAGCTGGCCTCTCCATGGACAGGTGCAGTTTCTCACGTGGCTGTCTATAGTGAGAAAATCCTGCCCTTGTGAAGTAGTTGTTGCCTCACTAGGTCTGGTCGGATAATCGATCAGGTTGCACCAGTGTCGATTGTTATGGTGCAATGTTCTCCGTCAAATTGAACCGGAAGGCATAAGTCTGCTTCTCCACGATGTAGTCTTGACACCGTGATGGTGGTGCTGGGGACTTCGATTCTCCCAGCCAATTTATGCTCCAAGAAGTTGGCCCCCTCCGTTTGAAAGGCCTTCCATTGAAGGTTCCTGACTCGGTCTGGATCTCCTCCACCCTGGACAATAGCTTGGTTTCCATCGCTTCTTGCAGTCTCTTTGCAGATACCCCTTCTCACCGCAATTCCAGCATCTGGGCGCACCATTTGCCTGTCAGTCTCGCTCAATTTCTGCAATCGTCTGTCACTATCTCACGAACCCAGCAGTGGTACGAGTCACATTTTTCGCTGCCTCGAAGTTCAGACTATAAGCCAATGCGTCCCTAACTGTTTACTTTTGAGCTAAACGCACGGCTTGTTGCAATTCCTGGGCCTTTAATGCACTGATGAATGCTTCTGTTGCTGCGTCGTCTCGATGTTCTGGGTCAAAAGCTGGGGAAGCCGAAAGTGCCAGTCACTCAATGTCTGGGGCTAGCTGCTGTAAGGTTTCGCCAGACCTCTGCATCCGATGCCTTAGCTGTGACCGATAAATCTGCTTCAGATGATCGTCTGCATAACGCATGTCGAGCACATTCATTATAGCAGCCAGGTTTGAGTGCAACTCAACGGGGATCGTCTGCAAAAGCTCGGCAGCTGGGCCTCTTAGAGGAAGAATTAATACAGTTGCTCGTTCCTGCTCATTCCAGTGATGTGTCCTAGCAGCGGCTTCAAACTGGGGTTTGTAACTACTCCAGGCCGTTTGTCCGTCGAATATTGGTGCTTTCACATTTCTGGTTGCGCTTTGCGCTCCGGTTATAAGCGGGACTGGTAAGGTGGTTACTACTGCCTTCGCTACATCCAATTCTTATTTCATTTTTCCATCTCATGGTACATTTTCTCCTCGACCTGGCTGTTCTCATGGTTGACTCTCTCCTCGACCTGACTGACCTTCTCCTCGACCTGGTAAACTCTTCGCTGGATGCATTTAATTTGTTTGTTCATACTACCGAGCTCCACTTTTCTTTCGGCTGACTGTTTTTGAAAATCTGCCCTGATTTCCATCGCTTGTTGGTCCAGCTTCGCTGATTTTTCATCTAGCTTCGCAGTTAGACTGGATGACTGTTCATCTAGCTTCACTGATTGTTTATTTACCTTCACTGATTGTTCATTTAGCTTTGCTGATTGTTCATTTAGCTTCGCAGTTAAACTGGAAGACTGTTGTTGCTGCTCTTGCTGCACCAGCATCAAAATTTGCATCAGCACATTTTCGGGTTCCTTTGATTTTGTTGTTTCTGCTTCTCCATCTTCTGTGCCTTTTTCTGCATCTGAGGATTCACCCGAATCCAGAAGCACGGCTTCCCATTCAATCGCATCACGCAAGCGTGCAACCAGTGTAGCCTTTGTACCTTGCGTAGCCAGATTTCACTGTTCCAACTCTTTCTTAAGCTCCGACATGATCAATTCATTAATTTTTAAATGTAGATTTGGTGGCATTTTTATGGTTTTGGCTATTTTCCCACCAGTTCCCACGTTAAATTTTGCTTATGTGCACTTTAAAAATGTTCAAAATTTTCACTTTCAAATTTTTCAGTCTCACTTTTCGACACCACTGTCACATGTTCCGGTTCGCGACCGGAAATTTTAATGTTCCGGGAAAGTGAAAACCCACTGTTTTTTAAATTAAGTTAAAAGAGTTTATTTACTAACAATGCACAAACGTTTATTCGACTATTTTACAAATCGCATTTAAATTTAATTTTTACTATCTTTCAACTTATATTCCAACTATCTACTCGTATATCACGAAAATCACTTCACTATCAATCAAAATCGCCTTTACTTGGCGCTCTACTCTATCGCAGTTTTACTATCGTGGTTTTGCTATCCCGGTTTTACTCCCCATTCATTCAGCTCGGCTTTATGTAGGGCCTCTAGTCATTCAATCCATTTCTCGTATATTGGCGAATGTTCTGGCGACAACTACCTGGAATATTCGAGTAATTCTGAATACCCCCATCATCATCATGATGTTATCAATAGTTGCAACAACAATCGCGACAATAGCTCACAGAATTATTTTAACATGTAACAATATATACACGAGGGGTGGCAATTAAGTAATGAGACCGATTCCACGAAAACCGTATATTTAAAAATTATTCTACAATTCTGCCATCCCCTTCAAAGTAGTCCCCTTGGGCACCTATTCAACGATTCCAGCGCGTTTTCCATGCTTCGTGACATTTCTAGAACGCTTCGACAGGGATATCCGCGAGTGCCCTCGTGACGGCCGCCTGGATGTCCGTAATCGACTCAAAATGGGTTCCTTTGACCACCGATTTTGTTTTGGGGAACAAAAAAACGTCACAGGGTGGCATATCGGGCGAATAAGGTGGCTGTTGCAACACGGCGATCCCTTTAGAGGCCAAATACTGGGACACACTGAAGGCTCCTCAGAAAGGTTCTTTTTGGAACTATCTTCACGTACAACTTTTTCATCCTAAAATCGTCGATTAAAATTTGTCTGAGCGTTTCACGGTACATACCCAGTTCCGAGACCCATATTCGAACTGTTAAACGCCGATCTTCACGGAATAGGGTGCGTACACGCTGCGCATTCGAGTCAGTCTGCACCTCAACTGGCCTTCCGCTGCGCGCCTCACCTCCCACGATTTCATGCCCCTCCTTAAACTCTTTATGCCATCGAAACACCTGGGCACGACTAAGAGCACTATCACCATGCAATTTTACAATTTTAGCGTACGTTTCCGAAGCTGTTTCGCCCAATCTGGGGCAAAATTTTATCGCGACACGTTGCTCTTGATTTCGTTTCTCCATTTTCGTGACGAGCACCACCAACATTCGTACACTCAACATGACACAGCAGGCAAACTAAACAAGCTATATCAGTGGAAAGGGAAAAGACGCCGGGAAAGGAGAGGGGAATTTCAAGGTCACAGGTTTACCACAAGCGCGACGATAAAATCAGTCTCATTCCCAAATCGTCATACCTCGTATATATATATATATATATATATATATATATATATATATATATATATATATATATATATATATATATATACTCGTATATATATATATATATATATATATATATATATATATATATATATATATAGGTATATATATATATATATATATATATATTTTTTTTTTTTTTTCATATATATATACATATATATATATATATATATATATATATATATATATATATATATATATAATATATATATATATATATATATATATATATATATATATATATATATATATATATATATATATATATATATTGTCGCGTCGTCGGCCGATAATTTTAATGTTCCGGGAAAGTGATAACGCACTTTCTTTTAGATTAAGTTAAATTAGTTTATTTACTAAGAATGTACAATCGTTAATTTGACTGTTTTACAAATAATTAAAATGTCATTATTTTTCACTCGTCTATAAGTTTATATTGCAACTGTCTATATTACGAAAATCACTTCACTATCCATCAATATCGCCTTTAATTCGCGTTCCACTCTTATCGCAGTTTTTACTATCGCAGTTTTACTATTCTCCCATTCATTCAACTCGGCTTTATGTAGAGTCTCTAGTCAGTCAATCCGTTTCTCGTACATTGGCGAATATTTTGACGAGAATTACCTGGGATATCCGAGCAATTCTGAATACACACAGTAACGTCACTTTCTGATGTTGATCATGGATCTACTTGGTCCATTCTTCTGCTTTCGAGTACGTTCGTTGATCATGATGTTATAAATAGTTTGGAGAACAATTGCTCTGGTAGCTCGCAGAATTGTTTGGACATTTCACACGGCCCCCACCTCCGTTCCCCCCGAAAAGATGCGTTGTCAGTTTTAGCCAAGTCTCCCTGGATGTAATATGGGCAAGACAGTCCAGATGCATGATTTTAAGTTTGGATCTCACCTTACGGTGTTCCTGTATACGATATACGACATTGTAGATTCGCTTTGTAACCGGATATGGTCCCTCCCAATTATGCTGTAACTTTGGAGACCTACCCTTCCGCCGTTTTGGGTTGTATAGCCACACCAAGTCATCTTGCTGGAAGCCAGTAGAATTTGCCTTGAGATCATACCTGGTCTTCATGCGGTCAGTAGCCGATTCGAGTTGTTTTCTCACTGTCAGATGTATCTAGTTCTACCGTAGCCGTAGCTCACTTGCGTACTCCGGGATCGTTTGGGTTTCCTTAGGGGGTACTCAGAATTTTATATCAACCGGCATACGAATAGTTTTTCCAAAAATGACTTTGGCTGAGGCTTGGCCAGTCGACGCGTGTTCGGTAGCTCTATACGCAACCAAGAATTATGGGATGTGCCAGTCTCAGTCCCTTTGGTTCTCGTCAACCATCTTGGCCAGGTGTTTATTGAGCGTGCCGTTGACCCAATTTAATACTAGCTGTTTGGCTACAGTAGTTGCTTCCTGGTTGGGAATGGAGTAGACCTCGGGCCACTTGCTGAAATAATCGGCCATAACAAGCGTGTATCGGTTTCTTCATTCGGATTCAGGAAAGAGTCCTGCGATGTCAACAGCAATCCTATCAAACACCCATCTTTTTTCTTCTGCATCAGTTTTTCTCTTGACCCCTGGCTATTTAATCTATAAGATCCGCTTTCTACAGCAATTCGATTTCATTCCTCCAATCTTTTGATGTCTTGATAGGACTTGCGGTCCTTCATGTTTTTTGAAATTAATAATGCTTGAGACTCTTACTATGATGTTTCCTTGCATTGAAATCATGTGGCTACACTTATGCACTCATTCAAAACTTATGCACTCGTTCATCTGGCATTCCATGCCCATCAAGTATTTTCTTTAGAATTTTTCGGAGTACTGTTTGGCTAAAATAGATAGCTTGTAGACTAATTAGCTGTCTTCTTATCTGTAAACCCATCCATTTAGCTGTCGCTTTTGCTAGTGAGCTGTCTATCTTATGTGTAATGCTTTCTGCTGAACTGTCATTGTAGCTGATACTTTGTCTGTTTAGTTGATATGCCGTCTGTTGAGTTAATCATTTAGCTGCTAAAGCCGACTATTAAGCTGATAAGCTATCGTGTAGCTGTCTTTTAAGCGGATGCCCTGTCTGTTTAGCCGATATGTATTACTTGAGCTATGTATGTAGCTGTCTTTAGTTAATAAGTTGACCGTTAGACCTTTCAATCAGTAAATTTATTTGGTGT
>OZ017738.1:309473568-309616068 GCA_963969285.1 Odontomyia ornata
ACTAGGAGAATTGAAAAGTATTGCTTCCAGTGCACATATTTTTCAATGATCTTGCTGCTATGGAATGGAAATTATATAGTATAGAGCACTCTTCGACAGTTTGATGGGTGGCTTGCTCTGATGGACGATTATATGCACCGTAAAATTTGCAAGTCATTTGTGAGTTATGCATTTCATCGAATGATACTTATGCGTTCATAATGTTTTCCCAATGCATACTGAAGATAAACATTAAAATTGAAGGCATTGTGACCGCTTCCATGATAGTTGATTCTATAAAAAGTTTAATGGAGGCAAAAAGCTATTATATATGTAAAGGCTTGCGTGATCTATAGCATGGAGAAATAACTATGCCTAAACTATTTCCCGTACACGCATGCATATTTGGACTTTCCTCAAATCGTCGCTTTTTGCCATTTACTGATAAATCTGATAGTCTATACGGCTGAAGGATCTGTATCAATAGCTTTACTTCGTTGAGAGTTTCAGAATGTGTTTCATCTAGAAGTAAATAAAGATGAACTTGAGAGTAAATCACCACACCAGTTAGCAAAACTAGGAGAATTGATAAGTATTGCCTCCAGAATTTATGTGTGAACTACGTTCAAATGCACACAACAGTTATTTTTATATTTTGCTATTAATATTATTCATATTTGAGTAATATAATTTGTTAATGTGAATATTACGGTTTTTATACTACTCGCTGTTAGTTAACAGTTTATGAAATAATTTATTAGACACTGTGATAACTTTGACATAAATTCAAAGTACCCGAGTGTCAGTAAAGTTTTCTATATCGTGCGTTGAAATATTGTACATTGTAGTTTATGTTTGTTCTTTGATATCATGTTTATAAAAATATCAGCCTATTTGATCCGAAAAATAATTAATAGCTAACCTTGAAACGAAACCGTTTAGTGAGTTAATCAAGTTGTGCAAGCAGGAGAGTGCTCCTTGCAGAAGGGCTTTGTAACATCCTAAGGTTCGAAATAAGTTTTCTGATAGTATAAACTGATGACTTGAATTATACAGCCAATACTTATTTAAGAAACCATTAAAATTTACCCAAAAGACTTTTCTGAATGCTCAGCCAATTCAAATTAAACACTGTTCCTTAAATTTTCATCAAAATCCGAAGAAAACGAGAGTACCTAAGCTGATTTGAAGTCTGTATAATCATCAACACGGTTGATTGATGTTGTAATTGCATACAATTGAAATGGCTGACACTCGATGATTATGATCCGATTTCCATAAAATTTTGCGAGTGTATAAATCTTATATCATTGTAAATAACTGTAAAATTTTAAGCATTTTAAGGGTACAGTTTTGATTTTGTGGGATAAAATGTAAAATTGACTAATACTACTATTATTAACAAAGTTGAGTGAATTTTGATTTCGTAGGTACTTATTGCCCTTGTGCTCATGAAGACCTACAACTATGATTTTTGTCCAGTCGCGAGGGGGGATATAAATTTTTCGTACATTTTGCCTCCCCTGAGCACCCTGATGCATAAAATTTCAAATTCTAGGAGCACTAATCAACATCTTTCATTTGATACTCCATTCAACTGAATTTGAAGAAAAAATTGTTTAGGGCCACTTTAGCACAAGGGGGACTTGCTTGTAAAATTTGAAACGTTTGATGCGACCTTAGCTTTTGAGAAATCACTACTTCTGACTTTCTCCCAAAGTTTGAACTTTCTAACTGCTGTAATTTCTGAGAAAACTTGCTGTGACGTACGGACAAATGGACAGACAGGATGGGAAACATGTAGGTCTTTGTAAAAAAAATTTACCAAGCACTAAAAACGTGTAAGTGAATCGCAAAGCAGTACTTTTATACTAGCTACACGCAGTGGGAATGATGTAGCTAGTATAGTAAACCATATGGCTACACCCTTAATATCGATTAGAAAAGAGCTAGACCACAAAGATTATTTCAATTGACCTCGACTAGGATTCTAGACACTTCTTTTGGAAATACGACAATATTTCATTAGTCAACTTTGTAACATACCAAAGTTCCTTGAGGAATATCCCATCGTCACGTTGATTTCCTAAGCTTGGAGTTATATTATCAAAAATTTCTATAAAATTTTTAATATGTAACTTGAAGTTTTAATTTGTAACTTGAAGATTTAAAGAACTAACCGCTTTGTTGTAGGTCTGACGTGTAAACCAAATATGGTGAAATCACTTTTCTGCACTTTAAAATAACTACAATCAACATCCAACCAATTATTAATGCCAAATAAAGGAACCCGAGCATCGACTATGATATGAAACCAACCGTGGCTTTTTTAAGGGTTGAGAAAAAAATTTGCGATAGCATTCGGTTGGTGAAACTTTATTCTGCCCGGTTGCCCGTATACTCACTTCTTTCCCATGTAAAGTCTTCCCGTCAACTGTCCAGCGAATTACCTTTTATTTCCAGGCCTTATTCTATTGCCCAATGGACGCCAGAAGAGTGGTCATTTACATTTTGTGTCACGAACTCGAGCCAACTCGACCATATGATGACGACGACCTGGCAACAAACCATACAGTTGAGGTGGAAAGGACGCATTTTCCTTGCATTTATTTCCAGCTTGGGTGAGACCAAGTAGGATAGAAGGAGGCATTGGCTGTCTAAAGTTGTTTTCTTCGAAAAAAAAAAGCAAATAAAAGTTGCTATATTAAGATAACACATCCATAAAGGATAAATGCATTCCATTGAGGACAACTTGATTTCTATTCACATACCTATGTACATGTGTAAGTGTCGGTACTTAAATATGTAGATGTGATGTAAGATTGAAAGCTTTTGAAACAATTGATTTCTCCAAGTAAGCAGGTTTCACTCGAACATTTATAGATTGAACAAATGCTGAAAAATACAACCATTGCCACTGACGGGCAGAGAATTACAGATGGTTGCTAGCCATTAGTAAACCCATAGGGAATCGAATGCGCTTATGTGCTTTTTTTTTTGACTGCTTAAAACATTTCGTAGAACTGCCACAATCACGTAATAACAAAATCAAGAATGCAATAGAGCTAAAAATTACATGCTGATGACAGATATACTCGCATGTGTGACTTAAAGCGGTATCAAATCGTCCAAAACCAGTCAATTTTTTGACACAATCATCGATTTCAATGAAATTTTGCAACTTTGTAAAGCTTGTTGATAGAAAATTATGAATAAATAATTTATTTAAACTTTTTATTTATTTTTTGCTATAGTATGGTTAAATTTTCGTAAAAGTATGGTAGCCGCGGTCACTTTAAAAATTCATCATTGCATGTTTTTATCGCAAAATATCAAATGCGGCAAAATTTTAAAGGAAATAAAAAATATAAAACATGAAAAATCTTGGATGTCAAGGAAAATAACTTTGTTCTCTATGCTTGAATACTAAAAATTATGCATCTTTGGTTTCTTTATTATTCACCTTCTACTATAAGCTTAATCGTATTATCCAAAAAGTTAGAATTTGTAAAAATTCATGATAGATTTACACCGAATTTACCTACATACGTGCGTTTATGTATGTGTGCAGTTTATGCTAGAATGGATACATGTATAGCATTCGATTATTAAGAAATCAATTTAGAATACTTTTAGAGTACGTAAAAGTGTGTCTAATTAATAATTTGCATGATTTTTTACCAATATAAATTTTCCTTCTTCCCTGCACATAAAAATAGTTCATAGACAGTTTATTGTGGAAAAAATAACCCATATCGGCAGCAAATAAGGCGTCTTAATAAGAACCTCCACGCTGAGGTGTTAAAAATGATGGCAAAGGTGGGAGGTATAGGAGGACCAAAAAATGCGAAAAGCTTGATTCATCGAACTTTAAATTCAATTAGCAATGGTGACATAATGCTGATTTATGACGGCCAGAACGGTTTTGAAAATGCAACATTTCTAGCAGTTTTTGTTTTATACTTACAGTCCCCTTCGCAGCTTCACTTCGAGAAAGCTGGACTATGTTATATCTTAACCATATGCATCGGCACTCAAAAAGGTTATATGGTCAGTACCACACTTTGACCATGTGTTCATCTAACCAACTGCGATGCGGTCTGATTTTCAACGACGACATATGATAATTGAACGGGCTTACAGCCCGCCGAAGAATAACTCGAAACAAATGTCGCTGTCGCCAACGGGATTTGAACCAGGTACCTCTAGTGTGCAGAGTATCTAGCAATTTATGGTCATTTCTGGCGCGACAACCCAAACCGGGCGTTGGCCTCTCCTCCAATCATTACAGTTCTGTGACCTCGTTCGCAATTGATCACTCCCAGCAACGATCTGCTGTCACCTTCTATCGTGTCTTGTCATCAAGTCCTTGGCATCCACCAGGACATCTACCTTGTGTTCTACTCTTCAATATTTTTAAAAGTTTTGTACTAAAATACAAAACCCTATTGCCATCATGAACTGTGTCCGTCTGTCCGTCCGTCCGTCCGTCTGTATGTCACAGCACTTTTTCTCCGAAACTATAGAAGCTACAGCAATGAAACTTTGTGAAAAGGTCAGAAGTGGTAACTTCCTGAAAATGTTGGGGTGGACATATTTTTCAAGGAGGTTTAAGGGGGGTCTCCCCATATAGGGAGGTGACCCACCAAAAAATTTTTTTTCACCATTGGTAGTCGAGTAGGGTGTCGTTGGAAAGGTCTTAATGAGATCTTTTCAGATCAAGTCCTAAAATTGGCACCGTGGGGGGAAGGGGAAATGTACGAGCATTTCGCTTTTCGAATTTCATATTTTCTCCAATAAAATCGAATGGATGCCTTTAAACGCAACCTTTCACAAGGTCCTAATACTCTGTAAGTTTGATAAAATTTGTATCATATTCACGGAAGTTATATCCATTTGAAATTTCCCCAATTACAATAAATACTATATAACACATTATTTTAGTATTTTATGGACTTTCCATCGATCCAGACACTGCAGTTTTGATTTGATCATCTTAAAATTTTCACATAAGATTGATGACATAAATGCTTTTGGGATTTCATGATCTAAGTGATTTTTTTTGGGTTTTGTCCTAAAATACAAAGCCCTATTGCAATCACGACCTGTTTCCGTCTGTCCGTCCGCCCGGCCGTCCATCCGTCCGTCTGTATGTCACAGCACTTTTTCTCCGAAACTATAGAGGCTACAGTCATGAAACTATGTAGAAGGGTCAGAAGTGGCGACTTCTTGAAAGTTCAGGGGTGAAAAATTTTTCAAAGGCGCTTAAGGGGGGTCTCCCCATATAGGGAGGTGACCCCTTAACAAAAATTTGTCACCATTGGTAGTCGAGTAGGGTGTCATTGGAAAGGCCTTAATGAGACCTTTTCAAAACAAGTATTAAACTTGCCTTATTTGTACCGAAGGGGGCCGAGGAAGGGGAAATGTACCCTCCACCTCGCAATTGAAAAAAACCATGAATGTAGGCCTTTCTGAGTACAACAACAACAAATACATGACAAGTCAAAATTCATTCAACTTTGTTAGCAATAGTTTGATTTATCGATTTTACATTTTCTTGAATAAAATCTTAACGGTACCATTAAATCCAATAATAAGTTGTAGCGATTCGAATTTTCCTGTATTTTATTTTTTTGTTTTTTTTTTTGTGGTAGGGAGCTGAAGGCATTTACGCCCGCCGAGTCTGGCAGTGTGGGACTCCAATGGAGGATACCCTTGGACTACCCACTAAACACCTCCCCTGTCAATCTGAGAACCTAGCCTGGAACCGTTTGACACATTACTTTGGGCCAGGTCTCGTTTTGTTACGCCGTGGGGCGCCTTCAAGCTGAGGAGTCCCTTTCCTAGCGGGAGGGGAGAGGGGAAGAGGAAATGCCAGAAGAGCGATCCCCCAGCCCCAGCGCCTCCAGCTGCTGTGAGTCTCTTTTATATTTTAGGACTGCCCGAGCATAATGTGCCACCTGGTTCCATTTGTCAACCGATTCGAGCATAACCGCAACTATATTATCCGGGGTGAGCTCTCCCGTCTCCCTGTAGAGTTCCCTTCGCAGCCTGACCCATCTTGTACACGCAAAAAATGTGTGACAGGCATTGTCTTCCTCTCCTGGGCAAAACCGACAATCGGGGGACCGCGACTTACCGATCTTGTGCAGGTAAGACTGAAAACACCCGTGCCCGCTCAAAAGCTGGGTCAGATAGAAGTCAGTCTCACCATGCCTTCGATTTAGCCACGGTCTCACATCCGGGATGAGGCGCGCAGTCCACCTTCCCTTCGTGCAATTCCCCCAAGACTGCTGCCAATCGTTGAGCGAGCGCTGTCTCTCCTCGCGGACAACCATCTCCCTCGCATCCTCGTTTCGGCGCAGGTAAATAGCGCGGCGCTCTCTAGCAAGGAGGGCAACAGATATCACGCCTGCAATCACTCTCACCGCCGAGTCGGAGACTGTTGGATACGAAGATGCAATTCTCGGTGCTCCTCTTCTCTGTACCTGTGCCAAACGTTTTCGGTATACCTCCTTGCTGAGAGCGTCGCCCCACACCTCTGCTCCATACAGTAGCACTGACCCTACAGCACTCATCAAGAGGCGTCTTCTTGATGGGCTGGGTCCCCCTACGTTGGCCGTAAGTCGACTCAGGGCCGATATTCCCGAAGCAGCCTGCTCAGCCGTTGCCCTGATTTGCTCACAGAAACTCATCTTTGAGTCGATCAGTAGCCCCAGGTACTTCACCGCTGGCTTCGATTCGATTTGTATATCTCAAATACTGATCATCCTTACTCTAGGGATTCTCTTTTTTGTCAAGATGACCACTTCGGTTTTCTCCAGTGCTAAACTGAGCCCGCGAGCAGTCATCCAGTCCCTCACTCGGTGCATTAGCATACCTAGCCTAAGTTACGCTTGTTCAACGGTGCGTCCGGCGACCAGAGCCGCAACATCATCCGCATAGCCGACCTAGCGTGACTCATCTGGCATCTCAAGTCTCAGTAGCCCGTCATAAGACACGTTCCACAGGTCCGGACCAAGGATAGATCCCTGGGCAACCCGATGTAATTTCGATCCTTCGTTGGCCCTGTGTCGTGTCGTAGAGCAGGCTTCGGTCCTTTAGGTAGTTCCTCAAAAGCCGCATTAGATATTCTGGAACTTGAAAAGAGTTTTCCAGCGTGTCCAGAATATCCACCCATCTAGCGGAGTTGAAGGCATTCCTGACGTCGAGTGTCACCAACAGGACGATCCGTCGCTTGGTGCGACTATATGCCTCTGCCTTTCGGACCGCGTTCACCACCTCTGCAATCGCATCAATGGTAGAACGTCCTGCTCTAAAGCCGTACTGCGGAGGAGATAGGTCCCCAGCAGCGCGAACCGCGTCAGTGAGTCTTCCCTTGACGAGTTTCTCTAGCACTTTCCCAGCCGTGTCTAGCATGCATAACGGGCGGTATGCAGACGGCGATTCGGGATTTCCCTTACCTTTGCTGATCAGCACGAGCCTTCCATCGTACCCGGAAAACCCCGTCCCGTAGGCAAGCGTCGAATGTGCTGAGCAGCAAGTCAGGACAATGGTGAAAGACGAGCCGCAACACCTCAGCTGGAACACCATCTGGACCTGGAGCCTTCCTCGCTTTCAAGGAGAGGACTGCCTCCTCCAGTTCCAGCTGTGTGAAGAGTGGGCACTCGACTGCTGTTTCACCATGGACAGCGTCAACACAGACGGGATGGGCGGAGAAGAGTCTCCGCACTATCGCGTCCATCTTTTCCGCGTCATGTATACAAGGCTTTTTTAGGGCACCAAGCTTCCCCATGACCAGCTTGTAGCCAAGGCCCCACGGATCCTTGTTCACATTGTCCACTAGGTTTTGCCAGCAGCGAGCCTTGCTACTGTTGATCAGTTTGCGAAGGCATTTCCTGGCCGACTTATATGCTGCCACCTGGTTGCATGCCTTGTCACGGTTCCGCGCCCGTTGAGCCTCACGCCGAAGCTTGTAACACTCCCTCCGCTTTTCAGCGATTTCAGTAGACCACCAGTACACTGGGGGCTTGCCGTGCCGGGGTCTTTGACGGGGCATAAAAGCGCAGCAAGCAGTCGTGATTATGCTCATAGTAGAGTTCACCACGTCTTGAGCTGCCAGTTCTTCCGTCCCCTCCAAAGCTCGCTGCAGCGGCTCACCTGCTGTGAGAACCTTGACGAACCTCTCGACGTCCATTCTTCCAATGTTCCTTCCAGTTGTAGAAGGCCGAGAGCATGGACGTCAGGAGATAGCATCACTTATCTCAAGCAGAATGCACTGGTGATCACTGGCTGAGTAGTCCTCTAATACTTTCCAGTTGTGTATCCTCCGTACTAAGGACTCCGAGGCGAATGTCACATCCGGTATGGTTACCTCACAGCCAATACGGCGGAAAGTCGGCGTATTTCCGGAGTTTAATACGACGAGGGCTGTCCTGGTCGCCATTTCCAGGATCCGTTTTCCCCGCGGATCCGTCTGAGGCATGCCCCATTCGATTGCTTTAGCATTGAAGTCGCCCCCAACGAGCACTTTACCCTCTGCGTTCGAGACAGCGCCCTCCAGAGCATTAAGCTTGGCTTGGAAAGATGATATCGACTCGTTAGGCGTCAGATACACACTAAAGAAGGTGATCCCTGAGCACCGAACCCACACGAAACCATCCCCCCGCCCACAACTCTCCGCTTGAAAGTCACTGTTCCAAACCCAGATAGCGGTTTCATCAGAGTACCATAATGCAGGACTTTTATTATGGCGTTGCTCACTCAGCAGCAAGAAGTTGGCTTTCCTGTCCCTCGCAAACTGCTCAAGCAGATTTTGGGCAGTTGAACTGCGGTGTAGGTTTAGCTGCAGGATGCGGGTCATCGAAGCTCTGATTTTGCCTTGGCTAGGGCTTCCTGGAACACCCAGTATTTTCCTGATCCCAAGACGTGTCCAAAATCAAGTTTTGGATCAGCATCCTTGCAAAGGATACTGTGTGCCTCCTTCGTACACTCTTTTCTTTTATGACCCGTTTCACCACATTTGTAACGTAGGGAACTCCTATCGGGTCCTTTGCATACTTGTGTGGTGTGACCATAACCAAGGCATTTGAAACATTGAAGAGGCGTTGCCCTTCGCCGTATCCTACAGACAACCCACCCAATTCGTACTTTGCCCTTGTTCAGGAATTGTTCGGCGTCCTTTTCGGTCAGTCTCGCTTTGATCCTTCCCACGCTAGGGAACTCCTTTTTGATGGCCTCTTCTACCTCGGCAAGGTCCGTCACGCAGTCTATGTCTCGTATTTCGATCGTTGCCATCGGCTCGAGCGGGGCTATAGTTGCGCTTTTGCCGAGGACTTTCTTTACTGCGTCACAGAATGCATCTTTATTGCCGGCCTCTGCTCCGAATTCGACCAGTATGTGGCCCGACCGCGTTGGTCGTACTACTTTAATGGTAGTATTGGTGTCTTCAGGCCTTACGTTTCCCCTGATGTCCCGCAGTACTTCCGCGTAGGATCGGCCATTTTGGGGCTTTACAAGCAGTGCCTGCTGCCGGGGTCTTCGTCGGGGCTTCTGCCTCTCCTGCTTTGCATCAGGTCCTTTTTGTAATTGGGCGTCCGTACGAACTTTACTTTCTGGCTTTTTTTGAAGGAGTTTCTTTGCAGCTTTCTTCGCTCCTTTTGTAAGCACTGTCTGGAACCCCTGATCTAGTGCTGCACGCACTTCAAGTGCCTCTTCCTTCCTTCTTTTATCCCGATCTCCTTCGATTGGGCTAGACGCCATTCTTTTATTGACGTTTAATGGTGGAGCTATCTGCGTGTCGCCTTTAGATTTCGCCCCAAGCGCCTATTTAGCCTTCTCTTCGTCTTCGGCCCTTAACCAGCTTCTCCGATAGTGCCCTATGCGATCTAGGAGCTCCTCTAGTTCAAGGAGCCCTTCCTTTGCCGAATTTTCCTGTATTACTATGGAACAATATGCGCTGTATTACTATGGAAACATATGGCTATGGAACCATATGCGCTTTTTACCGACTTACACACTACAGCTTTGCTAGGATTCGCATGAAAATTTCAGGAATGACAGGTATCATGAATATCTTTGAGAATCGGTTCAGTTAGTAGTATCAATAATCGCAAAACGAAATGGTGGCTGTTTTAAATGCGAAGATTGAATAATTTTAAGTTATATTTCCCCAACTTCAACGTTTAAGGTGCATGCTTTGAACACTTGATTCAGTTTAATGAATGACTGAAGATGAGTGCCTACAACTAATACTCATAGGTGAAATAAGTCGAAGAGGCAGGGTAGAGCTCCTAGCGAAAGGGCTTTGCAACCATTCTAACATAGGATTTGAAAAAATAGGCCATGAATCGATGATTACAGATAGGGGAGTGGCCCCTGAAAAAAAAAAAAAAATTCATCAAAGGTAGTTAATATTAGTATTAAATGAAAGTCCTTTATGAGAGCTTTTCAAAACAGTTCTTAAACTGACAGTTTTTCCTTCATTGGCGGCACAGGGGGGGATATACATGAAAAATGTGTTTCCTCATTCGCGAATGGACACCTGTTATCTATAAAGTTTGAAAAAATTATGTAGGGAGAGGAAGTCAAAATTCGTTCAACTTTGTTAATAATAGTATGATCCTCGAATTTCACATTTTCTCCAATAAAATCGTCTTTTACATGTTTCTTGATTTCATTCGTTACTGGTTACTGCATTTTGTAAGTTGAGTACAAAACCCTTCTGACATGAGCGTAGGTCTGTCTACCCAACTTGTATTTTTTGGTGGCCGGTTTGCTTCCATTTTCACCATTGTGAAATTAATAATCTAAATCTTGAGTCAAAAGCTGTGACTGCAGTGGTATTTACTGCAACTTATGGTCGTTATAACTATTCCTCTAGAGAAAAATCTGAGCCAACGTATTCACTGTTGAATGTTTCGGTACTAGTGAGTCAACTTGCATTCGATGCACTAAAAATAAGGCAAGGTAAGTTTTTGAATTCAAATTGAGCCACATCAGTCGATATTGCACCGTTCATAGGATTAGGAATCTCTAAGTCCACATTGAAGTGAATATTGATTGAAGGTACTGATTTAAACACTGACAATACTCAGCCAAATAAAGGATTGAAGCTTCTGCATAAATTTAAGCATAAAATATCTCTAAATGGGCTCCGCAAAATTCGGAAGAAAATATTAAACTCGATCAAAACTTCATCTTCAGCCGTGAAGGTCAGTTTTGGAATATTGGCTGCGTTGTTGAACGGAATAGACATTGTTCGATAAAAAAACAAGTCCACATATGCTTAAAATGTCTCCATTATATTCGTAAAGTGAAATGAGCGCTGTCACAGTCAATCAAGGTTGCTATCGTGCCATTTCGGAGGACTATTTTTGGACAGCAATGGATAAGCTTAACATCATTGTTCTAAGGATATCAAAGTTTCAACACTGCAGGCTCACATACTAGACAGCTTGTCGAGGAGTTGATATAAATTGATGATAAAGTTACATTGTGGAATCTTTTCGTGTTGCGCCATTAAATTTTCTTATAGACCCGCGCCAAGCTGTTGGCCTTAGCATAGACCAACAGCTTGGCGAGAGAAAAAGGTTTCGATGACTCTGAATTGAACGCATTTTTTTAAGTCATCAAATGACAATAAGCAAAAACAAATGTTTATTTTGAATTTTTGTATATTTTAGTTGAAACAGTTTAAAAATTATTTGCTGAAAATTTCTAAATTATTGCGTTTTATGTGAAACTAAACTTGGTGTGAGAACATTACTTAAAATATACTTTTTATTGTAAAGTGGGTTGGAAAATATAAATTTTAACTTTTTTTCCCAACACATATCAAATGACACTTTCAATTTTTGTAGAAAAAGTTAGGTAAACATCGAAAAGGAATATATTTTCAAAAGCAGAGGAAACGTTATAACCAGCCTATTATCTTTTATTTAATGTATTTATAAAATATGCCGGAAGTGTAGTGGATTTGAAGGATATACGAGTAAAATGTCCGTATAGGACTGCAGCGATGGTCTGCTGTCTCGGCGAGCAAGGATGTTGGTGCTCGCCGGAATTGGCCTTGTCAGAAGAGGCAGGCAAATGCTAGCAGGCTAGCATTGTGGTGTCGTGGGGCGTTTTCTATTTTTCAGCACAAGGGCCGACTACGAAAAAATTTCGCATTCACGAATTAGAGGATAGCATGACTCAGTCCGACGGTGTCGAGGCCGAGGTAACGTACCAAAGGGATGGATTGCCAAAGCAAAACAACTGACTGAGCGAGTGAGATTCGAGAAGGTCTCGTCTTTACCAGAATTATTATGGCGCCCAAATAAGAGTGGGGCATCCAGGTGGTAGCAATGCCCCCTCGCACCCCCCTCCCGGATCAAGATCCATTGTAGATGTGGCCAGATGTTTTCCCTTTGAATGAGTCAACTTTTCAGATTTATGTCATAGTCTTATATGATGGAATCACATAATACTATAACAGAAATAAGAACACAAGCGGAAGGCTACTCTACACTGCGAGAGCACCTGCAACGCGAAGAGAAGGGGTGAGCTCACCCGATGACTAGCTCATGATTAGCGGCGGGTACCATATCTGGTTAAAATTCCAAATAAATAGAAAGACCGAGTTTATAAGTCGGTTTATCTATTCATATTTTTCTTGTATTTACCAAACGAAAAATAATATAACATTAATAATTATAAGAATTAATAGTTCCGAAATCGAGAAAATTGTTTGATCAGAAATAGATAAAAAAATTTAATCATATAAAGCCAATATGAATAGTTAGTTATCCATTTTAGATACTCTTTGTAGCAAAAGGATTTCGATGGATTCAATTCATTTCATAAAGTGTGTTTTAATTTTTAAGCAAATCTTGAGTGCCATTTATACCACGCTATTGTAAAGTGTGTGTTTGTGTATTTTGCATACATCAAATTGGACCAGAATTAGGGTTTTATGAAATCATTTTACAAAACCCTACTAAAGTTGTGTCCTGTCTGTCCGTCCATCCATTCGTGTGTCACACCACTTTTTCTCGCAAACTACATAAGCTAGGAAGATAAGATTTTATAGGTAGGTGCAAAGTGACACCCTCTTCAAAGTTTTACCTCAAAAAGAAATTTATAAGGTGTGTAAGGGGGCCTCTTCATATGGGAGACTGGCCCCTGAAAAAAAAATTTCAACACATGTAGGCAATATATGGGTATCAAATAGAAGGTCTAAATGAGAAATTTTCAAAACAGGTCTTAAAATGACAGGTTTTGCTTTGAGGGGTGCAGGGGAAGGGGAAATGTCCGCGGAAATGTTGTGTCACCCGCTCGCGATTGGACAGTTTTGACCTGAAAAATCTGAAAAAAAATCACAGAGGTAAGACTTTAGAAGTACAAGGGCAACAAATACCTCAGAAGTCGAAATTCAATCAACTTTCTTTATAATAGTACATTAAATAAGTTTTAAATTTTTGTCTATAAAATCAAATTGAGACCCTTAAATTTCCCAAAAGCCACAATTTAAGTTTTTTGAAAGCAATTGTATGCATTTTGGAAATTTCAAAATAATTTAACACTAAACGGTTAAGTTACAGCCGATTGAATATTTAACAATTACAACAACATTAACACGTTTGCAATGGATCAAGACACTACAAATATGTAGGGATTTTGATATACATTTTAGAAATGGTTTGTAATATTGATGTATTATCATGACTTATTAAACAATGGGGTCAAAGCACTAGAAACAAGATGGCAATGAATTTACAATTTATTGAATCTGTATTTTAGTAAAGTTTTAATATGCAGTATAATTTGTCCCGTTTAGTAATTGTTTTACAAAACCCTTCTGGCATGAGCACTCTCCTGCTACTTCAACTTGTTTTTTATAACATCTTTTACGTTCTGCTATGTTTGAAGGGGTTTTATTTTATTTTTAAGGGTTATAAGAAAGATGTGGGTAGGAAGGATGCGTTCGCGTTTAAATTAAACAATTTCAATAAATATAAAAATCTATAGAAAATACAATATACAGTGTAATTTAAGCAATAAAAGGCACAGGTACTTACCCAATCCTCCTCCAACGAGCGCTCGTAGATGGGGTGGGCAAGGCCTGCGAACATAAAATTCTCTTTCCATCGAGTTGAGGAATGCTAAGTGTAATCCGTGATCAAAATTCAATAAATATAATTCGCGGATCCCAATAATAACGTAACAAATACTTTTAAAAATCGATCAATCTCATTTCATTCACTATGCTGAATACCAGGTATTGATTTTGGAAAAAAAATCCGATCATCGCAAAATATTATGCAAATGAGGAGGGAAATAAATTGGATTCCTTCAACAGAAATGCGTCTTGGTCTTCGCGACTTTTCATCTACGCTCCCACGGTTAACATGATTTAGAGTTGAAGTATTTGCTAATTGAAGCGATGATGTCGCTGTGAAATTTCCATCGAAAAATTCGGCGGCACAGTTCCAGATGCTAAGTTTCGATCCCAAACTGGTAAAGCATCTAAAAGATCTGCTGTTGATATTGTAGTTGTTGGTGCTGATCTCCATTGTTATCATCATGGCTTAATTTGTTTTATAAACAAAAAACCGACTTGAAATGGGTTCAATTTCATTCGAAGACTCCACAATTCTTCAATGTATGCTAGTATGGCACTTAATCCAGATGTTTCATAGCCAGCCGTCACCGCACCGTCCTCGATGCCGTCGTTTTTTAGGATTTCGTAAAATAATTTTACAAAACCCTACTAAAATCACGCCTATCTGTTCGTCTGTCCGCCCAGGTGTAAAGTGGTGCTCTCTTCAAAATTTCACTACAAAAAAATTTACAATGTGCTTAACGGGGATCTCCCCATATAGGGGAGTCCCCATATAGGGGACTGGCCTCTGAAAAAAATTTCAACAAAGGTAATCGATATGGGTATCAAATGTGTCAATGAGAGCTTTTCAAAACAGGTCTTAAACTGGTATTTTTTGCTTCGGGGGTGCACAAGAAGGAGAAATACCCGAAAAAATTGTGTCCCTCACCCTCGCGATTGGACACCTGTGATCCGAAAAATTTGAACAAATCTTGGACATAGGTGTTTGTAAGTACAGCAGCAACGAATACCCTAGAAGTCAAAATTCACTTAACTTTGTTAATAATAGTATGAACATCGAATTTCACATTTTCCCCAATAAAATCGCATACATATCGTTAAATTCAATGAAAACCGATACTTAAGTAGTCTTACATAAGTTCTTTATACTCTGTAGTTTTGATGAAAATCGAATCATATTCACGGAAGTTATGGCCATTTGAAATTTCTCCAATTATAACAACAATAACACACAATTTTGGCATTTTACGGTCTTTCCATTGAATCAGACACCGCAGTTTTGATTTGATGTTCTTGAAATTTTCAAATAAGATCAATACTATAATTTTTTTGGGAATGATTTGAGTTATTTTTGTTGGTTTGCAACAAAATAATGACCGATGAAAGTACAAAAGCAATTTTCTTGTAAACATGCACATCTCTCTGACATAGTTTTTGCCTTCATTTGTTGCTGGTGACTGCATTTCGTACGGGGGGTACAAAACCCTTTTGACATGAGCGTCGGTCTGTTTACTCAACTTGTTTTTAACTGTAGATGATGTTTTAACGAATTCTCATCAAGTCCTGTCACACATTCCAACCCGGATAATTCTAACAGTCTTCAACTGCCCACGTCTTTGAAGCGATTTAATGCAGCACTTTAGTATTTCGAGCAAAGCTCACAACTATTACGGTTCTGCCGACGAAATATCAGAATACGGATATTTTGTTTACTCAAGTTCAATATGGCAGGAAATTCACTACGGCCAACTGCTAATTTTCTTCTTTTCGTCGTCGGATTTAAACGAATTTTCGAGGCGTTTGCCGCACTATGTCGTCGCGACTTTGCGGTTCACGGTTGCTTTTCTCAACATTCGTTGCAAAGATTACTTCTCAATCTTCCTGAAAATCACTCGTCGCCCCGTATCACACACTCCAATAAGTACGCGGCACAATTAGTTGATTGCTTGGCTGCACTCACTCATATTTGTTAATCCGACAGGTAGTCGGTCACAAAGTAAAGCACCACCGATAAATAATCATGATCTGGATTTCAATCAAAAGGCCTCAAGGCGCAAAATTTATTTAACTTTGCGAGCACAAAAACTTGGTCGCAAGGGGAGCACCGCAAATTAACGGACACCTTTTGGCCTGTACTTCACTTTCCTCCTCTTCTAGTGCGTATTTTCTTCTGTTTGCCAGTAAACACAAATCAAAACGTGCTAGTCGCATGCAATTTGATGGTGAAAATTTCCGACGCGATCAATTTTCTCCCTTGCTTTGGGGAAATCGTCAATGCAGCCGGAATGGGCTGCTCATTACGTGATCGTGACTTTTTCCAGTTGCTCAAAGGCAGTCAAGCTGGAACCTTTCCGTCCCGTTGCGCGTTTTTCGCTATAATATATCAGAAAAGGCGATACACGGTAAATATATGGCACCAAAACCTAGTCCGACATCTTAACGATGGATACAAATCAGCCTCGAATTTCACAATGGAATTTGACTAGTTTCGCTTATTTGGTACAGATCATTTTCGTTCACCGTGCGGAGACAATAAAACTGGGATTGTGTTAACTTTTTTGTTTTAATTGGCAGCAATTCGTTAATGATTACAATGTTTGGATCTATTTTCGCGCATATTTGCTGCGGATTATGGTTACTATCAATTGGATCACAAAGATATTTGAGTTATTCACAAAATTCAAGCAAAATTTTCCGGTTTGATTATCGACGATGGCATGGAATTGCACACCGTAGATAAAGAAGAGAGATTGCAAAGCCGGAATCAGTTTCACTAATTACGAGCTCGGTCGCGATTAGTCCATATGGTTAGGCTAGAGTGAATTGCAATGCACTTTTTCTTGCGTGGCCACATGGGACCGGTAACTTCTTTCCTCACGTTTACAGTATTTTGCCAATGACTACATATGTGTGATTTTTTGTGAGCAAATTAAATGTACCGCTGGCACAGGCAATTCGCGACGTCCGACACGTTTGCCGATAACACGAAGACTCCTGCCTCCTGATTCACAAGCCCTCTACTTGTCATCAACAGTTATGTCATGTCCCACACTCTGTGCATAAATAGCATTCACCTCCCTACCACAAAAAAAAACCAGTTATGTCATTGGTGAGCAAACGCAATTCAGTTTTCTAAATGCGTTAAAAAGAATTTTAATCGTAAATTGAATTTTTTTAATTAATATTTCCCATGTATTCCAAGCACTATATATATTATATTTATTTAATATATGTCCATTAGATGGAAAGTGCGGCTATTCCATTTTTCATGTTTTCGAGCAATCAACTAAAAACTTTTATAGGCTGAAGCTTATGTATTTTTCGCCATTATGAGATGGCAACACATTCAAAATAAGTTGCGTAGAGAAATACTTTTATCTGAAACCTTTTCGAACCATGGTTTGTTAGTAAATTAGATGGAAAAACCAAGTTTTGCTTTTTAATAATATGGAAAAGCGCAGTTATGATATAAACTAAAACAGCATTTTCCATAGGGTAGTGTTTATTCAATTCAAACCCGTATTTTACTCAACAAAAACAAACAAAACATTTAAAAGAAAGATAAGCAAATTGCTAATGTCGGATAGAAAATAAATATTGTATAATTTCATTAGGAACAATAGATACACACAAAATAACACATAACTTTACCTAATGAGTACATATTGTCTCAGATGAATAAGATCTGGATGGGCTAAGCTCATATAAAATGCATGAGAGAGCATGCGACCGGTTTCTGCTCTCTTCCAAACGATCTGTCTGTCATTTCCTCCCCGTCTGTCTCTTGCTGGTCACTTTCTTGTTCCAGAAGCTGACTAGATGCGAACTGTCTGTCAAGTTGACTGATGCAAATTGGACGCCAAATTGGCCAATTTGCAAGCTTCGTCCCGAATTTTAAGAGATATTAAAACTGTGGAAAGTCTTCGCGATCTAAATTCTTTCCAAGTGTTTAACCATTCGATTGCGGTTTGTGATTCAAGTAACTTTAACGTGTGACATTGTGAAATTAATTTAGAATTTCGAAATGAAATGTGTAGTGCCTTCGTGTAAAAATCATAGTGGAAAAGGATTTGTAGGTGTTTTCTTTCACAAGTGAGTAGTTAATATATTAATGTTTTGCATGTTTTTCATACAATGCTGAAGGTTTTTCAAATAAAATTTGTTTACATTCAGCAGCAACCATGTTTGCTTGTGCAATTTGGCTCTCTCTAACATTGTAAACAAGAGCGTAGTAGTAGGAAAAGTGGTCGCAGGGGTTGTTGCGACCATATTGTCACGTGGTTGTCCACTCCAGTATTATTCAATTACTCAATGCATATTGTAATTTTGTAACAATCAAATTCTTGGCGCATCTTCAACACCCTGAATCTCGCAATACTGTCAATTTTTGCAGCTTGATAACTTGCATTGTTTTCTGCTATATTTTTGTAAAACTGTAGTTCGGTAATATCGTTCAATTTTTCTTGTTTAATTTGTACACCTTACGAAAGGTGGATTGGATTCATATCATTGGTTTTTTTCCATTACAAATTACTGAACGAAACACACCTACATCACTTCGATAAAATGGATCTCCACGGAGAATAATTTTTCCCAATTGGCTTTTTTGAAAAATAAATCGCTTCATCTGTTTAAATTTAAAGTGAAAATTTTGTGGTGGCTTAAGAAATAGAGCTGATTCTGTTTTCTAGTCATTCACAGGACAGCTTTCTGTGCCAAGGTGATGTACTTCAACATACTTCTCATAAATACTCAGATATTCTTGAACACTTACTATCGTTTGTATTTTCTTCACCTCTTTTTCAATTTGAGCAAATACTCTATCAGGAGACATAAAAAAGACACCAGGAGTTAGAAAAATCAGTTCCACTGATTTAATAATTTCAGAAGCTCGAGATAACCAAAACATAATCATACTAAGCATGGTAGAGTTTCGGTTCTGACCCCCGCATCCATCCGCCATCAGCCTAATAGTTTCAATACCTTCGAGGCTCAAATTTTTTAACTTCAATTATATTTCAGATGGAATCTCATTCGATCCTTTTGGTCTTTCGTTTTCTGTCCAAGTGAATAAAGTCACAGACCATTTTAGAAGATCCGGTATCAACTCAAAATGCATACATATAAAATTGCCTACTATAATATGCCGCTTGATCTGCAATTCTTGGCACAAGTGTATTTTTTTTGGTAATCAAACGATAAACTGAGAAGGCTCGGACGTTCTTCTTTGTGAAATTGAAAGAATGTTTTTTTCTTGCATTTTTTTAACTCTGCTCAATTCAGCCTTTTTTACTGGGTTTCTCTCACGCTTGATCGTTTCGGAGTAACTTAAACAGTCAGAGCATATATCCGCGTACGGCGCTTTAAAACCAATATTGAAGCAGCCGTTAAAAATTGATCTGAAGTAGTTTACCTTCACGGTAAAATTAGACTACGAAATCTGTTGATAGATAGGCCACTTTTTTAGATCTTTGTAAAAAATTTTTTTACAAAGACCTACTAGTTTCGCGACCTGTCTGTTCGTCTGTCCCCTGTGTCCGTGGGTCACAGCTAGTTTTCTCAGAAACTATAGAAGCTAGAATGCTCAAACTTTGTGAAAAGGTCAGAAGTGATGGTCTCTCAAAAGTTAAGGTCTTACCAAAAATTTAAAAATTTAAAATTTTTTTAAGGGGGTCCCCCCCCCTTATAACGAATTAGCCCTTAAAAATTTTTTTTAATCAAAGGTAGTCGAGTGAGGTATCAAATGAAGGATCTTGATTAGAACTTTTTGGATCTGAAATAACGAAATCATTTTGTGAATTAGGGGATCCAGGGAAAGGCAAAATGTACCAAAAATTTACATATTACTGTACATTGATCCTTACCGTGCAACATTTGCCTTTTCTCGTGCAATATTTATAGATTGTCTTCTGCTACATATTCCACGGGTACTTGCTCCTCCATTTGAGAATATATTTTTTCTTTCTCAGCACTACAGCCCCTCTCGGGTCTTCGCTTTCTGCAAACAGCGCCTCCAATTGTCTCGGTCCATTCACTGCGTCCTTCAATTTTAAAATCCGAGCAGCGATGAACTGTCTTCGTCGACCGAGTCAGACCTGCGTTTCCTCGGTCTCCCCACTGGTCTCCGGCCTTCAGTTCTCCCAACGAATACCTTTTTTGAGTATCCGTTGTTCATCCATACGATTCATGTGGCCAGCCCATTGCAGCTTCTACAGTCTTACAATCGTTAAGATTTCATACAGCTCATGGTTGTATCGAATTCGCCATTGTTCCCCGTCTAGCTTCGCTCCGATTTTTTGCCTCAGGACCCGTCGCTCGCAGGCGTTCAATATATTTGCGGATGCTTGGGTTAGGGTCCATGTTTCACACCCATAGCATAACACAGGTCTTGTCCCAGATTTATATACTTGCAGCTTTATTTTGCTGTGTATACAGCTGGTCTTCAAGATCGTCAGAACAGAATAAAATATTTTATTTGCGAGCTGTATTCTTCGGCGTATTTCGTCTCTTTCATTACCCGTTTTCGTTATTTTGGCGCTTAAATACATAAATTCGCCCACATTTTGGATACTTTATTTGCCATGTATAATGTTTTGTGTACTTGAGGTATTTTTCCTCAACTGCGTCATGAGCTTAATTTTATTTTCATTAATTTGTAGCCCTACTAGTCTTACTTCGCTGTCGAGTCTTAGGAAGAGTTCTTTGGCAGTTGTTAACGACCGTGGCAAAATGTTTATGTCATCTGCATAGGCTACTACTTGGCTCGACTTGAATAGTAATGTACCTCGCGTATCGACAGGCAGTTTCCTTACGACGTACTCTAGAGCCAAATTGAATAGCAATGGGGCCAGTCCATCTTCCTGTTTTAGTCCGATATTTGTGTGAAAGGCATCGGTGAGTTGGTTATTGATGTGAACTTGGGAGGTCGTCGACGTCATTGTCATTTTACTAAGATGGACTAATTTGGCTGGGATGCCAAAGCAAAGCATTGTTTGACACAGTACGTTACGATCAATACTGTCGTATGCTTGCTTAAAATCAACGAAAATTTGGTGAATGTCTATTTTGAACTCCCAGTATTTTTCAAGTACCTGCTCGACTGTAAACAATTGGTCGATCGTCGATTTGCGTGCCCTGAAACCACGTTGATAGTCCCCAATAATACTGTTGGCTATCATACGCCAACAGTTTTATTTTTAAAGATCTTTGAAAATGTTTTGTACGCCGTACAAAGTAGTGATATGCCTCTATAATTTTCGCACTGTAGCTTGTCACCTTTTTTTGGATAGAAAAGAATATATAGCTTATTGTTAATAAATTTTCCGCTTCCTTTAAAAACACTTCACTCTACACTTTGCCAGTAATGATGAGAAACTGAAATTTGACTAGTGAAAATTGAAAATAAAAACGCCCCAGTTTTCCCACGCTTTTTAAAGTCAGGAAAAGACGTGCATTGAAAAAGACTTATCTGTCAATATTTTGAGCTTCTATTAGAATAGACTAGCTTTGCAAATAATATGTGGATATAAGGCAACAGCAGCACTTTGTTAATTACTCATGTATGGAATAGATGCGAGTTTTGATTTTAAATTATAAAAAAATCATTAGAAAATTCAATCACTTTAAAGTTTTAGGACATTTTGAAGTCGGTTTTCTTTTTTTCGAAAATTTTTTTTATATCATTCTTTTTAGTGGTAAATTTTTTCATTTCAAACCTTTTAATACTCAGTTTCTTGAATATATTGTATCATGTACTCGTATATTAAAATATAATTTTTTACTGCAGTGCAAAAAACACTACGGCCAAAATCTGCAGCGTTCATAGGAATCGAATTTAGTTCTAGTACATTTAATACATGATCTCATCAATGTCTATGAAAAATTTTCGAATTTCGCACTTCGCCAAGCCGCCATTTTTATATTCTGACCTGACGCAGAAGTGCTTGTCACCATTTTTTGGCCTTTGAACATATATATATATATATATATATATATATATATATATATATATATATATATATTGTCGCGTGTTATGGTTCGCGGCCAATAATTTTAATGTTCCAGGGAAGTGCAACCGCAATGTCTTTTAAATTAAATTAAGAGTTTATTTATTTACTAAAAATGCACAATCACTCATTTAACTATTTCACAATTTTAATTAGAATCTAACTTTCACTTGTCAATTAAACTGTCTTCACTTAACAATCAACGAAAACCACTCCACTATTACTCGATCAATATTGCTTTTCAATTCGCTATCGCAGTTTTTACTATATCGCGGTTCTAATGAATAGTCCCCCCATTCATTCAGCTCGCCTTTATATAGGGTCTCTACCCATTCAACCCTTTTCTCGTAAATTGGCGAATGTTCTGCCGAGAGGTACCTGGTATATTCGAGCAGCTTAATGAATGGAGCGACGTCACTTTCAGATGTTGATCATGTTTGGTGAGTTCTCATGGTTTCGAGTAAATTCACTTTGTTGATCATGAGGCTCTTAATGGTTGTGAAAACAATTGCGACAGTAGCTCGCAGAATTATTCGTGCATGTAACACTGCCCACACCTCAGTTCTTTTCGCCCCGAAAAGATGTGTCGCCAGTTGTAGTCCATTCTCCCTGGGGCAAGACGGTCCAGGTGCACGATCTTCATTTTGGTCCTTGGCTTACGATGTTCCTGTATGCGATATATGACGTCGTTGATTCGCTTTGCAACTCAGTATGGTCCCTCCCAATTATGTTGCAACTTTGGAGACATACCCTTTCGCCGTTGTAGGTTATATAGGCACACCAAGTCATCTTGCTGGAAGCCAGGAGAATTTGCCTTTAGATCATATCTGGTCTTCATGCGGTCAGCAGCCGATTCGAGGTGTTTTCGCACTGTCCAATGTATCTGACTCAACCGTTGCCTTAGCTCACTTGCGTACTCCGAGATGGTTTGGGATTTCTCGGGAGGTGTTCCGAACTTTATATCAACCGGCAGACGAATAGTCTTTCCAAAAAGACTTTGGCCGGGGCTTGGCCCGTCGATGCATGTTCGGCAGCTCTGTACGCCATCAATAACAATGGGATGTGTCGGTCCCAGTCCCTTTGGTTCTCGTCAACCATATTGGCCAGGTGTTTATTGAGAGTGCCGTTGAAACGTTCGACCATTCCATCGGATCGGGGATGCAGCGGTGTTGTCCTCGTTTTCCATATTCCCAGCAGCTTCAACATTTCGCCAAAAACTAGTGACTCAAAGTTTCGGCCTTGATCCAAATGTAGTTTGCAAGGTACGCCGTACCTACTGACCCAATTTAACACTAGCTGTTCGGCTACAGTAGTTGCTTCCTGGTTGGGAATGGGGTAGACCTCGGGCCACTTGCTGAAATAATCGGCTACAACCAGCGTGTATCGATTTCCCCATTCAGATTCAGGAAAGGGTCCTGCGATGTCAACAGCAATCCTTTCAAATGGTACCCCCACGTTATAGGTTTGCATTTGTCCTCTCAGTCGTCGCTTTGGACCTTTGACGGAAGCGCAAATTGTACATCTGCGAACCAGTAGAACCTTTCCTGCAATTTCATAAAGGTCTTGTTAGCACCAAGGTGGCCTCCCGAGGTTCCTTCATGCATTTCCTTAACCACATCGTGGATTCGGCTTTTGGGTAGTATAGTTTGCATTCTATAGGAGCTGCCATCTGCCGTTTCCCATTTTTGCTTGAGTACTCTACCTGAAGGGAGTTCCATTGTGCCCAATAGCTTTTCAGGGTTGCGCCATGCATTGAAACGTCTTTCCACTCGGGGCGCCCAGTTGTCTCCTTCCATACGAACAATGGTCCGATGTCTTCATCGGCTAACTGGGCATTTAGAATCTCCTCCGATGACCAACCTTCATCGAATTTGGCCGTTATCACTCGCAGATCAACGGGCGGTTCCTTTTCCTCAATCTGTCGGCAATGCTTGCAGTTAGCTGGACATGGACGACGAGATAGGGCGTCAGTATTTCCATGAACTCCGCTCTTCTGATGAACAACTTCGTAGTCGTATGACTGCAATCTTTCGATCCATCACGCAACTTGTCCCTCGAGATTTTTAAAATTAAGCAGCCATCTCAGCGATGCATGGTCCGTTCGAAGAACAAATTTCTGGCCATATTGGTACTTGTGGAACTGCTTGGTGGCCTCTATCATAGCCAATAGCTCCTTCCTGGTCACGCAGTAGTTCCTCTCACTTTTCGAGAGAACTCAACTGTAATAAGAGAGGACTCTTTCTTCGCCATTGATATGCTGGGAGAGTACAGCTCCAATAACACCGTTGCTTGCATATGTGTCAACTACAAACATTTTTCCGGTTTCGGATGTGCCAACATTGGTGATTCACACAGCTTCTCCTTCAGGGTCTCAAAGGCTGTCTGGCATTGTTCATTCCAGACATACGGACGATTTTTCTCGGTTAGCTGATGTAGACACTTAGCTATTTTGGCAAAGTCCTTGACGAATCTTGATGGCAGGTTGCCAGACCCAGAAAACTTCGTAGTTGGCGCTTGTTGTTTGGTGTTGGCCAGCTTTTCACGGCTTCAATTTTCTCAGGGTCTGTTTTGACCCCTTCTGCTGTTACGACGTGTCCCAGGTATTTTATTTCAGCTGCGAAAAGGGTACACTTATCGGGACTAAGTTTCAAATTTGCCAGTCGCGATCGGGAGAAAACCTCTTCTAAGTTCTGCACATACTCTTCGAACGTTTTCCCGATGACAATGATGTCATCTAGGTAGCCAAACAGGTTTTCCAGGTTAAGCCACGTAGCACGTATTCCATCAGGCGTTCGAAAGTGGCTGGAGCATTGCAAAGCCCAAATGGCATCACCACAAATCGCCACAATCCGGTCCCAACTGACAATGCGGTTTTCTCTCGGTCCTTCTTGTCGATTTCTACCTGCCAGTAGCCACTCTTGAGATCGAGTGTAGAAAACCATTTTCCGTCGGCTAAAATATCCATGATGTCATCGATGCGTGGGAGCGGGTAACTATCTTTCTTAGTGACGTCGTTAAGCCGCCTATAGCCGACACAAAAACGAGTGCTACCATACTTTTTCTTTACTAGAACTACTGGCGCGGCTCATGGACTGATAGAAGGTTCCATAACGCCTTGTTTTTCCATGTCCGAGATCAGTGCGCTCATTTCTCCTTGTTTGGCTATAGGAAGACGTCTCGGTGCTTGCCGAATTGGCTTGGCTCCCTGTGTATCTATGACGTGAGTTGCCATACTCGTTCGGCCTTGGTCATCCGGGCTTGTTGAGAAGATGTCACTGTACTTGGTGACTAGATCAGAAGCTCGCTTGAATAGCTGCACTGGCAATTTGACCTGCTTCAATATTGCAGACGTGGATTCCCGGGCTTTGTCTGCATCTTGCCTCCTTTTTCAATGATGGTCGTGAGTGGCTTCCAAGGAGGTGATGGTGGAAACAGGCTGGCAGCTGCCGATGACTTCTCCCGCTTTGATGTTTGTGGTTGAGTCTGCGGTGTTAAGGATCCGTTCCTTAAAGATCTTACAAGGCGTCGTCCTTCGATCAAACTGCGCAATGCAGACGTCATCGTTGGCTCTATCAGATGAGATCGCTGGTCTCCAGAATCACCATCAAGCTTGGCCCATACAATGCTTTCAGAAGAATTCGGTACATCAGTGTCGGCACATACTACTACATTCATCTTGGGAATTTGGACGCTGGGATCCTCCATCAATACTTCGACATTCTGCCATTTCAATACCCGTTTGCCCAAATCCAACGTAATTCCATGTGATCGCAGAAAATCCATTCCGAGAATGCAGTCATCCATAATGTTCGCGAGCAGAAAATTATGTCGGAACGCAAGGTCTCCCAACTGTATCTGGAGGTTAATCTCTCCATGGAGAGGTGCAGTTTCTCCCGTTGCTGTCCATAGTGCCTTGCGTAGTAGTTGTTGCCTCACTAGGTCTGGTCAGATAATCGATCGAGTTGCACCAGTGTCGATTGTTATGGTGCAATGTTCTCCGTCAATATGACCCGGAAGGCATAAGTCCGCTTCTCCACGTTGTAGTCTTGACACCGTGATGATGGTGCTGGGGACGTCGATCCTACTAGCCAACCTCTGCCCCACGAAGTTGGCTCATACATGTTTCCCGACCCCTCAGTTTGAAGGGCTTCCATTCTGGGCTCCTGGCCCGGTCTGGATCTCCTCCTAGCTGCATACCCTGGACAATAGCTCGGTTTTCTTCGCTTCTTGCAGCCTCTTTGCAGGTGCCCCTTCTCTCCGCAATTCCAGTTTACATGCGGGTCTCGCTCAATTTCCACGCGGTCACACCTGCACTCGTCTGTCAATATCTCACGAGCCCGGGCAGTGGTACGGCTCACATTTTTCGCTGCCTCAAAGTTCGGAGTTTAAGCCAATGCGTTCTTAACTGTTTGCTTTTTAGCTAAACGCACCACTTGTTGCAATTCTTGGCATTTTAATGCGCTGATGAATGCTTCTGTCGCTGCGTCATCTCGATGTTCTGGGTCGTACGCTGGGTAAGCCAAAAGTGCCAGTCGCTCAATGTCTTGGGCTAGCTGCTGTAAAGTTTCACCAGACCTCTGCATCCGATGCCGTAGCTGTGACCGATAATTCTGCTTTAGATGATCGTCTCCGTAACGCATGTCGAGCGCATTCATTATAGCAGCTGGGTTTGAGTGCAACTCAACGGGGATCATCTGCAAAAGCTCGGCAGCTGGGCCTCTTAGAGCAAGAATTGATGCAGTTGGTCGTTCCTGCTCATTCCAGTGATTTTCCCTTGCGGCAGCTTCAAACTGGATTTTGTAAATACTCCAGACCGTTTGCCCATCGAATATTGGTGCATGCATATTTAGTTATAAGCGGGGCTGGTGAGGTGGTAACTACTGCCTTCGCTGCTTCCAAGTCCTTTTTCACTTTTTCCATCTCATGGTTCATTCTCTCCTCGGCCTGGCTAATCTCATGGTTAATTCTCTCCTTGACTTTATAAACCTTTTCTTCGACGCATTTAATTTGCTTGTTCAGACTATCGATTTCCGCCTTTATTTCGGTTGACTGTTTTTGCAAATCCGCCTTGATTTCGATCGCTTGTTGGTCCATTTTTGCTGATTGTTCATTTAGCTTCGCAGCTAAAATGGATGTCTGTTCATTTAGCTGCGCTGATTGTTTATTTAGCTCCGTTGATTGTTCATTTAGCTTCGCAGTTAAATTCGATGACTGTTCATTTACCTTCGCAGTTAAATTGGGGGACTGTTGTCCAATTAACATTTGCATCATCGCATTTTCTGGCTCCTTTGATTTAGGTGTTTCTACATCTCCACCTTCTGCCTTGTTCCGCATCTGAGGGCTCACCCGACTCCAGATTCACGCCTTCCGACTCGATCGCGTCACGCAAGCGTGCAATCAGTATGGCCTTTGTACCTTGTGTGGCCAGATTTCACTGTTCCAACTACTCCTTAAACTCCGATATGGTGAATTGATCAATTTTTAGATGTAAGTTTCCTGGCATTTTTATTGTTTCGGCTGTTTTTCCACCAGTTTCACGTTAATTTTCACTATTGTGCAATTTGAAAATGTTCAAAAGTTATCACTTCCAAAATTTTTCTTTCTCACTTCTTGACACCACTGTCGCGTGTTATAGTTCGCGGCCAATAATTTTAATGTTCCGGGAAGTGAAAAAGCAATGTCTTTTAAATTAAATTAAAAGAGTTTATTTATTTACTAAAAATGTACAATCACTCATTTAACTATTTCACAATTTTAATTAGAATCTAACTTTCACTTGTCAATTAAATTTCTCTTACAACTGTCTTCACTTAACAATCAACGAAAACCACTCCACCATTACTCGATCAATATCGCTTTTCAATTCGCTATCGCAGTTTTTACTATATCGCGGTTCTAATGAATAGTCCCACCATTCATTCAGCTCGCCTTTGTATAGGGTCTCTACCCATTCAACGCATTTCTCGTAGATTGGCGAATGTTCTGCCGAGAGGTACCTGGTATATTCGAGCAGCTTAATGAATGGAGCGCGTCACTTTCAGATGTTGATCATGCTTGGTGGGTTCTCGTGGTTTCGAGTAAATTCACTTTGTTGATCATGAGGTTCTTAATGGTTGTGAAAGCAATTGCAACAGTAGCTCGCAGAATTATTCGTGCATGTAACAATATACATATATATATATATATATATATATATATATATATATATATATATATATATATATATATATATATATATATATATATAGGGTGCGTACGGTATTTGAGGACAACTTGAGAGCAAAATTAATTAGCTTGTATTTTTAACAAAATTTAATGAAATTTCAAGAATTTTTTGTGCAGCGTTAAATTAATATATGACTTCTTCGATCCGGGTCCGGACACGATTACATGCCCGAATCAAATGCTCCTTGTTCATATTGACCATAACGGCATTAATAGCAGTCTTCAGCGAAGAAGTGGTACTATGAGGACGCTTATTGGTCTCACGCTCAACTACGCCCCATACGTAATAATCCAAAGGATTAAGATCTGGGAAGCTAGGTGGCCATAGGTTCGGTGTTATGTGGTCATGAAAATTTTCGGCCATCCAACCTTGTGTCGCCATCGATTTATGTGAAGGAGCAGAGTCTTGTTGAAAAATGTATGGTCTGCCTCCGCTTTCATTGTCTATCCAGGGTTTCACTACCGTCTCCAAAACCTCGATGCAGGCAGCAGAGTTCACTCGAAGTCCTTGAGTAAAAAAGTGTGGTGGCATAACATGTCCTTCGTTGCTGAAAACACCTAAAACTATAACAGTGGCTGGAAATTTTGTGTGTATAACAACAGGAACCTTCGTAGGATTTGAACATAGCCATCTGTTCTTTTTGCGATTGGTCTTTTGATGTTGGTCAAAATTTTTTTAGTCGGAAAAAAAACCATGACATTTTAGGCGCTTTAGGGTGTTTGATTTTGTTTAAAAGACATTTTGATCGGAGAACTCTCTGTTCCCGTGTTCGTTCCAACATGAACTGTCTTTTGCGCATCATGTAAGACTTATACCGAAGGTCTTCGTGGACAAAGCTTCAAATAAGGCACCCAGAAACATGAAACTCACTCGCAAGGGCCCTCATTGATTTTGGAGGCTCCTCGTCTATGATCGCTTGCACTTGCTCTAAAAATTCTGCAGGTCGAACAGTGTCAGAACGTTGTTCGTGCTTTTTGCGTTTTGCAACCGGTTCTGTATCGCCTCCTGATGCTTCCAATTTACGGCGAACCTTATGCACGAATGAACGGGCGCAATTAATAAAATTGAAGATCTCTAAATCTGTATGGTTCGCACATATAGCGACGATGACAGCATGTCTCTTCATTTCTTGAGTGGTGTTGTAGTCCGCCATTTCTTATCTGAAAAGGAAGAAAAAATAAATAAATTCGTGAAGTTATAGTAGTTTTGCATGGCCTCAAATACCGTACCCACCCTGTATATGTACATAATATATATATATATATATATATATATATATATATATATATATATATATATATATATATATATATAAATATATATATAAACATATATATATATTTATATATGTAAACCTAAAGTTCATTTTGCAATCAATCTCAAGAAATTAACTTGAAAAGATTCTTCTTAGCCGTATCACTCGTTCACGTTTATTCCATACCTATCGCCTTCGTTTTAAGTAACCTATGGCACCTAATTTTCATGAAAGTTTCAAGAAAACCATACCCAATAGTTCAATCAAAACTCGGCTATGCATTTTCATCTTCATTTGTAAAGTTATGATCAATTATAGAAGAAAAAGTATCTCTTTTTAAGCTGCGATTCTCGCCGGTCTTTAGTGTGGAAATCGCTAATTTTATAATTATAATGTATAATATTAACTGGAATGTAACGAATCAACTCTATAATTTGCAATCACTCACTTATTATTTCTTCGGTGAATTTTATAAATCCTACGTGTAACGTTTACGTCTAAGAAGGTAAGAAGGATCCTTTTCATAGCACGTCGGTAAGCAAAGAATAAATGCGGAAGAGAAAAGTATCCTGAAATGTTCCCCCTAACTACTGTTGAATTGTATTTATGCCACATTTAGAATTAGTTTATTGGTTATTTCCGGTAGAAATGATGGACTAAAATGTACCGATTGTGCAACAAACTAAGAATACTGATTATTTTTATCATCCGTCACCAAAGGACTCGGTATCTCCAACAAATCCTTGAAGAGTGCTAACGAATTGGCACTTTTCGTACGAAATATCATTTAAATTCAATTTTTCGACATCAATGTATCATATTGAGCTTTCAATGTCTACAGAGTCCTTGGAAGGATTACAATTTCGTTCCATTACATTTTAGATCAATATATTGTCTTTCATTTGAAACCTCTACAATAAACATCCTTACACGCGTCGATCAGTCATGCCGAAAAATCGGGCTGAAAGTCGGAAATTTTGTAGTTTTAACGGTAAAAGTCCTTTACCGTTACTTAAATTTCTTATCGTTTAAACGGGACCTAACACAAAGGAAGACATATCATTTGCCAAAACAGGACTCTTCTATCTATCTCCGTTTAAATGTTATGCACGAACATACATAAAAAAAAGGAACAAAAAAAAAATATACGTGATGAATTGATAACCTTGTTTCCTTTGGGAGTTGGTTAATAACTCGTCTTGGAAGAAATTATTAGAATTTTTGAACAAAACCAATGAGCATCTTATAGTAAAGAAAAAATGAATGAATGAATAAATAAACGAATGTCATACTTCTGCATAATATTAAAACCAGAGAACGAAGTATAGAAACTGCTTTAAAAAATAAGTGATAATGATGAAACAAAATGCTGCTATAAGCAAGCTAGATTTTAATACTAGACTAAATATCAAGAATGCATTACAATAAACATTAAGATCTATTTAACTACATCCATAGATTTGAGCAATCAGCATAGAAGTCTACCCAAACAAAATACATTGTAGACGATTTTTAAAGTACTATTTAAATGAACCCGATTAAAGCAATAATATAAAATAGCAATGCGTCTCAGAACAAAGAAACGACATATCCAAGCAAAAAGAAACCGAAAAAGATCAATGTAAACAATATTTGGCAAATTAGAACAGGCGCATCTTTAAATGAACATTTATGAAAAGAGGTCTCAATGCCGCGCACAACAAAAAAACTCTACCACTCCTAACAATTCCCATCGCCAAGCAACGCACAATGCATACGCTATCTTATTCAAGCAAAAATGCCCGCCTCCAACAATCAAAGTCATCTTACAATACAACGTGTGCCATGCCACTTTTGTTGCATGATGTAGATTCCGACGCCCTAAGATTGCCACCGATAGGCGTGTCCACGGGCATGAAACACTACTCTTGACAAATAAAACCAATTACATATGACACGCGTCCCAGGCACCAATTTCTACATCCCCATCACCATCCCCCAACAAGCGACACACAGCAATCGTACTCGCCCTTTGATGAGCAACGCGGGAATTTAACCGAGTACTCACGACATAAATTTCTATGGCTCATAACATCCGCTGCCACGGAAACCTACATCTCAAATTACATTCTTCAGCAAGCAACACGCATGACGTTTACTCACCTACACCGCCATCCATCCTCAGCCACAAACATCAATCGAGGAGCAAAACGTACTTTAAGCAAGCACTTACGGAGTAAATTCACACGCCGTAGAACACCTGCTGACAGGCAAATCCATCATCCATCCATAACGCAAGGCTACCCATCTGTTGCAGCGCCCGCCATCAACACTCAACCACTCGCCCCATAAAAACTTCCGGCACGCCTAACATGATCGAGCAAATTGGTCATTCCCACATGCTGTCGCCCATCTTTAGCCAAAGACACTAATTGATGAGCAACGCGTTCCTTATCCGAGCGCCCATGAAGCAAATTCCCATGCCTTAGAACTCCCGCTGACAGGCAAGTCTATCATCCATCAATATCGCAGTCATCCGTCTATACCAGCGCCCAGCACCATCACACAATCACTCTCGCCATAAAAACTTCTCGCACGCCTAATGTGATCAAGTAAATTGCTCGACCCAAACGCGTTCAATAAGTGACACACGCTAAAGAATCTCAAGCCATACAACCAGCTAACCAACTGCCTGGAATGCCACCTATCCACAGAGCTTCTCTAATGAATCAGCAACCTTAATACTTCAAGCTAGCAACTCTAGGCATGGATCTCCTATACATTAAAATGACCATGGATAAAAAACTATATACCGCTTGTAGCGTATAAGACCCTAGAAATACTTTCACCAAAGGTGAATAACAAAACCAAGCGAAGAGTATAAGCAACGAATATATTAAAAAAATTTTTAACTTTAGATGAATAACAACCATTGATAGTATAATTACCTATCACTAGAGGCGTCAAAGGTTAGCTCCTATTAATTTTAAACATATAACATATATTAGCCCTATATAAACACACGCTGAGAAATCTAGGTCTTTAATCTATTAATTGAAAATATGGGACTATCCTAGACAGGAATCAATTTTCTAGTTTCACAATTTACCATTAGATACTACTAAGCGCACCTGCAATCTAAAGACATATGCCTATTCTAGAACACAACCATCAACCTTGTTTCACTATTAACCGCTAGAGGCTACTAAAACCCGGAATGCTTACCTACTTAACCAGGAAACTTATCTATATTTCCCTAAGACCCATACCTAATTACCCCAGGCACACACGTATACTAAGCTGATACACACACACACCCAAGACACCCAGTACATTCACCCATATCCCGGATTCACACCTTATCCCTAGCGTCCACCTCTACCACCCTGATCCACGCACCCACACACCCAAGACACACACCCTCGACCACATTTAAAATTTGTATGAAAAAAGTGAACCAGAATGGGTATTCCATATCTACTGACTCCAGTTAAAGATTGGGTATTTATCTATTTCAATCATATTTAATGCCATTATTATTAAGTTCACAATTCATTCATTTACACTTCAACGATTCAGCACTAAGGACCCTAACCTTCAGCAGATCTTAGATTTGACCTGCGGGGTTGGAGGTGTCTGTTGTCGCTCTGGTTGCCTGGGGTTGTTACCTCGATGGTCGGGGGCCGCCTGTCCGGCGTGTCATTGCTGTCACGCCTTCACTTTCCCGGTCTGGTGCTGAAGCTCCTTTTGGCAACGCAACTAAGGATTCTTGGCAAATAACCAACTAGAACACTTAGATATGCGGTTGGGGTTCTGGGCCAAAAGGCCAACCAGGAAAGCGTTATGCTTCCTGAGCCAAGAAGGTACCCAGGAAGAAGTCAGTAGAAACGGGTCTAGGCACTTAAGCCAACTAAACCGAATCAGGCACAAGGCCAATCGGTTTCTTCCAGACGATCTTGCTGGGCAAAGCCAACCAGCAAGAAGCAACGATTAGTAGTCGCTTCCCTCTTTCTGAGCCAGCGGGCTAACCAGGAAGAGGTAACCTTTCTGGCCAATTAGGCTAACCAGAAAGAATGGTTTGTTTGAATTATACTGGGTACCAATCCAATCAGTTAAACTAGGCCAAAGGCCAACTAGTTTTTAAAAGATCTGTGGGGGTGAGGGCAACGATTAGAAGTTGCTTGAATTTTCCTTGCCTGCTTCGCTGTTTATATATTTTATTTTTGCTTGCTCAACGAAATTGTCTTTTTCAAAAGCATGGGAAAGAATTTAATTTTAAAACCTCTTCGCCGTTGCCAGTGACATCTAGTCTTGATGTGCATCAACCTTATTTTAGTTCTGGTAGATGTCTTGAATATTAACGATCAATGTTTCGAAATTGTGTTTCTATACATAGTGGTGAACGCTAATTGGCAGGAAAGATGGCGCTGGGATGTCGATTTTAGCATTCCGAGCAAAAGTTATGTGGCAGTCAAGACATATAAGATAAGTAGATGTCACTGACCACAACAGCGGCGTTGCAGAATTGTTGTCAGAGGATCGCTTTCAAAGTCAACTCACTCTTCATCAGTCGAGTCCGGACGTACCGAGCGTACGCGGTAAACAATTAATATAAATGGCACCAGCCATCTTGAATCTACCTGTATAGTCAGTTTAAATAAAGTTTATTTCTGTTTACAAACAAGAGTTCATACATTAATATTTCGTATTCTAAATAGTTTCTTTCAGCCAATGTGTCTAAGATTGATGCATATCGCTTTGGCGAGCTTCAATGCATCGTTGGATAATGATCAAATTTTCTATGGAAGGAAATGAATGTTATCATGGTTAATTGCAACGTAGCAAATGATATTTGTGGGCTCTTTTGAGGAATATAATATTTGCGATAGGAATGTTGAATGAATGAATGAATGGAGTTGCTTTTAATAAAATAAATTACTCATGATTTTCAAATCAGGATAATTTGCTTGTAAATTATAAATAAATAACCCATTACGAAAGAAATAATTAATTCATATTATAATTTAAATCAAAGTATATTAAATTGTAATATCTTTGTAAAAATGCCAACAGTTGCATGATGTAAAAAAATATTATACAGTTGTTCAAGTACAAATTAGTTATTTTCGAGTAAAGCAAAACACATATTTTAATATCTAGAGGGAGACCCGTAATCTCTAATATCAATTAATGAAAACAGTTTGCTTTGTATCGTTTCATTGAAGCAATTCTTTATTTGAAACATCTAGGAAATATGCGGTACTTGTTTTTTTTGAGATATTGGAGAAACGGTATAATCAACTTCCTTAAGTTTTCAAGTGACTTTCAAAGGCAAAAAGTTCACAATATTAGGGTTGAACTCGAAGGAAGCTTGCATGTAAAATTGCCTGGTTATCATTATTTTATGAGAAGCTGAGGAAATTATTATTGTTAGAGGCAACATGGCAAGTGAAAAGCGAATTTAAAGATATTTTGTAACTATTCGTAGGAAGATATAACTTGCGATATAAGTTTTCAAGCTGTTAATATATGTTTTACGATACGCAAGTAAATGAATTTTGCATTGAGTGTAATTCAATTTCAATATTTGATTTTCAGGTTATGATTACTTAATAATTCCTCTTATGATTTTGATTTGAAGAATTCCATAGCTTAACTGGATACCAAGATTTGCGAATTAATTTCAAAATGCATGTGTCAGTTTCTATATTCTGAGTAATGATGATTGTGATGTTTTGAATTAATGAACCGATTAGGAAGCACACATCCGGAAGCACCTAGAGGATATATCTGGTGAAGTCATCCTTCTTATATCTTTGTTGGAATCAAAGAAAAGGTACGATGAATTTCTAAGGAAGAATAGCTCATAAAATAGAGTCAAAATGAAAGAAAATATGATTAGTAGCCACCTACTGGTAACAAGGTTGAAAAAAACGATAATATCATCTTTTTTGTATGAAGTCATAATGATATTTTATAATAACTACGACAAATCACTAAAATCAAGAATAAAATAGAATAACGAGATTGCAATTAGCGTTGTTTTAAAACGGATTTTATGTGAATCAGATGTTTCATTCAGAAGCTGTTTTTCTTCTTCTTCTTCGTTGTACTACAGCCCCTCTCGGGCCTACGTTTCCTACAAATAGCGCCTCCATCTGTCTCGGTCCATTGACCACGTCGTCCAATTTCGAAATCCGAGCAGCGATGATGTAGTAATCGAGCAGTAAACAACTACCTCAACCACAAATACAACAAACCAACAGGTATCAAATGGCGAGCTGTGAGCGAATAATTTTAAATAATAACAATAACAGTAGTAAAAGCCAGAATATATCTAAATCGAAAAGCAATACGATCCAATACTTTCCTTATCGCATATTTTCGCGTAAGGCTCAACAACTGCGAATCCATCAACTCAGTTACCTTCTTATAAAATTCTCTAAAACCACACAAACAACCTTCTAACTAGTGTTCTACGCCCGTTGTACCTTCATATCATGCATGATTTCCTTAACAAAATGTAAGTTTGTTCAAACTCCATGGAAACGCAGTAAACGCGCGACTCAATCGCCTCGAATCAAAGTGAGTGCACTATTGTAGCTCCTAAAACTGCCTCATCCAATATAGTGGACAGCGGAAAACTTACAAAGTGCGAAGAATCATCGATACAAGATCATGAAAATAATGTGACACTTGAATCAAATGCAACAGAACATGCAACATGTATTGCAGCAGCAACATGTATAGCAGTAGCAACAGACATTGCAGCAGCAACATACATTGCAGCAGCAACAAATATTGCAGAAGAAACCTGAAATGAGATGGATAAGAACGGGAGAAGAATGCCGGTGGAGAATGAGGGTGAACGGATTGTGACTTGATCCCGTAGCGAGGAGTCTGCTCAGAATTGGAATATAAAACGAAAGTGTTCGTCCAAGGAAGGCGGTACCGGTGGATTGAAAGTATAAACTAACGAGGAGTGTATAGATAATGTTTTAAAGTATCGCGTGAATTGTGAACGCTTCATTAGTCGTGTGGATTAGTGAAAAGTGGAATAAAACAGGTGTTCTGCCAAATTGTATGGTGGAAGGTGTTTTCACTTGGGTGTGCAAAGATTCCTCCCTCCCTTAAACCATCTGTCGGGAAGTTATTCTTTAGCTCCCAGAAATAATCAGGTCCCCAAACGAAATATGAAACTGAGAAACAATTTGCAAAAGGCGTCTTTGAATTGCCTTGAATCTAATAACAATTAGTTACTACTTAACGTGTAATGAATCTGTAATTAACAGTTAGCTCCTTTGTCGAAATACTGTGATGCTACTTCGTTTCATCAATTAGGGAACCCGGTTCGCGTGGAATCCTTGGTGTTAAAATACCGTGCATGATCCAATACAAGTTCAGAAACGCCACGCAATACTTGTTAGAAGAAACGTGTACATAGAGATGAATTGTAGGAATACAAACAAAGTGAAACGTTTCACAGAAGTACACAGAACACTTGCATGGAATACATTCTGTGTTTGTATGGTGCATACTTGGGGCGAAATGAAGGAATGTGGCCATGTAGTTTATTCGAGCCGAGCATTTTTTTGTAAATGATCAAAATGAAAGATGGTAAATTTTATCTGGGGACAGTTTTGAAGTGATATTATAGAATAAACTTTCAATGAGCATGGTTTGCTTATCAAGTGGATACCGACGAAGTACGCAATTGTTATCCAAGATTAAGTCTGAAGACGGGACACTTGCAAATATAATTATTTACGGTGAAACGTGCACTTTTAGGGTCAACCGGATAGTCTTCATTTATTTTTTCAATAAATCCCACCTTCGCTTTTTACTTCTGTTGTGATGGTTATTGTGTGACCACTTGAATTTCGTTAGGAAATTTAATTAATATGAACAAAGTGGTGTTTGCAAGGATTCTGTGGCAAGAAGTGATGAAAAAGAACCTAAAAAGCCACAAGCATCAAGTTTCGACGATATTACATTTTAATGACATTGTGAACTAAAATCCATTGTTTGTTTCGTGTTACTTTGCATTGGCTCTTAAATTAACATCTTTAACAGTTACATTGTCATTTAAAAACTTATCATCATAACTGTAATGAATCAGGCGACGCCACTGAGTGACCACTACCAACACACCTTGCTGCTATGTGGCTCGTTTTCTCATGTTGGGTGTGACGGTTGCACATCCCACATCAATTTTGCCGTGGGATGTCAAAAGGAAAATGGACAGCCACATGGCAGTAGAGTGTGTGTAGTGAGTCGCGCGGCTGCTATCTACTCGAAGGCAAACAATTGACAAAATCGACGAAAGTAATTTAAGCAGCATATTTAGCAAGCTCAGCATACCAATAGTAGGAAGTGTGTGCGCGGATTCAAAGGTATGATGTTCAGTTCGATTCAAATTATAATCAAATCTGAATAAATGCATCCAACACAGTCGTCATCGCCGCAAGCTGCATACATTCCATCCCCATCACCTCCTAAGGCATCCGATCATAACTAAATGGACGAATATGGACCACTTTTCGCTGGATTGTTGGCCGCTTTCGTCAGAGCTGCAGAGACACAAGCCATCAATAAGGTATTCCAGTTGTGTATTGGGCAATTAAGATCTCTTGACCCCGAAAGGAATGAACAATCTGCCACCGAACTGTGGATTTGGATATTTGTTCGGGTCGGATAATAAATTTCATCATATTTGCAATAGTGCTGGATGATTAAAATATTCTAGCTATATTGAAACAGTGTACTGTGAAAGGATATTTGTAAATTGCATGAAGTTTTCCGACGCGTAACACATCATATAAACATAACCTCAAATTGACTTCCAAAAGTGTGAATAATCTGTAATTATTTACCTTATTGGACATTTACGACTATCGCCGTTCAATCGAAATATTTATTTGTTTTTACTGTGGCTGATCAGTTATCAAGGTGCAAAATAATTTGCAGTGCAAAGCGAAAGTAGATAATTTCAAGTTGAATGTCAACTTGGTTTCGCAAGAATTTGTTGTGTGCCCCACAGACAGACATTGTTTGAGTTGGTTTTGTGGAAATTGCGGACGTAAAGAATATTTGCCGATATTGCCTTGAATTTTTCTGTTGAATTAGCAAGAGTGTTGTTTAATTCGTCAAAATGAGTGCCCGTCATGGATGCACGAATAGGCATTTTTCCATATCGTCGTGATGGAGCGTAGGTACGACAAGATCTGTGAAAGCAAATTCGGTTCAATTACGTTGCATCAGTCGATCAATCGAGTTCCACAGAAACGGATTGACATGATAACTTCAGTACTGAATAACGAAGATAACGGAAGATTGAAGAAGATAACGGAAGATTGACTGAAGTCTAAAGAAACCGAAGAATACTAAAAGTAGAAGAATTGTGGGTGTTAAAGATGATTGGTATGCAGAGACAATAACAGGTCAACCATCTTGTGTCGGAAAAATTAAAGGGTTGTGCTGCTTCGAGAAGGGGAGGGCCTACTTGTGGAGTTTTGAATTGGAGCTCGAATAAAGCATCGTTAATGTGTCAACTTTCGATCCGCTTCGGTGTAAAACTAGCATTTCTATGGAAAAGAGTATCTGGAAACAACCATCGGCGGGTAATTTGACTGAAAATAATTCATCGCAATCACCGCCGCTGCGACTGCCGGAAAATACATAACAAGGCTACCGTCGATCAGACTTTCCTCGAAGATTGTTGTTTGGTTTATTTACTTTACAACAGTACACAAAGGGAATACACCGGCAATGATAAGAATTGTTTTTGAATGGATGATGGAGATTTTTGGCAGCGATATTATTAGGAAAAAATCATTTACACCTTTTAACAACGAGACTGTGAATAGAAAAGGAAAAACTACAAGTATCTGGGGGACTCAGAGCCGGTATGCATGTTCATTTGAAATAATTTTTGATTACTTTCAATGTATACCCTTTATAGTATTTATTTTAGTTAATGTTTGACACTTAGTTAATTAAAACAAATGAAATGGTGTGCGATTGCAAAAATATTAAATTCCCATCGGCAGCACGTTAGAAAAATCATTAAATTAACTCTCTACAGATTTACATTGCATGTTAACGTTTTATATTTTAAATAATATGAGAGTTTCCATTTTTTAATATTGCACAAGTGTTAATTAAATGCTCTCCAATTTCGCAAAGGGGTTCCAATCGTATATAAGACAAGTTACACAATCAAGTGCCTCAGTGAGTGTTGAAGCCGCTTAGTTGACTACATTGATAGGTTCACAAAACCCGTTGGAACACTCTCCGAAGATTTGTAAAAATCATCAGCATTCAATTAGTTATCCATTACACTATTGACTTGAATCTCTGGGCAATTATTCACTCAGAATTTCCCAAATAGTTAAGCATTTTAAATGTCTATTGATATCCGCGTCAGCAGAGAGTCGCAGAGATTTTAACAAAGCTTCCAAGCGTACAGAGATTGAAAACAAAATCAAGAGTTAACTACAATTTCAACAACGTTTTCCAAATTTATTGAATTATGACGGCTTTTAAATAGTTTTATATAGTTTTAATATCTTAAATCCGATGCGATGTTAAAGAGCACCTTCGAATTTCGATTGGTCGATCAACCTAAACAAAAAAAATCAATGATAACAAAATCTCAAATAGATTGATCGATTTCAATACAGATCTGTCTATACCTTTTGACATCGGCCCTTCATCCAGGCCTCGAATCTGTTGCACGACCTCACAATAGAGACTTGGCTTTTAGAACACTTGAGTTGTCTTATACTTATTAATCAGTTGTGGTTAGTTCCTACTATGACGTCATGTAGGTTGGTTACTTCATTTTTGGATCTGAGTAAACTGGCAGTGCTTTTGATCCCTCGCAAATAACGAATTATTAGATTCAAACTTAATGTTCTTATTCAATTGTGCCTTCGAATAAGATGAAAGGCGGCCTAAAAAACAAAATAAGCTGTTAACCTATCGATCCACAAAAAAAACTATTAAATTGCAATTAAATGGGTGCTGTGAAACAAATATTCAAGCGTATAAACTATTTCAGAATTTTTTAGAAACGAAAAACCACCAAAATATTTATACGTTCTGTTATATATAGAAGACATAAATCCAGTCTAAAGACAAAAATTCTTGTATAAGTAATAATCATTAAGAAAGAAGAGATTAAGATAAATGACTAGTTGCTAGGTTTATATCTATACCATTCCTGTGGGACCAATCAATGATGGTTAAAACCGTTTAAGATTTTGCAGAATTAAAACCTATTTTTTTTAGAGAAATGTAAGAACTGTCGTATTTTTGTTCTCTTTCACGAATATGCCTTGCTGCCATGTAGGATATAGTTTATTTAACATTTAATTAATTACTATATGATATAAAAAGATTTTTATAAGCAAAATGTTTTAAGATTAAATTTTAGTTTTGGAAATTTATGAAATAATATGGATTGCTAAACTTTAACAACGACTTTCCTTTCCTGTGGTCCCTTCTTTCAGCGGGAAGTAGAGTGCATGGTAAGTATGCCGTCGCGAGGGTAGGGTTTGAGAAAATCCGCTGAGGCCGGTTTCGCGTCGCGCGCGGTACGCGGTACCTTTGTTGGTTTTGCCTTTTCCTTAACGTAGCTTTCGTTGGGTTTGAGTTAGCGTAGTATATTTTTCGGTACCGCGTCGGGAAACTCGGGAACGCGAAGTAAAGATTAGATTATTGTTCTTTGACTGATTGAATGAAGAAATACGGAGTAACGTAAAGTAGGTTCCTTCTCCGTATGAATTGTGTTTTGTGACGCGTTTGGAAACGGGCGTTTATTGGTGGCTGAAAATTGTAGATGAGCGTAATCCATTTGGAGACCCGCGAAAGAAATCCTCTCCGATCTAGCTGGCCGACAAGTAGCCACCATGAAAATGGATTACGGTGCACGGATTGGTTAACCGGTTGGTATCATCCGTTGGCACTACTCAGACTTAACGTCTAGAACCGATGAGAGGTCGGTTCCTCGTTCGGACTTAGACATAAAAATCATTACATAACACTTTCTTTTACAAAATTAAAAGTAAACTTTGCAAATCTACGATTATTGGTTGAAATACATTCGTCAGTTTTCACCAATTTCCATTAAGTCGCGAGTCCAAAATCCACCTCAGATAGCGAAAACTTGCAAGTGCACCACCAATATCACGACAGAAGCGCAAGAGGAAAAAGAGAAGTAAATAAAATTTTTTACTGGTTTTTGGAACCCAGGCATTTCTGATAATGAAGAACGAGTATCTTCGACGTTGCGCCTTCAGCTGGTTTATTGACTTCTTATAGAAGCAAAGTGACCTGATGACATTGATTTGAAATTGAGCAAAAGGAAAGTGTACAAGGGCGCCGAAGCGCGCATTCCACAAATCAACATCTCTTATCGATAGGAAATTTCGTGTATTACTGAGCATTTGGGGGAACTTGTTGAGTTACTGTTAGATAATGTCGATTGGAAGTATTAGGACCCACTATAGTGCGAGCGAACTTAATTCAAGATTGCGATAGTGAAAGAAATTTATTTGGAATGTTAATAATTTATTACGCCGTTTTAACTTCACAGAACTTACTCACCCCATCCACGAGCGCTCTTCGAAGAGGCTGGGTAAGTACCCCGTTTGTTTCCTTTCATTTTACATTTTTGTTTATAAACATAATTTTTTTAAAGAAATTAATTCATATATTATCTTTGATTAATTTCTTTATTTTTTTCTATGATTTAATTAGAATTCTTATGTGTGGGTAAATTTTATAGGTAATTACACTTTAATTCAAATTCTTAGATTTTTCTTGATTTTTTTTTTATCGTTGTCGCATATAAGATTTAAACTTGCGCAAAGCAGGCGTGGCAAAAGGAATTGCTGTAGATTGTTAAAATTCAGTAGAATTTTATTTGAATAAAACGGATTTTTAAATTGAACCGTCAGTCTTTCCATTCCGTCGGATCTGACTGGGTATAGGACCCGGTACGGTGGAAGGCTTTCCCCACCAACAATTAGCTAGCCATCGGGCACGTTCTAACCTTCTTTTTGTTTCAGGGACTCTCGCGGGTTGAGTGGCCTCTAGACAAGGTGCCTTTTTATAGCATAGGGTTATGTGATCTGATCACATCACTCTATGACATAAATTCGTCACCGTTATATTTCTTGTCTGATGGGAAGGCTCATACAAGGTATGTTGTATGAGTTTTCCACCCAGAAGGGAAATATATGGCCACTGCAACATTTTGGATCTTGATCCGGTTGAGCGGGTGTGAGGGGGCACCACCACCATCCGGTTGCCCCACTCTTAATTGTGGGCCATGAGAATCATCGGGTAACGACGAGGTTTCCCTAAGTCCGTCTGTTTTCACTCGTGTCAACTTGTTCTCTGAGCAAGTCATTTTCCCTTTTGGTAGTTACCTACAATTTTTCGACTTTTGTCGCCCGTTCTTTTGAGACCCAAGAATCCGTGAATGCGAAATTCTTTTGTAGTGGGCTCTTGTGCTGGGGGAATGAACCCGCCTCACCACACCACAACGTTAGCCGGCCAGCGCATTCACGCGTCCCCAGACAAGGCCATTCTCGGCTGATCTCACCATCTTCTTCCGCTGAGGCAGCAGACCATCGCTGCAGTCCTTTACGGACATCTAAACCTCCTTTTCATTACAATGAACTATCTTCGTCGACCGAGTCATATCAGTGTTTCCTCGGTTTCCCCACTGGTCCCCGGCCTTCAGTTCTTCCAATGAATACCTTTTTGGGTATCCGTTGTTCATCCATACGCTTCATGTGTCCAGCCCATTGCAGCTTCCGCAGCTTTACAATCGTTGACACCTTTGGTACTTCAAAAAATTCATACAGCTCATGGTTGTATTGCACTCGCCATTGAATCCCGTCTAGCTTCGCTCCGATTAATCGCCCCAGGACCCATCACTCAAAGGCATTCAATATATTTGCGGACGCTTGGTGTTCATACCCGCAATAACTTTTAATTTTCGTATTGTAATTTCATATCATAAAGTTCACTTACCTACAATTCAATTATCACATTGCTATTAAATCATATGCTTACCTTGCAATTTTTTGTTCAGTTACCTTTCCGATATCGTGAAATTGACCTATATAAATGTAATTCACACTGACGATGCATTTCATGTTCACTCACCGTTAATTGTTTTGATTTGAAACGTTGACCTAAGCAATTTACTTTTGATCGATGTATTTATACATTTTGCATATTCTTGAATTCTAGTTATGTTGAAATTAATTTAGACTAAGCATTTTTATTATTAAATATTTCATGCTATGAAAAATAAAATCATTGTTTTGTGACAATCGAATCAATAAGTGTTCATTTCGCGGAAGATATCGCAGTTCAAGTGCTGCTGATACCCTTTTGTATACTTATAGTATATTGTGCGTCGATAGTTACACGGTGCAAGTGCCGCCGTAACTTAGTTTGATCATAGGTGCTTTTGGTGGACATTTAATTATTAACTTCGATAGTTACACGGTTCAAGTGCCGTCGTGACTTAATTAACTAATTATAAGTGTTCAAATTGAGAGCATTTAACACTTGGGTTAGGGTCCATGTTTCACACCCATAGCATAACACAGGTCTTATCACAGCTTTATATACTTGCAGCTTTATTTTCCTGTATGGAGCTGGGTCTTCAAGATCGTCAATACTGAATAAAATATTTTATTTGCGAGCTGGATTCTTCGTCGTATTTCATCTCTTACACTACCCGTCTTCATTATTTTGGCCCCTAGATATATAAATTTGCCCACATTTTTGTAACTGTATTCGCCAAGTGTGATATTTTGTGTATTTGAGGTATTTTTCCTCGACTACGTCATGAGCTTGGTTTTATTTTCATTGATTTGTAGCCCTACTAGTTTTGCTTCCCTGTCAAGTTTCAGGAAGAGTTCTTTGATAGTTGTTAATGACCGCGACAAAATGTTGATGTCTTCTGCATGGGCTAGTAATTGGCTCGACTTGTACAGTAATGTACCTCGCGTATCGACAGGTAGCTTCCTTATGACGCACTCCAGAGCAAAATTGAATAGCAATGGGGCCAGCCCATCTCCCTGTTTTAGTCCGATATTTGTGTGAAATGCATCGATGAGTTGGTTATTGATGCAAACTTGGGAGGTCGTTGACATCATTTTGGTAAGATGGACCAATTTGGCTGGGATGCCAAAGCAAAGCATTATTTGGTACAGTACGTTACGATCAATACTATCGTATGCTTGCTTAAAGTCAACGAAACTTTGGTGTACGTCTACGTTGAACTCCTAGCATTTTTTAAATACCTGCTTGACGGTGAACAATTGGTCTATCGTCGATCTACCTGCTCCGAAACCACCTTGATTCTCCCCAATAAATACTGTTGGCATATGATCCGATTTTATTTTCTAGGATTTTAGAAAATATTTCGTACGCCGTACAAAGTAGTGATATGCCTCTATAATTTTCGCACTGTAAGTTGTAACCTTTTTTTGGGACAGGGAATATAATTGATTAGCTCCACTCTTTTGGCATATGTTCTTGTTGCCAAATGTACTGGATGCCTTTGTGAATAACTTGATGAACACCACTACCACTATATTTGATGTGCTCCACTGGAATCTCATCAATACCCGGCGCTTTATTATTCTTTTGGGTTTTGATGATGGAACAAACTTCATCCTGAGTTGGTGGGAGCAATGGAAGCTCTCCATAGACATCTAAAGGTTCCGATGTTCTGGAGCTGTGCGGAGGATTAAGGCGGTTCTTAAGATAGGGTTCCCATCTTTCTTTAATCTTGGTTTCAACAGCGATGGTATTGCCGATGTCATCACAACAGAGCGTGGTTTTGGGCTAATAACCATGTTCCAGGCTTTTCGCTACTTTGTATGCTTGTTTTGTGTTGTTGCTCGCTGAACTTACATCTTGGCTTCTCAATTGGTCGTCATGGTATTTTCTTTTCTTATTCTTAATAATCTTATTCGCTACTCTTCTGAGATTTTCATAGTGTTCTTCCTTCGTCTTGGTTTCTCTACCTACGTAATCTTTGTAAGCCTGATTCTTTTTGGCGAACGCATTTTGGCACTCATCATCGAATCAATCATTCTCTTGCACCAGACTTGATGTCCGATCGTCTGTTCTGCCACGATCCTAATAGCTGCTTTCACTTCCATCCAGAGCTCGTTGCTTATCTTTATGGATGCGTCTGATAAGATGGAAGCCAACTAGTTGTCGAGGGTCTCCGTGAAATTTTTCACCACAGACGCCGTTTGGAGCGTTTCGATGTCAAATTTTTGTAGCAGGCTGGTCTTCGATGAATATCCTTTTGGTATACCTGTATGACATCGAAAGTTTAATTTGATCAAGTAATGATCTGAGTTACAATTGGCTCCTTGGTATGTACGGAGGTCAAGTATGCTCGAGACTCAACGTTGTTGGATCAGAACATGATCGATCTGGATTTGAGTGTTGCCATCCGGCAATATCCAAGTCATTTTATAAATGCATCGATGTTGGAAGTAAGTCGAACGCATGACTAGATTTTTGCCACAAGCAATGTCGATCAGCGGCTGGCCGTTGTCAGTTGTATCATCGTAGAGGCTATATTCTCCAGTCATTCGCCGATGAGGCAGCTTATTGCCAACCTCAGCGTTGAAATCACCCAGAATTATTTGTCGTTTGTAGGCAATGAGTCGACTAGTCTTTCCAGGTGATTGTAGAACATTTCCTTCATTTTTTCGCTCGGGGCGTGTACATTTATCAGCCAGATTTTGAAGAATTTCGATTTTATATGGATCGCACACAACCGTTCGTTTATTGCTTTGAAATCAATAAGGTATGGTTTGAGCCCCCTATCCGCCGCTCCGAATTCTCGTTTTCCAGTAGGCTTCTCACTTTTGAATATTATGTGCGATCTCATGTCGCAAATGTCGTTTCCAGTTCAGTTCGCTTCCTGGGGTGCTAGTATTTTTAATTTATTTTGACTGGCCTGTTATAAAAGGTCCTTAACAGTGCCAGGATAATTGAGTGATTGGATCTAATGCCATAATTCTTCTTTCGATTGCGAGGTCATTGCCATGAGTTCAATCCATCCCAAGGCCCATCAGCAGGTTCCGAAACATTTAAAGGTTTTCCAGGAACGGGGAGTTAGCCCGTCTCCCAACCTCCATTCTGGTTGCATGGTTATTACATCCATTCAGTTATCAGGCGCAAAAGATTCGCCTTCACTCACTTACGTCCCCACAAAGGAGATGTAAGTAAGATTTAGTAGCAGAGCTGTAGATGCATTTACAGTTATTAGCATTTCTCGGAACTTAATGTCCCATCATTGGAGAACCAGTCAACCCAATGTGCGACACCGAGAGCATTTAGTGGCATTTAAGTTGGAGGTTTGGGATGAGGAATTATGGAAGCTGTAGGTTAAGGAAACAAGGGGGCTCCCTCCTCCTTTCTGGAACGCCTTATTATTTTACAAAGAGATTTTAGAGCAGCTGTTGAAAATCAAAACATTCTTCAGTAAGTCGATAAACTTTTGTGTGCATAATAATTGATTATGTAATACGAAGCAACTGAAGCGCTAAAGACTGTGAAATGGAAACTTTAAGAAAAATTCAGAACTGGCTCTGAAACGCGCTTAAGAGTAAAAATAATAATAATTGAGAGTAGTACTCCATACGACTCACCCAAATAAATGTCAGAATTGTGTATTTATATCATCGGGATAGGTGCAAATTGATGTGGCGAGATCCTGTGAAATTTTTTCATGTTTCATTGCGTGTTTTGAAGCCAACAATTTTTTTAAAACGTTTTTTTATTCGTAGAGTGTGATAATGTTTTCGGCATTGATGACCTGCAAAGGTTTTTTTTAAAAAATAACCCATAATCGATGTTCAATAAAATTACCGAGACATCATGGGAACATATTTACCTAGTGAGTAAAGCTATCCTATTCTCAATTCTACAAATAGTCATTATTCTAAATTTTCACTAAACAATATGGAATATAGTCCACAATCAAATCTTCTTTGAGAACATAGTAAAAAATATAAAAATTGTCGATTTATAATAGATGGCATCCTGTGATGCATTTTAGAAAATTCTACCATTGTGACACAAAAGCATAAAAATGTACTCTAACTAAGTAAACAATCAACTAATAAAAGAGAAAAAGAAAACTAAAATTGGTGCACAGACCACGCCACGTCCCCTGGTTAAAACGATCGCGCACTATCATAGACTTATTCATGGCAAATTTTTAACAACCCTCGATCAGAAAAATAAAGCGCCCTGACGATTTTTGCATTATTCGAAATCGCTTTCCACAATCGAGATACCTAAATGAAAAGCGTCTAAAATTCATGGGGCTTAATGCTTCATAGGCTTCACCGTTAGAAAGTTTTGGATAAATGCAACATATTGAAATGGATCGTTAAATCTTTAAATTTGAAGTGAAAGTGAGAAAGTGTTTAACTGTGAATACATTAAAGGAAAGGCTAAGTATCAATTTTCTTAAAATTTTAATTGTATTTCATTTTGAAATTTTTATGTAGATTTTTATAAAGAAATTCATATATAGGTATACACGTATGCACATTTAAAGCATGAAGTGCTCATATAGGAATTGCTTTCACTGCTATACGCTTGGTTCTTCCTTGAGTTACTTCGGAATACCTTAGGGCTAGACAACCAATGACAGGTTAAAGCATATAGGCATTTCGCGCTCAAGCTTTTTGAAAAAAATTCCAATTTCTGGGTGAGAATCATTTTTATAGCTCCTGCATGAACAAATATGGTCATAGGAAAATATTGAAGCAAAATGCATTGCTAACGCCTGTTATAGTTTGCTCACGTAATGAGTATGTTATAGATCCTCAGTGTAGTTTTGAGTTGGAAACTGTAAAGAAAAATATTTTGAGAATCCCATTCTGTCTAGAAGAAAGACCAAACAAAACTCAATCCATCCAATTTCAGCTGATTTAAATTAAACTAACTTGTCATCTCAGTTGTTTCCTCCACTTGAAGTGCAAAAAGATCCGAGGACAAAAGTTATCTTCCATCAAGGCCCTGCACACCAAACGTATACCCATCTCAGTTTCCATCTCCAACAATCAATTCCAAAAGCATGTTTTACTTCTCTAAAGCATTACCGAAAAGGGAAAAGCAAATAGGATGTTGAAAAACAAGTCAGAAATTTGTTGTTGACTGAGAAGGCTGCTTCGAGAGAATCGGCTCTGAGTCGACTCCATCAAGAAGACACCTCTTGATGAATGCTGTAGGCTCAGTGCTACTATACGGAGCAGAAATATGAGGCAACGCTCTCACATCAACTCCTGAATTTACCCTGCATTAAGGGTTATTCATAACAAGTGTACACATTTTTGTCGAAAAAAAAACATAGTTTTTGTAAAGATTGAGCTGTAGTGTTTATTTATTATGAAAATTTGGTCCCTTACAATTAAACATGAAACATTACTTCGGGCATATGTGCACCTCGTGCTGCTTTACAGACTATCAAAGGATGATTGTAATTTTTGATGACATTTTCGCACATTTCCGGCGTTATTAGGCGTATGTTGGCTCGAATATTGTTTTTTAATGCTTCAGTACTCTGGGGAGCATCAGCGTAAACACGATCCTCCAGAAATCCCCAAAGGAAGAAGTCACAAGGAGTCAAATCACACGATCTCGCCGGCCAATTTATGGGTCCATTTCGTTAAATTATTCGATTTCCACGTAGAGCGCGAAATGTTTCCACTGGCGATTCATTATTTTTGTAAAAAGTTTTAACAATAATAAAACGTTTTGCTGATGTGTGTGATGCCATGGTTAAAATTGTAAAACACAAAACTTTAAAATCTTTCAATATATGGACCTGAAATTGGTGATAAATAAGAGTTAAGGCCCATTCACATGTGTACACTTGTTATGAACCACCGTATATCTATATACAACTTTTTAATCTTTACAAAGTCATTTGCGAAACGAAGCCAAACTTACCATCAGATGCTGACTGACTATATGGGAAGTATTTACATAATTCAATAAATTTATTGTGTTCGTTTTACGTACGATTCGTTACGTGTTAAAGGTCTATCGTACCCTTGTTTGTCGATTAAATGCCCAATTAGGGATGAATCTGAAGGCAAACTTAAACAAAATGAGTAGGCAGGAAAGTGTTGCTACCAGAAGGGCTTTGCAATCATCCCCGGGCTCAAATAAACTTTTCTGATGCTATGAATCCATGACGAATTATGAATTCGTCGAACATAAAGAAATTGTTCAATTATAGAAGGGAAAAAAATTTCCAAATAATCGGCCAATTGAACACCAATTAAAACACTACTCTTTAAATTTTCATAAAAATTCGCACAAAATCGTAGTGTCGAGGCGAAATATATACCATCCGCCCCATGAAATAGCTATGTTTCATTCGATTATGATTCGATTTCTATACACATGCAGCGTGAATAGTAAGCGCGAAACAGGTTATATAGGCAAGAAAAGAGAGAGGCATCGAGGAAACTTGATGGTTAAAAAAACCAAAATCTTCTAGGGTGAACGAGCGTATTGCACATACACAAACGCATTTTGTTGATCATTTGGTAGGGGAAATTTTATACAAACGCCGGTGCTCATGCCGAATTGAACATTCGGTGAAGAAGGTAGTCGTTATAAAAGGATTACCTTTCTTTGATTTGCTTGCAAAAATGGATGGGTGGACGCGAGAAGCTACGCATTATTTTATAAATTTATATGAGCAGAGGCCATGTTCCATATCAAGAAACAACTCGAAGGATATCACGATTTCAATAAAGTTAAATTGCCTATTGTGAATCCATAGAAAATTAACAGTACGCATAATCTTCATAGAATCACATTATAATAAGCAAGTTTACAACACATCAAGAAAAATATGCGACTAAAAAATATATTCAAATTTGGAATATATTTTTCGGAAAGTGGAATAACACGGAGGGTTCAAATAAATCCAATAGAGTTTGAATCGACAAACTTTAACAATCATAAAATACATTTTTCATTCCAGTTTTTATTACCTCGTGCACACTTCAAGGCTAAAACATCAGTTCTCAATTGCTTATCTCCCTGTCTTCGCTTTCATGTTTTCCGCACGATGTTTAACGATCAAATGATCCTTTTGACACATACACTCGCAAGACGTGTATCGTATACAAAAATTGCTAGGGTGAAATATATTATGACGACATGTAAACATAAGCGCGAAACATATGGGTGAGTTCCATTCCCGCGTGAAAAAGCCCAATAGTAACATTTAATCATCATCGTGCGTTTTTTCGTGTTATGCGAGTTTCATCAACTTTTGAAACTTCTCGTGGTGGCATTTAAGATATGAAGGATCTTTCTGGAGTGCTTTCGAGATTATGTGTCCATGCCGGACTTTGCATGTTTTCTGAAAAAACTTTTATTCTTGAAGTATTGGCCGCAGAAATCACAATAAAGGTCAGGATTTAGGGCTGATTTTTCGATACGTTTACCAGTTGGAGCTTCGACTGTAGCTGACGTTTCAACGATAGTATTTGTTTTTTTTTTTGACACCTAGCCTAGACGGGAGAAATTGATGTTGGTCTTTAATTGTTTTTCGCAAATATTGCACTTGAGATTCTCGTCAACAAAATCTGGCTTTTGAAATTCTTTGTCATCTCGGGCACTTCAACGTATTCAATCGGAAAATCCTCGGAGTTCTTGCTCACTATAACAGTCAATGCTCCTTCACCCACTTCAATCTTTAGGTCTGTTATCTTTGATGAATTTGACAGTTCAACAGCTTGTAGTGAATAAGGTAAGTTCAAATGTCCGTGAAGGACTGCAGCGATCGACTGCTGCCTTGGCAGAAGAAGGTGTCATTATCTGCCGAGATTGCCCTTGTCTGGGGACGCGTGAATGCGCTGGCAGGCTAGCATTGCGGTGTCGTGGGGCGGGTTCATTCCCCCAGCACAAGGACCCACTACAAAGAATTTCGCATTCACGAATTTCTCGGGTCGAGAAAAGCAAGGCGACCGAAGTCGCAAAAATCGTAGGCAACTGCACCAGGGGCAACTGACTTGTTCATGGAACAAGAGAAACAAGTAAAAAGAAGTGGAAGCAGGGTAACCTCGTCCTTACCCAGAGAGGCTCATGGCACACAAATGAGAGAGGGGCAACCGGGTGGTGATGGAGCCCCCGCGCACCCACCCAACCGGATTAAAATCCATAATTGTTGCAGTGGCCAGGTATTCCTCTTCTGAGTGGAAAACTCATACAACTTAACTTGCATAAGCCTTCCCATCAGAAGAGAAGTACCCCGGTGACCAATTTATGCCATAGAATCATGCAATTCGATTACATAATCATATGTCATAAAGAGGCACCTTGCTCAAGCCACTCAACCCGCGCCGTCACCTGAAACAAAAAGAGGTTATTTAATGCCCGATGGCTGGCTCATTTGTGGCGTGGAGAGCCTACCATCGTACCGGGTCCTATACCTGGTCAGGGGAGACAAAATAGAAAGACCGAAAGGTGAGTTTAATTATTTCATCCTATATTAAGTTTATGCATGAATACAATTATTACAATAGCACAACATTACTCCTATTATCAAAAGCCAATCAAACTAGCTTCTCTAGAAAATGCAAGAAATTAATCCAATAATATTACTATTACTCTAGTTCAGTGACCAGTAACCCCTTCTTGGAAAGAGACCACAAAAATGTCCTTCACTTTTGTTTTTTAAACTTCAATACATATAAATGGTTATCAAAACAAATATTTAATAAACAATTTTAACAAAATAAGGAACAAAAAGGGTTCTTACCCACATGTTCCGTCGAGCGCTCGATGACGATTCAGGTTTCAAATTGGTCATTTCTATATAAATCAAATAAAGGTACAAGTTTCTAAATGTGCTTATATCGTAAACTCTCGTTCTCCATACATTAATATTTTGCGTTTGCATACAAGTTTCTAAATATCCTAATACCGTAAACTCTAGTTCTCCATACACTAATATATTGCTTTTGCATACAAGTCTCTAAACGTTCTAATACCGTAAACTCTCGTTCTCCATACACTGATATTTTGCTTTTGCATACAAGTCTCTGAATGTTCTACTATCGTAAACTCTCGCTCTCCATACACCAACACAAAGGAGTCCGCAACATCTAAGCCATGTATCTTGTTTTTAAGTTTCCATTCCTGACCGTACTAATTTCTTATTGCCGGCTAATCTGACTCCACCCCATGGCACACAAACATACAAATGTACTTAACGGCGTATACGAAAAATCACCATGAAGTTGCGCTATTTGCTGGTTATCGTATTCATTATTGACAATTTACGCAATTCCATTTTAAATCCATGCAATGTTGGATCCAGTGCCGCTCAATTGTTTCAAAGATGTTACCTGATCAATTTACAATGGAATGCGCACTCCCGGTATCACATTCCTTGTTTTAGGTGTGTAACAAAAAGATATTTCCGAACGAATTACTCCAAAATCCAACAAGAAAGAAAACGGAATAACGGCATTAGGCTGAGAGAGGTTGTCACGCGAATCGACAAATTGAACGACATCGACAAGGCAAAACGTACAATCTGTGAGTTTCGCTTCCGCACCGACAAATCTCCGCAATGGCCAATGGCGGAAAATCACATTCCCTTTCTTCTATGTTTATTGGGTCACTACTAAATTCGGGCGTAAGCGTACAAATTATTCCCCTGCTTCAAACAAATGAGTGATGTACATTACCGCCGTCGATTGGCCTTCCCGTCAAGACGCGATCATGTCGAATCACTGTTGCAAACATTACAAGAGAACAAACAAGATTCCATTCGCGACGGAATCGAGCGAATGAAAGTTTGATTAAAATGATTTCGGGCGAAAACACAATTTTCCACATACGTCGACGTTCAATGCTTCGCTTGCCAGCGCGGCTCTCGGGACGTGTGCCCTGCGTGGTGACCCGTAACAGACTCCCCTCCTGTTCGATCGAACATTTTCATTATGTGATCGATACAAACTCCACGCAAATGTATAGAGGCAGGTTGTTGAGCTTAAATGATTTGTGCGACGCGCCTGAATGTAAATGTATATTTTGTATGTCTAGGATTACGATGAGCTGGGTGAGAGAATGTGTGATTTACATACTTTCAAGTCATAATAGGATTTTCTATATGGAAATGATTTGCTGTTTGTGTGGTGAATTAGTTGATCTAGGATATATTATGCATGAATTTCTTTTAACCCTTTGCCTGTGTCGAATTCTAATCAAGCAGTTTTAGTTATGCTTAATATAAAAAAATATAAAATCTATAAATTGACATAAAAAAATAAAATTTAAATTCTACTAAAATTATCAAATAGTTTAAAGTAATAAAATAATAAATTTAACTAACTGCTCGATTACTACAGGGCAGCTAATTTTCTCGCGATCCCAAGGCGACGAGGATTGCGAAAAAGGAGCTGAAGGATCTTTCATTATGGCACGGGTTGTCTTCAGCGTCGGAATATGGAGTGACGAACAATAAAAGAAAACAAAATTGGCTGACGGACGGACTGATACGTATGTTTGTGTTTTGCCTGAAGTATACAAACCTTGCGCGTTTTTGAAACTTTGTGCGGACGGACAGAACAGACGTGGCTAATTATCTATCGGCGCAAGCCTTTTGCGTGGTATATCCCAACTTCTTTTCCCGATGGGTCCGTTATCATATAGCGATTGGGTCCAACTACCTTCTGTATACGGCTTTTTAAGAAGCGCCAATCCAGCTTGGCGTTGTAATGCCCAGCGCCGTCACTTTGGCGGAAATTGCGCCGGAAAACCTCATCTCCTTCTTCAAAATTGGCCGATCATAACCTGAGATTGTACTGCGCCTCATTTGCACGTCCCGCGGCCTAAATCTTCCGTCCGGCTTATTGGCCGAGGTCTCCTAAACGCTCGTGGGGCTCCAGCACAACGACGGGGTCTCCCAAACACTTTAATTGCCGTAACAGCCGGTCTGATTTACCATGGCAAATCATGTGCTGTCCGAAGGCGGCAAAGTAAGGTGCGACACCGGTGACGGAATGATACGATGACCGCAGGGCGCATGTGATGGCGGACAATCTGCGGTCCCAATCTTTTTGAGATGGGTGGACGTAAGAACGGATCACGGCCAACAGGGTGCGATTCAACCGTTCGGAGGCGTTAGACTGAGGAGAGTATATGGGAGTCAGTTGGTGTTCAACGCCATACTGTTCGAGTAGGCCCTTAAACTGCCGAGACCTGAACTGTACTCCGTTGTCCGAGTACACACTCTCTGGAACCCCGAACACGTGGAATACCTGGCTCTCCAGAAATTTCACGATGGATGGAGTCGTGAACTTACGATTAGGTTCCACCAGTGGGAATTTCGAGAGCTGGTCTAGAACAACCATAGCTCCGATGTGTCCCGTAGAGGATCGAGGATATGGACCGAGTAGATCTATGTATAGACGTTGAAATACGCGTTCTGGGACGTTGAGTTGACCCATAGGAGGTCGAAGGGGCTGGTTGGGCGCTTTACTGCCTTTGCAGGTCTCACAGGCGTTCACGTAGTCTTTGACCTGGGATGCCATTTTAGGCCAAAAGAAGTATTTCTTGAGTCGCCGTAACGTCCGACCGTAACCTCCGTGGGCACTTAAAGGATGGTCATGTGCGCGGAGGATCAGATGTTGTGTCATTTCCTCCGGTACCCAGAGTTTCGAGGACTCTTCTTCCCGCCATGGATCACCAGTGGCGTATTCATTTCGTCTATACACGTAGCCGTCTATCACTTTCAAATCAGGCAGCTGCGATTGTTGGGTCGCGATGGTTTGCCTCAACTCTTTGTAGCTGTCTGATTCGAAATGTGGGCTGTCCAAATCTATCTTGATGGGGCCCCCGTCATTTATTGTCAATTCGGCTCCCTCTGGGGAAAACATTCTTGAGAGAGCGTCAGGTACGATGTTCTGGGTCCCTTTCCGATGTTTGATGGAAAACTTGAACCCTTGCAGTTTAAGAGCCCATCTGGCTAGGCGTCCATGTAAATCTGCCTGGTTCATCAACCATTTTAGCGAAGCGTGGTCCGTGATGATCTCGAATTGGTGACCCTCGATATAGGCTCGGAATTTCTTCACAGCCATTACCACTGCTCGGACACAGTATAGTTCCTTTGGGCCGAGTTCAGCTTATTGGACATGAAGGCAATGGGAGCTTCTTCTCCCTCATCGGTCAATTGCACCAGCACGGACCCGACTCCATGTTGACTTGCGTCATAATGAATGGAGAAGGGCTTCGTAAGGTCGGGGCTGTGCAAGACCGGAGCTGATGTTAGGGCTTGTTTTAGCTCTTTAAATGCCTTTCGGCTGGGCTCGGTTCAAATGAACTTCCCTTTCCGCAGCCTGTCTGACAGGGGCGCTGAAACTGTTGCATAATTTCGAACAAACCTTCGGTACCAACCACACACACCAAGGAAACGTTGTAGCTGCTTGGCAGTTTTTGGTAAGGGAAACTCATCAATCGCACGAGTTTTGTCTGGATCCGTTTTGATAGTGCCATGTCCTATGATATGTCCTAGGTATTGGACTTCGTTCATGACAAACTTACTTTTTTGTACGTTGATGGTGAGTCCCGCCTTACTGATGTGCAGGGCTACTTCTTGCAGGAGTAGGAGGTGTTGGTCGAACGTTTCCGTGATGAGTAAAAGATCATCCAGGTACACGAACACTTGGTGTTTCAGGTGAGGTGGGATGACTTTGTCCATCAGTCGGGTCATCGTTTGTGGCGCATTACACAGACCAAAGGGCATTGTGACGAACTGATATAATGGTCGACCAGGCACTGTGAAGGCGGTCTTATCCCTCGACCCCTCATCGAGTGGAATTTGCCAGAAGGCGTATTTTAGGTCGAGACTGGTAATATAATTGGCTTTCGGCAGTCTCCCTAGTATTCCATCGATGAGTGGAAGAGGGTACGCGTCCTTGATGCTGACCGCATTTACTTTACGGGCATCTAGAAAAGGCGGACTTTACCTGGCTTCACCACCAAGGTTACCGGTGAGGACCAGGCACTTTGGGACTCCTCTATAACCCCCAACTCGAGCATCCTATCCAGCTCCGCATACACCAACTTCTCCATGGCCGGTGAGATGGCATAGTGTCTCTGCTTAATGGGCTTACTATTGCCAACGTCGATGACGTGTGAGACTAGGGTGGTGCGGCCAAGGCCTTGTGTAGCGTAAGATGGAAAAGCAGCGATGGATGCTTCCAGGCGTTGCCGTTGGTTAGTTCATGCCTATCGGGAATAGAAGTGAGTTCGTTGACATATCTGGTATTTAAAGACAAATCTGTGAATAAATCGGAGGCCAATCCAAAACGAAGGACGAAATCGACGCCAAGGTACACATTCTGAGTTAGGGACGGGATAATGTAGAAAGTAATATCCTTCGTCTGACCTCTGAACGTCACGGGTGTTGTTAATCTACCTCGTATAGGGTGTTTGGTGCCATCAGCTGTACTGATTTCAGTGCGCCAGGGCTTAATCAAGGTAGGATATTCATGGAGCACCTTCGAGCCAAAGCTCGAGGCAAGACAACTGATACTGGCACCCGTGTCGATCAATGCAAACACGGTTTCGCCCAACAGTTTAATTGGGTGGTAAGGTCTGATCTCATTCTCAGCAACCTCCGAGATGTTACAAAAGTTTAGGGTTTGACGGCAGGTGCGCACTCTCTTGCGGAAATTCCGCCAACGACGGGTTGACCATTTTGTCTTGCGCGGGCGGGAAGTGACGTCTTGGGAAGCAAATATTCGCTCTCGAGCCACCCGATATTCCTGCAGTCGAACATGATAAGGTTTTAGAATGCGTATTTGAGGCTGCTGGGGTTCTTCTGGCAGTGACTGCGGTGGCCGCTTCAATATTGTCGTTGGCGAGGCCTCCGGAAGAGAGTGAACATCCGCAGTCATAGTGGTCATGGCTGGTGGGTTATCGTCGGGTTTGTTGGGGTGAGCAGCTGGCTGGGGAGCTACTGCGAGGGCTTCGAGTACCGCTGAGGTGGTCGGGTACTTTTTCGGCCGTTTTTTTGCACAGCACATTCAAGGCAATCCGGAAAGTAGGTGTCCGGCTTACCGCAACCGTAGCAGAAAACCTTACGCTCTGCTCGACATGAAATAAACCAGTGTCCGGTTTGACTGCAATTCCAGCAGGTCGTGAGGCTTCCCATCGCTGCTACAGCAAGCTGGTCCCGGTCCATATCTTCCTCCGGATTCATGGTCGTATAATCTGGGGCGACTTCCGCGATCCCGCGCCGAGGACCCGTCCTGGCTAGTAAGTAGGGCCGTTCCCGGAGGTCTTCCTCAACCCCCTCCAGGCGACTCACAGTCCTCAGCAGTGCCTCCATACTCTACGGATCTGAGTCCACGATATGGCGACGAAGCTCCGGCCTTAGATTGCGCTTTAGCACCCGCAGCAGTTGGGTGGCAGACATCGGCTCTGACAACTGGTCATTCAGCCGAAGGATATCGGCTCGATATTGATGAAAGGGCTCTTCCGGACGCTGCCATCTGGCATGGATCTTGTCCAGGACCCTTTCATCCATATCGATCATAGGGTACTCCATGCGGAGTACCTCCTTCAGCCGGGACCAGCGTATTGATGGTGGGGCCGAATGTATTCGCCAATATGACTCAAGTGCTGCCCCCCTAAGCAGCATTGGCAAGTATCCTGCCAGCGCCTTGTGGTCAGTGACTTCACCCGACCAATGAAAACCTCTACTGTTATGGTGTTGGGTTCCCCACTGAAATGCAGATTCCAGCCCTGGATGATGCTGGGAATCTGCGTCGGCTTCAGCCGATACGTAGCGTGTGGATGGATGCGTTGGTCCGGCGGAGCCGCTGGAGCCTGAGTTGGTGGTGGTGCTCGTCTCAGTCGGGGCCGGTACACTGGAGCCAACGGATTCATTGCCGCACCGTGTCGGATTCTTTCGGGATCGCGCCGCGTGTCTACCGGAAAATCCCAGGGATTGAACTCCAAATCCCACATCGGAGGCGTTCTTGGACGAGGTGGTATTGGATCTTCCTTCTTGCTTTCCAGCGCGGCTACCCGGGTGGTCAAGTCTTGCATAAGTGCCATCAGATCTTGTCGCCTCCACAGCCACGGTGGGTCTCGGCCCTTCCGCAGGTGGCACTGCTTCGGCTCGGCCCATTAAATCAGGCTCATCAGCCGCTGTTGGAACCTGATCCCACCGGTCCTTTGGTTTGGGCACCGCCCTTTGAGCAGCTGGAAGCTCTAGGTGGCTGGAAGGTAGACCCGCTGACGTGGCTGGTTGTCGGCATAAAGGGCAAGTCCGGCTGACTAGTAAATGCTGGGTCACGCAGGCTTCGTGGAACTCATGTCCGCACCCCAAAGTTTGTACGGACGTCCCGTCATTTCGTGCTTGCTGGCAGATGACGCATAATGCCGTGGACCCTGCGTCCGAACGCAACCGACGCTTGTCAGGCGTGCGTTTGGTAGACATTGCTGAAACAATTTATTTTTAGTAAAGAAAACCTTAAGACTACAAATATATAACGTAAACACTATCGAAATGAATATATATAGATATATATAAGAAAAATGTGGAAAATGACGTGAAATATATATAATTTCCAAGTGGCCGTCAGTGGTGAACTATAAACGAACCTCAAAAAAAAATGTTTGGATATCTATCATGAAAGTTCGGTCTTTCCATTCCGTCCTTCTTCCCAAGTACGGACACCAATGGCACATTCCTTCTGTAGCGTCTCAGGGACTACTCTCTTGCGGCACCATGAGAATCAGGGTTCAGAAGTGCTCCCTCATCCGCAAATTTTTACAAGTTACAACTTGTCAGCCCAGGGTTGAATTCTGACCCACAAGCAGCGCGTGTCTTGTCATGGATAGTCATGGATTAGCTACTCAGCCAATCACATGAAATCAAGATCCATGTAGTGTAAGACACTCAGGCACCGCTTGGTTTGGGGAGCAGATCAGAATCCATCGCAAAATAGATGTTGAGATAATAACTTTCGAATACAAATAGGGACTCTAATATCATTTGGCCTTACTAGTCATACAATGGTGGTAAACCACCAAAGTATAAATCAGAAGCAGGACCAAACGATATTGATGTCCAAAGACAACACACGTCCGGAAGTTACTAAGTTGCTGGGGCACGATTAGTGCAAAAGCCCTCGGTAGTTACCTACCCGCCAATAGTCCTGACACCTTGTAGGGACACCTAGAGACGATGGACTGTCTCGTGCTCACGACTGATGATACAGCCGGGCATTTCGGGCCCCACGTTGAGCGCCATTTGTAGTGAATAAGGTAAGTAGGCAACTGCACCCGGGGCAACTAACTTGTTCATGGAACAAGAGAAACAAGTAAAAAGAAGTGGAAGCAGGGTAACCTCGTCCTTACCCGGAGAGGCTCATGGCCCACAAATGAGAGGGGGGCAACCGGGTGGTGATGGAGCCCCCGCACACCCACCCAACCGGATTAAAATCCATAATTGTTGCAGTGGCCAGGATTTCCTCTTCTGAGTGGAAACCTCATACAACTTAACTTGCATAAGCCTTCCCATCAGAAGAGAAGTACCCCGGTGACCAATTTATGCCATAGAATCATGCATCATGTGGAAAGAGACCACAATAATGTACTTCACTTTTGTTGTTTAAACTTCAATACATATAAATGTTTATCAAAACAAATATTTAATAAACAATTTTAACAAAATAAGGAACAAAAACGGTACTTACCCACATGTTCCGTCGAGCGCTCGATGACGATGCAGGTTTCAAATTGGTCATTTCTATATAAATCAAATAGAGGCACAAGTTTCTAAATGTGCTAATATCGTAAACTCTCGTTCTCCATACATTAATATTTTGCGTTTGCATACAAGTCTCTAAATATCCTAATACCGTAAACTCTAGTTCACCATACACTAATATTTTGCTTTTGCATACAAGTCTCTAAACGTTCTAATACCGTAAACTCTCGTTCTCCATACACTGATATTTTGCTTTTGCATACAAGTCTCTGAATGTTCTACTATCGTAAACTCTCGCTCTCCATACACCAACACAAAGGAGTCCGCAATCTCTAAGCCATGTATCTTGTTTTTAAGTTTCCATTCCTGACCGTACTAATTTCTTATTGCCGGCTAATCTGACTCCACCCCATGGCACACAAACATACAAATGTACTTAACGGCGTATACGAAAAATCACCATGAAGTTGCGCTATTTGCTGGTTATCGTATTCATTATTGACAATTTACGCAATTCCATTTTAAATCCATGCAATGTTGGATCCAGTGCCGCTCAATTGTTTCAAAGATGTTACCTGAACAATTTACAATGGAATGCGCACTCCCGGTATCACATTCCTTGTTTTAGGTGTGTAACAAAAAGATATTTCCGAACGAATTACTCCAAAATCCAACAAGAAAGAAAACAGAATAACGGCATTAGGCTGAGAGAGGTTGTCACGCGAATCGACAAATTGAACGACATCGACAAGGCAAAACGTACAATCTGTGAGTTTCGCTTCCGCACCGACAAATCTCCGCAATGGCCAATGGCGGAAAATCACATTCCCTTTCTTCTATGTTTATTGGGTCACTACTAAATTCGGGCGTAAGCGCTCGTTCCTCTTAATTTCAATTGCGTACAAATTATTCCCCTGCTTCAAACAAATGAGTGATGCACATTACAGCCGTCGATTGGCCTTCCCGTCAAGACGCGATCATGTCGAATCACTGTTGCAAACATTACAAGAGAACAAACAAGATTCCATTCGCGACGGAGTCGAGCGAATGGGCTTTTTCACACGGGAATGGTAAAAACCCATATCCAAACAGGTTTCACGCTTACGCCCTTATGTTTACACGTTGCATAGTTCAGCCAAGCTATTTTTGTATACGATACACGTCTTGCGAGTGTATGTGTAAAAGGGATCATTTGATCGTTAAACATCGTGCGGACAACATGAAAGCGAAGACAGAGTGAGAAGCGATTGAGAATTGTTGTTTTAGTCTTGAATTTTGCACGAGGTAATAAAACCTGGAATGAAAAATGTATATTGATTGTTAAAGTGTGTCGATTCAAACTTCTATTGGATTTATTTGAATCCTCCGTGTTTTTCCGCTTTCTGAAAAATATATTCCAAATTTGAATATCTTTTTTAGGCGCATATTATTCTTGGCATGTTGTAAACTTGCTTATTATAATGTGATTCTATGAAGATTATGCGTACTGTTAATTTTCTATAGATTTACAATAGGCAATTTATCTTCATTGAAATCGTGACATTTGTCGTGTTGTTTCCTGAAATTGAACATGGCCTCCGCTATTGTAATTTATTAAATAACGCGTAGCTTCTCGCGTCCACACATCCATTTTTGCACGCAAATTAAAGAAAGGCAATCGATTCATGACGACTACCTTCTTCGCCGAATGTTCAATTCGGAATGATTACCGGCGTTTGTATAAAATTTCCCCCACCAAATGATCAACAAAATGCGTTTGTGTATGTGCGTTACGCTCGTTCACACTAAAAAATGTTGGCTTGCTTTTACCATCAGGTCCCCTTAATGCCTCTCACTCTTCTTGCCCATATAACCTGTTTAACGCTCACTTTTGACGCTGCGTCTGAAAAAGCCCAATGAAAGTTTGATTAAAATGATTTTCCACATACGTCTCGACATTAGACCTTTGTTCATCACCCGTCGACGTTCAATGCTTCGCTTGTCAGCGCGGCTCTCGGGACGTGTGCCCTGCGTGGTGACCCGTAACAGACTCCCCTCCTGTTCGATCGAACATTTTCATTATGTGATCGATACAAACTCCACGCAAATGTATAGAGGCAGGTTGTTGAGCTTAAATGATTTGTGCGACGCGCCTGAATGTAAATGTATATTTTGTATATCTAGGATTACGATGAGCTGGGTGAGAGAATGTGTGATTTACATACTTTCAAGTCATAATAGGATTTTCTATATGGAAATGATTTGCTGTTTGTGTAGTGAATTAGTTGATCTAGGATATATTATGCATGAATTTCTTTTAACCCTGTGCCTGTGTCGAATTCTAATCGAGCAGTTTTAGTTATGCTGAATATAAAAAAATATAAAATCTATAAATTGACATAAAAAAATAAAATTTAAATTCTACATGAAATTATCAAATAATTTAAAGTAATAAAATAATAAATTTAAGTAACTGCTCGATTACTACAAGCTTTGCATCCAAATGATCGCCAAAAAGCTCATATCCTTAAGGCAGTTATTGCAAAATTCGAAAACTAAAATGTATCTTTCGCTGTTAGAAAGCATGGTAGTCCTGCATTTTTCCTTATAATGCTCCCTATCACCTAGCGTGGAGCTATTGACTGCATGGCAATAAACCAAGTATTTCCTCATGCAAGTTGTTTTCATACTCTTCAATTATAACTGTTCGATCGAACATTTTCATTATGTGATCGATACAAACTCCACGCAAATGTATAGAGGCAGGTTGTTGAGCTTAAATGATTTGTGCGACGCGCCTGAATATAAATGTATATTTTGTATATCTAGGATTACGATGAGCTGGGTGAGAGAATGTGTGATTTACATACTTTCAAGTCATAATAGGATTTTCTATATGGAAATGATTTGCTGTTTGTGTAGTGAATTAGTTGATCTAGGATATATTTTGCATGAATTTCTTTTAACCCTGTGCCTGTGTCGAATTCTAATCGAGCAGTTTTAGTTATGCTGAATATAAAAAAATATAAAATCTATAAATTGACATAAAAAAATAAAATTTAAATTCTACATGAAATTATCAAATAATTTAAAGTAATAAAATAATAAATTTAACTAACTGCTCGATTACTACAAGCTTTGCATCCAAATGATCGCCAAAAAAGCTCATATCCTTAAGGCGGTTATTGCAAAATTCGAAAACTAAAATGTATCTTTCGCTGTTAGAAAGCATGGTAGTCCTGCATTTTTCCTTATAATGCTCCCTATCACCTAGCGTGGAGCTATTGACTGCATGGCAATAAACCAAGTATTTCCTCATGCAAGTTGTTTTCATACTCTTCAATTATAACTCGTGCTTCTGCAGGATTCACTCTCAAACCTGGTGAGCCACAAACTCTGCTGAAATCATTTATCTTATTTTATAAAGCATCCATGGTGTCAAGGAGCTTATTGTCCTCTACTAGCGAAAGAAAATCATCGGCGTACTGCAGGATAATAATTCTATCGTAAGCTAGGCTGTGTACAACCATAGTATACGAATACACCTTAACAAGTTGGGTAGACAGACCTACGCTTATGTCAAAACGGTTTAGTTTCCAACTACTCAGAAATGCAGTCACTAGCAACGAAGAAAGTCCAGAAATATGTCAAAGAGATGTGTACGTTTAAAAGAAAATCCATTGTTTTTCTATTTTCAACGGTCGCCATTTTGTTACAAATCAACAAAAATCACTCAAATCATGAATTCCCAAAAATTTAATGTTATTGACCTTATTTGAAAATTTAAAGACGATCAAATCAAAACTGCAGTGACTGATTTGATAGAAAGTCCATAAAATACCAAAACCATGTGTTATTGTTGTTGTAATTGGAGAGATTTCAAATGGCTATAACTTCCGTGTATATACTTCGATTCTCATTGAACTTACTGTTAAATGCTCACAAATTGAACACTTATAATTACGACGGCACTTGAACCGTGTAATAAGTTAAATAGGTATAGTTTAACTAAGTCACGATGGCACTTGAACCGTGTAACTATCGATGCACAATATAAATATACAAAGGATATCAGCAGCACTTGAACTGTGATATCTTCCGCGAAATGAAACACTTAATTCGTTGGATTGCCACAAAACAATGATTTTATTCTTCATAACATGAAATATTTAATAATAAAAATGCTTAGTCTAAAATCAATTTCAACACAACAAGAATTCAAAAATATGCAAAATGTACAAGTATGTACATCGATCAAAAGTAAATTGCTTAGGTCAACGTTTGAAATCAAAACAATTAAAGGTGAGTGAACATGAAATGCATCATCAGTGTGAATTACATTTATATAGGTCAATTTCACGATATCGAAAAGGTAGCTGAACAAAATAAATGCAAGGTAAGCATATGATTTAATAGCAATATGATAATTGAACTGTAGGCAAGTGAACTTTATGATATGAAATCACAATACGAAAATTAAAAGTTATTGCAGGTATGAATATCCTCCTCCGCGTTGAATATGTATACAACTTCTTATTGTATGTTGACATTGAAATCTGCAGTTGATTGTTGTTTTGGACGAGGTATTGGTTTCGGTTTGCAGGAGAAGCAGTTATGTGGGTTCCCTAGCCAACACCCTGCTGACATGATGGCGAGCAGTAGTGCTAAGTATCCAATCGTCAAATGATGGATCGTGTGAAACTGAATCTTGTTCGGTAATTCTGCAACTTCATTGTCCTTCACAAGTCGTTGCAGAGCAAGTAATTCCTCTAGGTGCGGGTGTTGCTGTGTACCTTGCACCGAGATTGGGTTTAGTTTTTCTGGTGGTATTATTTTCTCCAGGGTGCTGTCCCTTGGATATAAAACTGAGCTGTTGCTTGCAAACGTGCGATGTCCTTCAGTTATTACGTGGTCATGTTTTATTTCGCAATCTAAATCAAAAGTAAGTAGCCCAGATTCCTTGAGTGTCATTTCAAGTCTTCTTCGAGGACAAATGGCGGTAAACTGTGTGGGAGCCCTTGATGACACAATCCATTGGTTTTCGCGGAATAGTTTGACCCATACAGAACTATCTTGTACTGGCTTAAACTCACAATTCCTACGGATCAGTTTGTTAAAAAGGCTTATCTCGCAAGCACAAATGTCTGCTCCTTGTTTATATATAGTGTGGGTGGCTGCACATAAATAGGTTTCCCTTCTTGTGATGGTACAAGCGATTAACTCATTTTGTATCAATGGAGTGTATTGGTCTTTATGTGAGTTTAACGTTGAAGTGGAGCTACTCTAGATCTAGCGCAAAGAAGTCGAACAATAACTCTTCCATCGTTAGTGACCGAGCAGATATATACTGCAGCTCCGTAGGCTTGTCAGAAAACGCATGGATTTGGAGCTCTTTTGCCTTCTCTTGGGCAAATATGTGTCGTTGTTATTGTATGTTGTCTACTGCTGTTAAATTGGTCGGAAAATTGATCCATTCCTTACGCCGGTCAGACGGAAGTTCTTGGTCCCGGTCGATGTTGTGCTTCCAAAGTTTCTGTACGAAAATTTTTGTGGTAACGAACTCTGGCGACATGAGTCTGAGAGGGTCAAACAGACGGTCTGTATCTGAAGTCACGATTCGTTTAGTAATGCGTTCTGCTTGATCTATTTTGCCTTGACTCTGAACTGATCAGTTTTCGGTAGCCATGTAAATCCTAAGGTCTTAACCTCTGTGTTTGTCTCTTTATTAAAATCGAGCTCAATTTCTTGATCTTCTGGAGCGATGGTTTGCAGAAGTTGCGGATGATTAGCGCACCATTTACTTAGTTTAAATCCTGTTTGTTGTGAAATATGTTGCAATTGCTTCTGCATAACTCTAGCTTCTGCCAAACAGTCGGAACCAGCCATGCCGTCATCAATGTAAAAGTTGTTCAGGAGAATTTGTGCTCCTAATAGATTGGTGCTGATGTTTTCATGAGCCAGTTTTTCAAGACATGATATGAAGCCGGCTTAGTGCCGTATATTACTTTTAAAAGTCGGTAGCATTTAATGTCTTCTTGCGGATTTTTCCTCCGCAGAATAAGTTGGAGCATGCAGTTATCCGTTTCAACAAGAATTTGCCGGTACATTTTTTTATATGTCTGTGGTAAATACATATCGTGGTATCTGAAAACGAAGCAGGATGGTAAATAGCTCACTCTGGATAGCTGGGCCGGAATGTAGAACATCGTTTAAGGAGTAACCGGTTGGTTTTACGCATTATGCATCAAACACAACTTGCAGTTTCGTGGTGCTGCTGTCTGGTTTTATCACACAGTGGTGTGGCAAAAAATAATGTTTTGCAGAGATCTGACTCATGTTCACTTCCTTCATATGCTCCAACTGTTTAGATTCCCCCATGAACTTAATATATTCTTGTTTTAACTTCGGATTCCTGATTAAGCGTCTTTCTAAGGCAAGAAACCGATTCAACGCTATTTGTTTGGATTCTACGAGGTTTATTGGTATGAATTCGTTTTAACATCGTGTTTCTGCAGCAGTGAATTTTGACTCTGAGCTATCAATTTCTTCCAGTTGCCAAAATATTTCTATCAAGCGCTTAATATTGCCTTCGCTTGCTATGTTGATCGCACAAATAGCATTCACGTTGGAAATTGCAGACATTGATCATGCATATTTGAGCTTACCACTGACGATCCATACCGAGAATAGTGTTCTGGAGGATGGGTAAATTTGAACCCATTCGTATTTGGCCATTGAATAAAAACTGGTGGTAAAACTCAGCTTTAATTAGAACATCGATTCGATCTGGGCGGTTAAAATCAGGATCTGCTAGCTCAATATTTTCAGGTATTGCCCATGATGATGTATCCAGTTGCTGTGTTGGCTGCATTGACACTAAATGAGGTAAAACAAATGCCTCGAGTCGCGAAGAGAAATTTCCCATTCTTGATTTTATTTCAACGTTAACCCGCTGGCTGGCATCGTTTTTTCGTTTACCTATGCCTTCGATGCAAAGAGATGTCTTCTTTGGTGAAATTCCCAATTTTTTTACCAATCTCTCCGTCACCAGATTGACTTGAGATCCGGAGTCTAAAACTGCTCTGCATTCTAACGTTTGGCCATTAGTTGCTACTACGGTGATCCTAGCTGTGCCTAGCAAAACATAGCTTCGAGGTTTTTGTTCACAATCCGCAATTTGCAGAGTTGTCAATGGCTGGTAGATGTAACTTGATGTCTCATGATCATCATTGTCAACTGATGCAAGAGTCATGAGTTGATCCTTGGTGCTTCGGCCGCTCTTTAAACAGTTCACACTTAGTCGTTATTTTTGTACAAACTGCAGTCGGTTGACGGGAGGCAGTAGTAAAAATTTCTTGCAACTAAACAACGGATGGTTACCTTCATTTCAAAGTTTGCACGTAATATCCTTCAGGTCACTGGTGATTCCTGATGATATCGTTCTGATGCTATTAGGCCTATCCTTTTGACCTAATGCCTCTAAGGATTGGAATCTGTTTTCCAAAAATTTTAAAAAATATTGTAGCGATTGGTTCTCCTTCGGCTCAATGAGCGATTGCTCGTATAAGATATGCGTTTGTCGATCCAGTTTTTTTATCAATAAAAATAGTAGCAGCGGATCCCATGTTGACGTGTCCACTGCGAAATTGTTAAGTGCTAGCATACTTTCACGCGTCACGTCATCCAAACTTTTGACTGCAGTCGCTGATGGATTGTTGGACAAGATATTGGATTGTCCCAATAATTTTTATATAAGAGGAACCGTTAACACTCTCCTGTTGTTGTATCGATCTTGTAAAATTTTCCAGGCAGTATAACTTTTGACTGCAGTCGCTGATGGATTGTTGGACAATATATTGGATTGTCCCAATAATTTTTATATAAGAGCTAACGTTAACACTCTCCTATTGTTGTATCGATCTTGTAAAATTTTCCAGGCAGTATTATTCTCTTCTAGTTCAGCTCAGTTAAAGGCAGATGTCTAATAAATTTTTCTGCCTCTCCCGTAACATTCATTTTTAAGGGTTTTGTAAAATAATTTTACAAAACCCTACTAGTTTCGCGACCTGTCTGTCCGTCCGTCCGTCCGTGCGTCACAGCACTTTTTCTCGCAAACTTCTTAAGCTAGAAACATCAAATTTCGTATACAGGTGTAAAGTGGTGCTCTCTTCAAAATTCAATTACAAAAAATTTTATAAGGTATTTAAGGGGGAGTCTCCCCATATAAGGGAGTGGCCCCTGAGAAAAAAATTTCATCGAACATAGCCGATATGGGTATCAAATGAAAGGTCTTGATGAAAACTTTTTAAAACAGGTCTTAATTTGATACTTTTCGCTTCGAGGGACGCGCAGGGAGGGGAAATACACGAAAAGTTTGTGTCCCCCCCTCGCGATTGGACACCTGTGATCCGGAAAATCTGAAAAAAATTATGTTGGTAGATGTTTATCAGTACAACAGCAACAAATACCTTAGAAGTCAAAATTCGCTCAACTTTGTTAATAATAATATGATATTCGAATTTCACGTTTTCCCCAATAAAATCGCGTCAGTACCCTTAAGTTAAACGAAATTGGATATTTACGTAGTCCTGTTAAGGGTTCTTAAACTTTGTAAGTTTGATGAAAATCGAATGATATACACGGAAGTTATAGCCGTTTGAAATTTCTCCAATTACAACAACAATAACACATGATTTTGGTATTTTATGGGCTTTCCATCCAATCAGTCACTGCAGTTTTCACTTGATCTTCTTGAAATTTCTCAATAAGATCAATAACATTAATATTTTTGAGAATTCATGATTTGAGTGATTTTTGTTGGTTTGCAACAGAATGGCGACCATTGAAAATAGAAAAACCTCGGATTTTCTTATAAACGAACACCTCTTTGACATATTTCTTGAGGTTATTCATTGCTGGTGACTGCATTTCTGAAAAGTTGGGTACAAAACCCTTCCGACATGAGCATAGGTCTGTTTACACAACTTGTTAAATACCACATCTTTTAGATAGCGGAGAGTCGTTGACTATCAATGATCTGGGAGAAAATATCGAAAAATTGCCTCCATTGTAAATAATCACAATCGAATTTCAGTATTGTTATTTCGGGAGATTGACAGATGGCTTTTCGCCACGCAAATGCTGAATTGATGCTTTATCTACTTGTTTAATTCATAGATTTACCTTTTCGGCGAGCATCAACTGCTCTAGCTTAACGTACCCGGAACAATTGGACCCTGCCGCCTCAGGGTTCAAACATTCCTCCCAAATTGAATAGTGTAATGACTCAATCTGGAGCCATAAACGGTTGATCTCCTCATTTTTTATGGCATAGAACTCTTTGGGGTGATCAATCATATTTTGGATAAGTTTATCCAATACTCGACAAAGGGTAATCACTATGGCTCTTTGCCTTAGTTACACCAATTTCCTCGGTCGAAAGAATTGTTACGCACTTTTCATCACCTTCTGGCTTTTATTCGCATTCTGCACTGACCGTTTATATGGCTTTTTCAAATATTAGCAGATATTTGTTTGTTACTGTTTTTATCTTGTCGTAATACTCTTTCTTAAAGTAATCATGGTCCATAGGCACGTTTATTATCGAACGAATTTCGCTGTCTATATCCTCAAACTCAATCCACACACTTTCTAATTTATGTCGCCGAAATTCAAAGTATGCCCTTGACTTCTTTCTGTCAGAAGGATCTTTTTTATAATTTGTGATAATATTCTGAATTTCAGAGATATATCAAGTTGTTTTGCGGCCAACTCCTCCATTTTCTCCATTTTTCAGCTGTATAGTTCTGCACGGGGTTAAATGCTCACAAATTGAACACTTATAATTACGACGGCACTTGAACCATGTAACTATCGATGCACAATATAAATATACAAGGGATATCAGCAGCACTTGAACTGCATCATCAGTGTGAATTACATTTATATAGGTCAATTTCAAGATATCGAAAAGGTAACTGAACACAAAAAATGCAAGGTAAGCATATGATTTAATAACAATGTGATAATTGAATTGTAGGTAAGTGAACTTTACGATATGAAATTACGATAGGAAAATTAAAAGTTATTGCAGGTATAAACACTTAAAAAATTTAAGGACCTTCTGTAGGACTACTTAAGTATCGAATTTTGTTCAGTTTAAGGGTACCCATACGATTTTATTGAGGAAAATTTGAAATTCCAATATCATACTATTATTAACAAAGTTGAACGAATTTTGACTTCTAAGGTATTTCATGTTGTTGTACTCCTCCATGATTTTTTTCAGATTTTTCAGATCACAGGTGTCCAGTGCAAGGGGGGAACACCAAATTTTGCGTGTATTTCCCCTGTGCGCCCCTCGAAGCAAAAAGTGTCAAACTAAGACCTGTTTTAAAAGGTCCTCATGATGACCAACTTGTTCGTCATATTCGTGGTGAACGTCTTCAAATTGATTTAAAAATGGCCCTTTTCAGGGCCAAAAACTAATTTCCAAAGAGTAAATTCAGTCAAGGCGTGTGACGATTGGTTTTTTCGGAAGATGCCCATTTGTGAAGTATATCACCAACATGGCCAAGGATGTTCTGTACTATTCCATAGTACGGGTGTGATGGTTTCCCAATTTGCTTTCGTGGTAAGCGATATAATATAAAATAATCTGCAAAGATTTAACTTAATGAAGTCTTAGAGGAAACATTTGTTTGTGCACTATTCATATGACGTGTATCACCATCGTGACCAAGGATATCAACTTGCTCGTTGCATTCGTGGTGGACGTGCCTGAATTTTTTATTTTTGTCTAAACCAGCATAAGGTTATATACTAACTACAAATTGTAATTTCTACAGACGAATAACAATACATGTGCATAGAAAAGTAGTGTTTTATAAACTTAAACTTACTTTAAACTAGAGAATATAATATAGAAAGTAAAGTAAAATTTGAAAGCAAAGATATTATGAAGACAATTTAAAGATATAAATAATACCCCAAAACAAAAATTAAGGCAAAATATTAGCCAGCATCCTTAAGAATTTCAATTTGCAACTTTTGTAAAAGTAGTAATAACACAAAACATTTTTATTGCTTACTCGAGACGTCTTCCTATATCCATGACTTTAGTTTCATCATAATATATTTATTCATTTCACTTGGCACTTTATAATTATTTGGAACAATTTTATAACGACAATATTGCAGTTCTTATCACTACATTTTTGGTAAAATAATACTTTTATATATGCTGTTTCTTGTTGACATTTCAAATTGATTTGTAAATTAACAGTAAAATAGTAAACGCACTAAATAGTACGATTCGCCAATATTATGTGGATTGTTTTTTAGAACAAAATGTTTTTTGTTTATAATTGGAAAAATCTTATTTTGCAACCGATGTAGATTTTGATTTTTTGAATGAGCTCCTACCAAACCATTTTTTTTATATTGCTGTCCATTTGAAAGTTAAAAGTTTAAAGAATCAACCCCTTATACCATGACAATATAATTTCTGCAATCATATTTCATGATTTAAAGTATCAAACGCTTCAGCGAGGTTATGAAAAGTCACAATAATTGGTTTAATTTTATCCGAAAAATTTGTTTATTCCATTACTTATGTAAGCGAACGCGTTTTTTGTTCCTAGTGCTTTAATGAAATCGAACTGCTTATTGGACAATATTTTATGTTTCTACAAAAATTTAAAAAAGCTCTGCCATATATATTGTAATACTTTCAAAAATTTTTGCCACATTTGAACATAAGGATATATGTCTATAATTTATTGAATTGCTTCTTTGATTAGAATTGAAAATTGTAACAACTACAGCAGCAGTTGAATGCACAAATTGATACTTTGTGCTAAAGGTTCCGATATGTAACTGGAAATAGCTTTCAGGACTCTCGAATGAATATTGTCTACCCCACCCACTTTATCTTTTAAATTATCAGTTTTATCTTTAATTACTTCCTCAGCTGTTGGATCTAGAAAAATGCTATTTTGAGTCATATGTGGTATTTCCAAATTATTCCTGCTAGATGTCATTATTTTGTCACTTAAATTTACTCATATTTCACAAAAATATTTATTCTAATATTCAGCAATATTGTCAAGCTTATCTGTAGTTCTTTATGATTACAAGGCCAACAAATATTTTAAAATTAAAACCCGATGAACTTTGTCAATAATCGTACATTTAATGAATTTTACGCTTTTGCCAATAAACTCAAAAGGGGGCCCTTAAATTAGTCAAAAACATGTATCTACGTTTCATAGTAACAAACATTGAGTAATTAAATAATACTGGAGTGGACAACCACGTGACAATATGGTTGCAACAACCCCTGCGACCACTTTTCCTACTGCTACGCTCTTGTTTACAACCTTAGAGAGAGCCAAATTGCACAAGCAAACATGGCTGATGCTCAATGTAAACAAATTTTCATACAATACCAAAAATTTGTTTTCTATTCGAAAAATCTTCAACATTGTATGAAAAACATGCAAAACATTAATATATTAACTACTCACTTGTGAAATGAAACACCTACAGATCCTTTTCTGCTATGATTTTTACACGAAGGCGCTACACATTTCATTTTGAAATTGTAAATTAATTTCACAGTGTCACACGTTAAAGTTACTTGAATTATAAACCACAATCGAATCTTTAAACACTTGGAACGAATTTAGATCGCGAACACTTTCCACAGTTTTAATATCGAACAAAATTCGCGACGAAACTTGCAAATTGGCCGATTGAGCGTCCAATTTGCATCAGTCAACTTGACAGACAGTTCACATCTAGTCAGCTTCTGGAACCAGAAAGTGACCAGCAAGAGGCAGACGGGGAGGAAATGACAGACAGTTCGCTTGGGAGAGAGCAGAAACCGGTCGCATGCTCTCTCATGCATTTTATATGAGCTTAGCCCATCCAGTTCTTATTTATCTGAGGTAAGATATATATATATATATATATATGTCCTGAAAATTTCTCAATAATCGTGCTATAAACAACTAAGTTACAGCCGATTGCAAATTTAACCATTACAAGCAACACTTGATTCTGTTCAGATTCACGTTTGCAAACGACCTACACACTACAGATATGTAGGAATTTTGATAAACATTTTATAAATAAAACATATCGATTTTATACAAAACTGACGATAGATACAAGCCATATGGCAGCAGCGCTTACTACCACACACATGACCATTAGTAGGCCGACTTTGCTGGCTAACTTACATGGCGTTATATGAAGAATTGTGGAGGTGCCAACAAAAATTCGAGGTTTTGTACGGTTTAGAGACGGATTTCTACAGTGAAATCCAGATGATCCGCGGAGAACACAATAGCGCTCCTAGTGAAGTGAAAATTATTTCAGTTCTTATACCCGTTTAGTTTTTATCGCCTTTCAAAGTGAATTTATAGGAGTTTGTTTACATCTCAACGCTGAGCTATCAGTCGAAGGTGCAAAACGTGTGCATCAGTTGCTCGTCTTGGAAAGTTTAGGAGCACAATGGGCTATACAAGGTGAATTTATAGCATGCACGGAATGCGTTCGGCACGTTTTTTATTCGGAAAATAGTATATATGACGAAATATAAGCATTTGCTAATGCCGCAGTTGGGTGACAGCTACCGGAAGCTTGTCCATAGTAGGCCAACTAATACATATGCAAATTGCTACCATATGGCTTGTATCTATCGTCAGTTTTGATTTTATAGATATGTTACTATACGAGTACTCCTCAAACAATGAAGTCAGGAAACTGGAAACAAAATGGAATTCAAATGCATATTAACCATATTTAGTTTTTTTAACTCAATTTCTGCTATCTATATATGACGCGTTTTGATATTTATCATAAGTTGTTTAATTTACTGATTAGTGTAGAACTACCTTCTTGCAAGAGCACTCTCTTTCTACTCCAACTTGTTTTCTAATAAATCTCTTTCATATTTAATCTTAGCTATCAGTTTATTTAAAATGTTTATTTGTTTTTATATTCAGCCTTCAATATTTAATTATCAGGATCCAATTGCGTAATTTTATATAATTGGTCCTTTGTTAAATGAGAATTCATAATACCTTCAGTTTTCCATAATTTTCTGGGAAGGTACTTAGATTTGTTTCTTCTAACAGTATTACTAAATCGATATTTTAGAAGGAAGCATTTTATTCAACTTATTAAACATTCAAGGCTAAATTAGGCTCGTTAAGTAAAATTTGATTCCATTTTAGTTTGCTAGCAGAAATCTTTATTTTTTTCATAATTTATTTTATAAAAGGCATTACTTTATTTCTCACTAATGTTCTCTGTAATAGTAACAGGGAGGGGATAATGTTCAAGAAAAATGATTCTTAGAGATAAAATATTGATGCAGTTTGGTTTAACAAACATACCTGTATGAGCAATACAAGAACCTCCTACTTAATTATCGGAAGGCCTTGTAACCTCTTGAAAAAAAGTAGTGTATCCTCCTTTGAAAAGATTATTCAAACGTTCTTGGGTTTTCATGCTAAATTTCTTGGCACGCAGTCCAATAATGCAGCACGCGCATGTGGAATAGCAAACTCGCTAAACCACTTTTTTTCAACAATTGGTAAAAAAATTACCAGGGAGCTTGGTGACAACTCAACTAACTATTTCAATATCATAAATAGCCCAGCTTTCATATTCAAACGAATAATCGAAGATTTGAAAAAAAAAAATACAACACCAGGAATTGACAACATCACCACACATGAAATTATTCTAGTCTAAGAGGAGGTAGCTGAACCATTGGGAAATTTTATAAACGAGCATATTAGAAATGGAATATTTCCGGATAAATAGAAACTGGCAAAAATAATTCCAATATTTAAAGGATTCTATCATAGATCCGAAGCAGTTTGGCTTTCAAAGAACAAGAGTACTTTCAATGCGCTACTTTCTGTCTTACGTTACATCAACGAAAGTCTTGATAAAGGAGATTATGTTATTGCAATTTTTGTAAATCCGAAGAAAGCTTTTGATACGGTTGATCATGACCTGTTACTTCAAAAACTTGAATCGTTTGGTATACAAGGTAAACCGAAACATTTTTTTAAAACTTATTTGGAAGGAAGATTCCAAAGAACATTAGTTGATAATGTCTTGAGCAATCTAGCACCAATGAAATCGGGTGTTTCTCAAGGATCCATACTTGGATCAACCTTGTTTTTGCTATACACCAATAATTTGAATATATGTAAACTGAAAGCTCATCACACATTATATGCTGATGATACTGTACTTCTTTATTCAGGACATGATAAAGTTGCCATGGAGAATATCATAAGCGAGGATCTAGATAAATATCGATCATGGCCTATAGAAAACAAGCTGGCATTGAAAACTACAAAGACAAAACACATTATTTTTAAACAGAAGAATAAAGAAGACACAGAAGTTGACTTAAAAATTAGCGGCGAAAAATTGCAAACAGTTTTTGAAATTAAATATCTCGGTCTTACCATAGATCATCATTTGACATAGTTGCCATACATAAATAATTTGAGCAGACAACTAGCACCAATAATAGGAATATTGAGAAGATAAGGAGGTTTTCCAATGCATATAGAGAAACTTGTATTAAATCCATTTGTACTGACAATGCTTTATTATGTGGTGGTCATTTGGATCTCAATCGTCAAAGCAAAACCTTAATTTTATTTCCAGGATACTAACTGAAGCCTATAAAAATATTCTAAGCCTTCTAATTCTCACTCCAACAAGATTAGTGTAGCAACGGACCAATGCACTCACCTTCAGGCAAATCATTACTATGGAGAAAGCGAAGTTTATCTTCAAATGTCTAATTTCAAATGGATCGAAACGAAGCCTCTTTATAAAAGTATCACAAATGAATCCATATAATTCAAGAAATGGCAACAATTTTGTAATACTGTACGCTAGAACTGATCGACTAAAGAACGATGCAACGAATGATGTTCTGCATTTTTAGAACAATCTTCCAGAAACAGTGAAAAACGCAAACTCATTATTGGTTTTTACGAAAAGATTTTAGGAATATCTAATAAATTCAAATTAATAATAAATCCGGAGGATTGCAAATGCAGTATCTTAGGGCATTTTAGACCCTAACGTCGAGATACTTAAAGAGTAGTTTTTATAAACTCAGGGTTTTTTTTACTGCATCGTATTATAATATTTTTTTTCTTCTCTGAGAACTGTTCACGAATCGGACTAGACTAGCAGGAAAGGAGTACGTCACAGCATTTTGTCTGCCCCTTATGTCGACGTAGGAATCGACGACGTGCGAAGTAAAGATCGCACGAGCGTTGTGCGACGATGAAAGAGTGATAGAGAGATTGGTAGAGAATGGAGGTATTTAAAACAAAAATATTAAGATCTAATAAATCAATATAATAAGGTGATTTTTGGAATTTGGATAGTATTTCAAACACCATGTCTCAGAACATACAATACAATAATAACCGGTTTATTCCTAAGCTTTTGTATAAAGATTTGTAGTTGATCATGATTTGAATTTAATCTTCTAATACTAATATAAAATATCAAATTATTATTAGGTATAGTCAAGTATTTTGTTTATTTGATATCCGCAGGCCAATTCTCGGGCCTTGCCTTTTTAGGCGAGCAGATGCATTTAGGCTCCTTTGAGATACAGAAGATGATCCAAAGGAGTCGAAATACGTCTGCTCACTTAAAAAGGCAAGGCCCAACAGCTTTTGAAAATAAAAACCAAATTATTATTATTATATTATTGGTACAAAAAATGTCGGATTAATACAAAAAGGGTACTAGTTAAGACCACAAAACTTCATTAAAGGAGTGAAATTGATGGTTTTTTGGGTGAATATTTACAAAGTGGGGAAATTTACGGAGGATAGTCCACGAATTTTCAAATGCATAGTTCCGATGTGTTGACTAGTCAAGAAACTAGTAAAGCTTATTTGGTTGGTTTGTTCGAAGCTTGTTACCATCATGGCCAAGAATCATCCTAGGATTCGAAACAAATTTTCTAGTAGTGTGAGTCGATAATTTGAATTATTCATCCAATAGGTTACATGGTTAAGAAATCGTTCCAATTTATACAAAAGATGCATAGTTTCGTTCATAAGCACATTGCAGCCGCCATTTTGATGGAGCTAAAATAATTTTTCTGAATGCTCAGCCGATTGGATATATTTAAATTAGACACTAATCCAAAAATTTTCAAGAAATTTGGAAGAAAATAAACGTGCCTAGATGAATTTAAAAGATGTATCAACCATAAACTCGTGTTATTATTGTTGTAATTCAATTCAATTGAAATGGCTATACCTCAATCAATTATGATTCGATTTCCTTGAAATTTTGTGAGCATTAAGATCTCATCTTATGTATATGAATACAAAATTTCAAGAAGTTTAAGGGTACCGTTTTGATTTCATAGGTGAAAATATAAAATCTACAAATCATACTATTATTAAGAAAGTTGAACGAATTTTGATTTTTGAGGTATTTGTTGCCCTTGTACTCATTAAGATCCACTTCCGTGATTATTTTCAGATTTTTCGGCTTAAAGCAATCCAATCAAGAGGGGGGAGGGACACAAGATCTTGGTACATTTTGCCACCCCTGGACCCCCTGATGCATAAAATGATCTTTTTCTTTCAGATTATTATAGTTTTAATCAACACCTCTCATTTAATACCCAACTCGACTACCTTTGATTAAAAACATTTTTAAGGGCTACTTCGTTATTAGTGGGAACTCCTTTAAAAAAATTTAAAATTTTTGGTAAGACCTTCATAGTTTCTGAGGAAACTTGCTGTGACGCACGGACAGATGGACAGACAGGTCGCGAAACTAGAAGGTCTTCGCAAACAATTTGTTTTACAAAGACCTAAGAAAAAGCTCAAAAAGTTTGAATTCAAACATTCTTCAAGCCTACGAGTAAGGTAGTATTCATTGTATTTCTTATATTTTTTCTATAGTGATAAAACCAATAAAAAAGTTCTACGCAAGTAAGTAATAAAAACAATTACTGATTGCATAAGTATGTACTCAGAGGTCAAAGTCAAAAGCGCTTTATTCAATTTTACTAGTTATAAATTTTCAAAGAAAATAAAACAAATTCCAAATAATGAAAATACTAACAACTTAATGGCCCAAATGGCTCTCTAAATTCATACATTGTTACTCAATAACATTTAATCAAAAAACACTTTCAATTCAATTTAATTAAAATTAATAAACCAATACTATTCAAAAATTTATCATAATATTAGCACCACATAAAAGCGAACTTTTATCCTACATCTAATATGTTAAAACCCAATTCTGCATAAATTCAATCAAAAGCTTTATCTTAAACAAACCTTATCTCTATATGTACAAAAATATGTACAAAATATGCCAAAATCTAATTTACACCAGCGAGCCCTTCAAGGTAATTCATCATGACATCTTTCACAAAAGTAGTTATCGTTTTGTTTATTTACGTTTACATATCATTAGAGTTGAATCTTCCACCAGCCCATTTAAAAAATTCTAAGGTACTCGTAGGGTCCAATTTTATTTGTTTCTCCCGTTTTAGAAAAATGTATTTGGCAAAGTAGCCAGGGAGGTCTGTTTTTCTAGCTCCAAGGCTGGGAAGCAACTGTTTTAGGTGTTCTAAACTAAATATTGTAGTAAATTGAACAAGTTCTTATCAATATTAAAACGCGCCATATATACATAGAAAGCAGAAATTGAATTCAAAAAACTAAATATGGTTAATATGCATTTGAATTCCATTTTCCAGTGTGCTGACTTCATTGTTTGAGGAGTACTCGTATAGTAACATATCGATTTTATAAACTATTCATAAAATGTTTATCAAAATTCCTACATATCTGTAGTGTGTAGGTCGTTTGCAAACGTGAATCTGAACAGAATCAGGTGTTGCTTGTAATTGTTAAATTTGCAATCGGCTGTAACTTAGTTGTTTATAGCACGATTATTGAGAAATTTTCAGGACATATACATATGTTACTATGAAACGTAGATACATGTTTTTGACTAATTTAAGGGCCCCCTTTTGAGTTTATTGGCAAAAGCGTAAAATTCATTAAATGTACGATTATTGACAAAGTTCATCGGATTTTAATTTTAAAATATCTGTTGGCCTTGTAATCATAAAGAACTACAGATAAGCTTGACAATATTGCTGAATATTAGAATAAATATTTTTGTGAAATATGAGTAAATTTGAGTGACAAAATAATGACATCTAGCAGGAATAATTTGGAAATACCACATATGACTCAAAATAGCATTTTTCTAGATCCAACAGCTGAGGAAGTAATTAAAGATAAAACTGATAATTTAAAAGATAAAGTGGGTGGCGTAGACAATATTCATTCGAGAGTCCTGAAAGCTATTTCCAATTACATATCGGAACCTTTAGCACAAAGTATCAATTTGTGCACTCAACTGTTGATATGGCCACATATCTTAAAAAATGCTGTAGTTGTTTCAATTTTCAATTCTAATCAAAGAAGCAAGTCAATAAATTATAGACATATATCCTTATGTTCAAATGTGGCAAAAATTTTTGAAAGTATTACAATATATATGGCAGAGCTTTTTTAAATTTTTGTAGAAACATAAAATACTGTCCAATAAGCAGTTCGATTTCATCAAAGCACTTGGAACAAAAAACGCGTTCGCTTACATAAGTAATGGAATAAATGAATTTTTCGGATAAAATTAAACCAATTATTGTGACTTTTCATAACCTCGCTGAAGCGTTTGATACTTTAAATCATGAAATATGATTGCAGAAATTATTTTGTTATGGTATAAGGGGTTGGTTCTTTAAACTTTTAACGTTCAAATGGACAGCAATATAAAATAATTGATTTGGTAGGAGCTTATTCAAAAAATCAAAATCTACTACATCGGTTTTGTTTTAAAAAACAATCCACATAATATTGACGAATCGTACTCTTTAGTACTATTTAGTTATTTTACCAAAAATGTAGTGATAAAAACTGCAATGTTGTCAAATAATCATTAAGTACCAAGTGAAATGAATAAATATATTAAGATGAAACTAAAGTCATGGATATGTGAAGACATCTTGTGTAAGCAATAAAAATGTTTTGTCTTATTACTACTTTTACAAAAGTTGCAAATTGAAATTCTTAAGGATGCTGGCTAATATTTTGCCTTAATTTTTGTTTTGGGGCTTATTTATATCTTTAAATTGTCTTCATAATATCTTTGCTTTCAAATTTTACTTTACTTTCTATATTATATTCTCTAGTTTAAAGTAAGTTTAAGTTTATAAAACACTACTTTTCTATGCACATGTATTGTTATTCGTCTATAGGAATTATAATTTGTAGCTAGTATATAATTTTATGCTGGTTTAGACAAAAATAAAAAATTCAGGCACGTCCACCACGAATGCAACGAGCAAGTTGATATCCTTGGCCACGATGGTGAATAGTGCACAAACGCGTTTCAATGGACCTGTGAATCCATTGAATACTATCCTTTTTAGATTGCCGCAATCTAAATATTTCCTCTAAGACTTCATTAAATTAAATCTTTGCATGTTATTTTATATTATATCGCTTACCACGAAACCAAATTGGGAAACCATCACACCCATACTATGGAATAGTACAGAACATCCTTGACCATGTTGGTGATATACTTCACAAATGGGCATTCTACGTCTAGCACTCGTTGCGTGTAGACGTGTTTTTAATCGCTCCTGTCATTAATTTTAAAAATTAATTAATTTTTCGCAAAAGTCAGTTTCAAACAATTGCAATATTTTTTTACGAGCCAGTCAAAAGCAAATTTTCATTTTATTGGGAAAACCATCACCGTCGAATTATTCGAGCATTTATCGAATACCTGAAATTCATTTCCTGAAGAAATATCAAAAGTGGAAATACGTTCAAGGGAAGTCGCGGTCTGAGAACATTCCCTCTAGTCTCGCTGCAAAAGCAACGAGATGGAGGAGCCCGATGGCTTCAGCCATCAATCAGAAGGATCATGCCCATCGCCAATGATGACGGGCGAAAAAAAGCTTAACAGAAGTTACGAGAATAAAGAAGAAAAACCGACAATCCTATCGGTAATCGAAATCGAGCAGCTGATCCAAGAAAAAGAGAAAGCTGAAAAAATTGAAAAAGAAAATGAAGAACTCAAGCTTCGAGTTAAATCGTTAGAAGCACTTGTTGGAACGTTAACGTTCAACAACGATAAAGAAACCAAGAAAGGCCGACAAGCAAATTCAAAAACCGAAGACAAGAAAACTAAAAAGCCAAAAGAAGAAGCTAATCAAGAGGATGTCCTCAGCGCAGGAGGCGCAAATGACAGCAGAAATTACTATGCAGCGCTAGCTGGTCTTGAAGAAACGATGAACATTGAAGAGGATCCAGGTAAAACGTCTAAGTTAGATAATGAGTTCATTGAATACCTTAAAATTAAAAATCGGGAAAAAAACCAAAAGGTTTGTCTGCTGGTCCGTCCGTTAAGATTAATGAAAAACAAGAAAAAGTCCCACCAATCAATGTATTTGGGCAAACGGGCAAAGATATGGTTCGGCTTTTGGCAGCCGAAAATAAGCTAAAATATTTTCAGATAAAAAGAGTCAATGCCGATAAATTGACAATAACGACTAAGTCGCTGGTTGATTTCCAGGCAACAAAAAGTGCCTTAAATTCTGGAGATGTTCCGCATTTCACGTACACCCCGAAAAGCAAAAAGAACCAAACCTTTTTATTGAAGGGTCTGGACTATGGTGAGGACACAGTCGATCTCCTTCAGGTGCTCCAAAAAGTTGCACCAGAAATACAATTTATTTCAGTTAAAAACTTTGCAACGAGAAGATCGATTGTGGAGCGCAAAAACTTGCCTCACTACTTAGTCCAGATTTCCAGCAAAAGTAGTTCGAGTGCCCTGCAGAAAATACGGTACTTGAACTTCCGCGTGGTGAGGTGGGAACACCTCCAGAAAAGTGAGGTCAACCAGTGCTACAGGTGTCAAAGATTCGGGCATTCGGCTGCCAATTGCGCCATGAAATATAGGTGTGTTAAATGCAAAGACATTCATGCTCCCAGCGAGTGCAAATTGGCTCAGGTGGAGCCAAAAGAAAAACTTTATTGTGTGAACTGCGGTGCCTTTGATCATCCAGCATCATATCGAGGATGCCCCCGGTATCAAGATGCAAAGGTTATAGTCACTCCGAAACAAAGTCAAGCACACCGCAGTGTGATACCTACCAACTTCGTCAAGCCCGGGGTGTCATTTGCACTTGCTGCGAGAGGACCAGCAGACAATGTAAATAAAATAAATAATGTAAGTGGCAATAATGAGCTGCTCCTTAAAATTTATCAGCAATTAAATTCCTTATCGGAGCGAATCGATAAACAAGGTTCGAAAATTAACATTGTTTTTCAGCGTTTAGGGCTTTCAAATACCTCAAAATAAGTTGTCATCCAGCCACATTCCCACGGATAGGATTTTTCTCATCTCGATCAACGTCATCTCCATTATAACTTTACATCGGCGTGATTATCTCCTTGAATTCATTGTCAGACAAAAGCCTGACATCGTGCTTCTCACCGAAACCCACCTCAGTTCATGGCACTCCATGAGATTCAATGATTTTGAGTTCGTAAGAAACGATAGGGTGACAGGTGATGGGGAGGTGGCACCGGGATATTGGTTCGAAGACCCTATCGTTTCCAAAATATTGAAAAAGCCGAATTCAAAAGCTTTGAATCTCTTGGTGGGGATAACCTCTTCATTATCTCTGCCTATGCAACTGGTGGAACTGTTCTCAAGCTCAAGGAGGAGCTCAATTCCTTGTTCGAAATACTCGAATTGAACAGGCTGCATAGCTATTATATTCTTGCTGGTGACCTGAACGCCAAGCATACATCATGGCTGAACGCCACCAATAATCCAAGAGGTGTATTCCTGAAATCGTGGATAACAGAGAACCAAATTGAATACAGGTGCAATCTATATGGGTCGGAGTTCCCAACATACCCAAGGACAAATTCATATTTGGACCTTTGCATTGCTGACGCAAGACTTGAATTCGGCTTCATAGTCCTCAACGGAAACTGCAGGTGCTTCCTTATGATAGCGACCATAACGCAATCGTAATGGAAATCAATCATCACAGGGATGATTTCTTCCTCATTCCAGTTCAACATGAAAATCATCGGTTGAATTTCAAAAAAACGGACTGGGGAAAGTTTCGAAAGGAGTTTAATCGCGAGTACCAGAAGCAATGTCCCCCTTCTGATGGTGGCAACTCTTGCTCAATGGTTCCTAATGACAGGAATCTAACTAACAATGAAATAGATGTCTATTTGTCAAAGTTAGAGAAGCTGACGTTGGAAACGATTGAGAAAGTAGTTCCCAAGATTAAACATCGAAACAATATGGAAGGATATGAAACACCAACCATCGCAAGGTTGAAAACATTGAAAAGCCTTCTTCTCACACGCGTCAACAATATTTATCGACGATTTCTGGACTACAACCATCCCTCATTGTCTTTGTTGAAATTACATCTGAAGAATGTCCGGAACTTAATCCGGTCATACTTCAGGATTGAGGTCAGCAATCAATGGGCGGAAAAATTGAGGGGTATTAGCCCACAGGACCCAGACGGCGTGTTCGCGAAAGTGAATAGCATATTCCGCAAGAAGTCTCGAGTGAAAGTATCGAATCTTGAAGTCGCTTGTGATGAGATCAATTTTCTCGATAGGGCTGGCATCGAAATTGATAGTACGACTCCGGATAGAAATGGAAACAGGATCATTTGTGAAGGATTGGATAAACTTGCCCTGATTGGAACACATTTTGAATTGGTTCATCTACCAAACCCTGAGAGAGGGAATGAAATATTTTCAGAGGTCGTTGAAGCAAAAGTTTCCGACTTCAAATCAAGCCTGAACGGCCAATCAATTCTTCATTTCAATGAAACATTAACATCTGACCTCATACCAAGCTCATGAAGACTTGTGTTTCATATTTCGCAGGATAAACAACAAGAAATCATGTGGTACTGATGGTATTCCAAATATAGTTCTCCGACATTTGCCTGAGGTTGCTATTAGGAACTATTGCATATTGTTCAACAACATGTTGAGCAATTCATATTTCCAAATGAGTGGAAAAAGGCTAAGGTATTTCCGATCTTGAAGAAAGGAAAAGAATCTTCATGCCCGAAAAGCTATCGCCCAATCAGCTTGCTGCCTAACATCAGCAAGGTGTTTGAAGTGATACTCAACAGAGCATTAAACGCCCACATTGAGGAAAAAGAGTTGATGCCGAATTGCCAATTTGGTTTTCGTGCCAGGCATTCGACCACACATGCAATAACGAAAGTAACCTCAGACGTCTGTTGGAAACTAAATGACAAACATGTCTCATTGATATGGAGAAAGCCTTCGATACGGTGTGGTTAGATGGACTAGTTTTTAAACTCCTTCAGGACAAGTTCCCCAGACACCTTGTCGCCATGATGTGTAATATGTTATACGGGAAATCGTTCGTTGTAACTGATGGAAATCTGACAACAATGCGCGAGTTCAAGGTCTTGAATGGTCTACAGCAGGGAACAGTTACTGCGCCTCTGCTCTTCTCAATCTTCATTCGCAAGCTATTGAACGGCTTTGATTTTAACGTCTCGCCAACGCGATCATTGGTAGCGTTTGCCGATGATCTGATTATCTATACGGCAGACCGAAAAGCTACAATAGTTCAGACAAATCTCCAAAAAATGTTCAATGATGTGACACTGACAATTGTCGAATGAAAATCAATGCACAGAAATGTGAAACAATCTTGTTTCGGACAACGCTGCAGGGGGTCAGTCAAGACCTGAAACTTAATTGGAAAGATTTCCACATCATGGCTGGCGAGGGTAGTTTAGAACGAGTTCCACATAAATCCTGTGTTCGATACCTCGGTGTTAATCTCGATCAGTATCTGTACTATACTGAACATGTGAAAATTAGGCTCAGTAAGGCACAAAAAGGAGTCATGGCTCTACGAAAACTCTTTCATTCCAAATACATTGATCAAAAGGTCAAAATTATCTGTTACAAGACCCTGCATAGACCAGTTTTGACATATGGATGTCAGATCTGGTACAACCAGAGTGCTAGTACTATGGAAAAATTAAGAGTTTTCGAAAGGAAATGTCTTCGTTCATGTACTGGTTTGTACAGAAAGCCTGAGACGGATTGGAAACATTATACGAGTATATCGAATAGAAGAATTTATCAAACTGCTGAAGTGACGAGAGTCGATATCTTCATATTGAAACTTCTTCGGAATCATATCGCAAGATCTGTGACTGTGAGTGAAAACCCTTGGATTTCACAGCCGTTCTACCCTACAGACGGGTATATACCGACTTGCCGCGCTACTGGCTTCGTTCCTCCAGAAGCATTCATGTATTTGGACATGAATCGATATGTTTTTGATTCTGACGGCTTCCCAGTCATATATCACATATATCGACGGGCCACCGATGAGAAGATAAAATATCCTCCGAATTTGAGTTCACGAGACCAACAATTCCAATGGAGATACTCAGTTGCTAGATTCGTTGAAGCTGATCGAATTGAGACGACGCAATCCAGGTACTGGTGGCTGAATGACAATGTCTAAATGATTCGTGTATATTTCCAGTTTTGTGGTTATTTCGTTATTTAGTTTTTTGAGTTTCAGCTCATTATTGCTACATTTAGTGTTATTGTTTATTTGTGTTAAAATTTAGGTATAGGTTAGGTATACTCGTATGTTATGTTTACTATATTCCGTTAGAGATAAGATTAAACGCTTAGGTTAGGAACATTGTTATAGAATTTTTTTAGTATAACATAAAGTTTTTGATTGCATTTTATTAGAAATAAGTTACAACATATTAGGTGTAGGATCAAAGTTTCACTGTTGTATTTAAATTATAAATAATTTTAGGATAGTGTTGGTTGGTTTTTTCTCCTTTTTCCAATTGAATTGTAAAAATATTTAATAATCTTAATTAATTGAATTTACTATAGTTTTTTTTGATGAAATGTGTTAATGATAACGTATAAATTTAGAGAGCCATTTGGGCCATTAAGTTTTTTATTGTTATTATTTGGAAATTGCTTTATATTCTTTTAAAATTTATAACGATTAGTATTAAATAAAGCGCTTTTGACTTTGACTTTGACTTCACAAATGGGCATCTCCGAACAAACCAATCATCACACGCCTTGACTGAATTTAATCTTTGGAAATTGGTTTTTGGCCCTGAAAAGGGCCATTTTTAAATCAATTTGAGGACGTTCACCACGAATATGACGAACAAGTTGGTCATCATGGTGACATGCCTAGCGTGAATATCACACGAACTGGCATCTTTGAATAAATCAAAATTGATGAACCATCATACGGAAACGTACAGAATATCCGCTTCACATTAAGAGTATAGTACGGGAGATTGTGTTTGTTTCGAAAGCTTGCGCAAAATGTCCTTGGTTCTCTAGAAAAGAAAACTTAAAGATTTCATTTTTATTCAAAGAAACTTCCTTTTACCAGTAGTTTTTGGTTTCATCACTTGATTTTGGAGCGTTGGCGGCGATGGCCATTTCACCTATGCCGATTCGATAAAACCAAACATACCAGGCGCATTGTCATCGGATGTGATGTTAATGTGAGACGCACATATTGGGGTAACAATCTCTCAATACCAAAGGCGAAATTCTTCTTTAAAACTTGGATTTGAAATTTTGATACATTTTGCCTCCCCTGGACCCTACCTTTAATTTAAAAAAATTTTGAGGGCCACTTGTTTATAAGGGGGAAGGGGGGAAATTTAATGTTAGCATCAGAGAAGGAGAATCCCCATTTGTAAAAGAACAAAACAGCTCAATACATATTCAACCGAGAGCCTCATATAAGTTGTCTAAAATAGTTTTGTCAATGAAAATGCCTACAATAGTAACTAACAATACTGTTTTTTTAAAGAGAGGAAAAGATCAAAGAAAGCATTGTTACAAATACCTACAGTTTATAACGCAAAAATGTACAAATTAAAATGAATTGCTAAATAACAACGACTTTCTTTCCGGCATCCCCTTCTCTTCCAGCAGGAATGGTAGCAAACGGTAAGTAAGCCGTGACGAGGGTAGGGTTGCAGAAATCCGCGGATGGCCAGTTTCGCGTCGCGTGTGGTACGCGGTACCATAATTTGTTTTGCGTTCTTCATTAGAGTAGGTTGTGTCGAAGTTCACGTTAGAGTAGGATGGTTTGCGGTACCTCGTCGGTGATATTCAGAAACGCGAAATCAAATCTCGGTTTTGTTGTTGTCTGAAAGATTGGAAGAAATACAGAATAAAGTAGAGATAGGTTTCATTTTCGTATGATTGTATTTTCGACGCGTTTAAAACGGGCATGTGAACCGGTGGCTGAGTTGTTGTATTTCGGACTTAGTCTGCTCGCATCAGACCTGCGACCGAACTCCTCTCTGAACTAGCTAGCTGGCTAGCAGCCACCTTGGAGTAGACTAAGTGTGTCCGGACTTATTGACCTGTAAGGTACAGTTCGTTGTCATGTCCGCAGACGTCACGTCTAGAACCGATGAGAGATCGGCTCCGATTTCGTTCGAGCGATGTGAACAGAAAATCATTATAATGCCCGAAGAAATGTTACAACAAATAGGTGACGAAGAATTTCAAAAGCCAGATTTTGCTGACGAGAATCTCAAGTGCAATATTTGCGAAAAACAATTAAAGACCAACATTAATTTCTCCCGTCACAAGCAACTCCATGAAGTCAAACTAGGACGTTTTAAAAAGAAGAGCGAGTCAAAAAACGCTGCTAAGGTGTCAATAAAAACAAATACTATCGTTGAAACGTCAGCTACTGTCGAAGCTCCAACTGGTAAACGTATCGAAAAATCAGCCCTAAATCCTGACCTTTATTGTGATTTCTGCGGCCAATACTTCAAGAATAAAAGTTTTTTAAGAAAACATGCAAAGTCCGGCATGGAAACATAATCTCAAAAGCACTCCAGAAAGATCCTTCATATCTTAAACGCCAATTTTGCCGCGAGAAGTTTCAAAAGCCGATGAAACTCGCAGAACATGAAAAAATGCGCGATCATGGTTAAATGTTTCTATTGCTCTCGATGGTTCAGGCTGAAACACCAACAAGACAAACATGAAAACACGCATACTGGCGCACACCCTTACGACTGCCGACATTGCCCGTAAGCATTTAAAAGCTATAGTATATCATTCGTGCACAGCACATTCGCATGCACACAAATATCAAATGATTCGAGTGCGAATATTGTGGCGTAAAATTTGTCACAAAAGTTGAAAAATCTATTCATGTACGGATTCATATGAAGGAAAAGCCACATCAGTGTGAGGATTGCATCGAAAGGTTTCATGTCAGCGGACAGCTCTACAGGCATAGAGAGAGACATTATGACCAGCAAGACTGCGAATGCGATATTTGTGCTACCAAATTCTTTTCAAACCACTCAGTGAACGTTCACAAAGTTCTCCATTTTGATGAGCGTCCTTTTAAATGTGACATTTGTGGATAGATGTTTTCATGCAAGAAAACTCCGACAATACATCCCCAATTGCATGATCCAGTGAAGAAATATCAATTTGCACAATCTGCAAGAGTATATTCGCACATGAAGTCGCACGGCAAAAAAGGGGCAGAACTTTAAGATGAATAGTGTAATTGTACACTAAGGTAGAGATGTCCAATCAAATATTGTTTTTAAAAATTTTAATTTTGATTTAAATATCGTATTCCGAAATTATCGTGTTTAAGGCTTTGTAAAACGAATTTTACAAAACCTAATAGTTTCATCCATTTTTGTCCGTGCGTCACAACTAGTTTTCTCCGAAACTCTTGTAGCTACAAAGCTCAAATTTTGTGGAAAGGTCAGAAATGGTGATTATCAAAGTTTTTTTAAGGGGTCCCTAACTGCTTATAATGAAGTGACCCTTATAACAGTTTTTCATCAAAGGTACACAAGGGAGGTATAAACGGAAGGTCTTGGTTAGAACTTCAAAAAAAAGTTGGATAAATAGACCTACGCTCATGTCAGAAGGGTTTTGTACTCAACTTCTCAGAAATGCAGTCACCAGCAATGAATAAAGTCAAGAAATATGTCAAAGAGATGTGCACGTTTAAAAGAAAATCCATATTTTTTATATTTTTAACGGTCGCCATTTTGTTGCAAACCAACAAAAATCACTCAAATCATAAATTCCCAAAAATGTCAATGTTATTGACCTTATTTGAATATTTCAAGAAGATCAAATCAAAACTGCAGTGACTGATTCGATGGAAAGTTCATAAAATACCAAAATCATGTGTTGTTGTTGTAATTGGATAAATTTCAAATGGCTATAACTTCCGTGTATATTATTCGATTTTCATCAAACTTACAAAGTTTAAAGATATTTTGCAGAACTACTTAAATATCGAATTTTGTTTAGTTTAAGGGTACCTATACGATTTTATTGGGGAAAAAGTGAAATTCGAATATACTATTATTAACAAAGTTGAGCGAATTTTGACTTCTAAGGTATTTGTTGTTATTGTACTCATAAACACCTACCTCCATCATTGTTTTCAGATTTTTCGGATCACAGGTGTCCAATCGCGAGGGGGGACACAAATTTTTCGTCTATTTCCCCTCCCTGTGCCCTCCTCAAAGCAAAAGGTATCAAACTAAGACCTGTTTTGAAAAGCTTTTTTTTTCAGGGGCCACTCCCCTATATGGGGAGACTCCCCTTAAATATCTTATAAAATTTCTTCTGTAGTTGAACTTTAATGAGAACACCACTTTACACCTGCATACAAATGGCACTCGATGAGGGGTCGAGGGATAAGACCGCCTTCACAGTGCCTGGACGACCATTATATCAGTTCGTCACAATGCCCTTTGGCCTGTGTAACGCGCCGCAAACGATGACCCGGCTGATGGACAAAGTCATCCCACCTCACCTGAAACACCAAGTGTTCGTGTACCTGGATGATCTTTTACTCATCACGGAAACGTTCGACCAACACCTCCTACTCCTGCAAGAAGTAGCCCTGCACATCAGTAAGGCGGGACTCACCATCAACGTACAAAAAAGTAAGTTTGTCATGAACGAAGTCCGATACCTAGGACATATCATCGGACATGGCACTATCAAAACGGATCCAGACAAAACTCGTGCGATTGATGAGTTCCCTTTACCAAAAACTGTCAAGCAGCTCCGACGTTTCCTTGGTGTGTGCGGTTGGTACCGAAGGCTTGTTCAAAATTATGCAACAGTTTCAGCGCCCCTGTCAGACAGGCTGCGGAAAGGGAAGTTCGTTTGAACCGAGCTCAGCCGGAAGGCATTTGAAGAGCTAAAACAAGTCCTAACATCAGCTCCGGTCTTGCACAGCCCCGACTTTACGAAGCCCTTCTCCATTCATTGTGACGCAAGTCAACATGGAATTGGAGCCGTGCTGGTGCAATTGACCGATGAGGGAGAGGAAGCTCCCATCGCCTTCATGTCCAATAAGCTGAACTCGGCCCAAAAGAACTATACTGTGTCCGAGCAGGAATGTTTGGCAGTGGTAATGGCTGTGAAGAAATTCCGAGCCTATATCGAGGGCCACCAGTTCGAGATCATCACGGACCACGCTTCGCTACAATGGTTGATGAACCAGGCAGATTTAAACGGACGCCTAGCAAGATGGGCTCTTAAACTGCAAGGGTTCAAGTTTTCCATCAAACATCGGAAAGGGACCCAGAACATCGTACCCGACACTCTCTCACGAATGTTTTCCCCAGAGGGAGCCGAATTGACAATAAATGGCGAGGACCCCATCGAGATAGATTTGGACAGCCCACATTTCCAATCAGACAGCTACAAAGAGTTGAGGTAAACCATCATGACCCAACAATCACTGCTGCCTGATTTGAAAGTGATAGACGGCTACGTGTATAGACGAAATGAATACGCCACTGGGGATCCATGGCAGGAAGAAGAGTAATGGAAACTCTGGGTACCGGAGGAAAAAACACAACCTCTGATCCTCCGCGCACATGACCATCCTTTAAGTGCCCACGGAGGTTACGGTCGGACGTTACGGCGACTCAAGAAATACTTCTTTTAGCCTAAAATGGCATCCCAGGTCAAAGACTACGTGAACGCCTGTGAGACCTGCAAAGGCAGTAAAGCGCCCAACCAGCCCCTTCGACCTCCTATGGGTCAACTCAACGTCCCAGAACGCGTATTCCAACGTCTATACATAGATCTACTCGGTCCATATCCTCGATCCTCTATGGGACACATCGGAGCTATGGTCGTTCTAGACCAGCTCTCGAAATTCCCACTGGTGGAACCTAATCGTAAGTTCACGACTCCATCCATCGTGAAATTTCTGGAGAGCCAGGTATTCCACGTGTTCGGGGTTCCAGAGAGTGTGTACTCGGACAACGGAGTACAGTTCAGGTCTCGGCAGTTTAAGGGCCTACTCGAACAGTATGGCGTTGAACACCAACTGACTCCCATATACTCTCCTCAGTCTAACGCCTCCGAACGGTTGAATCGCGAACTGTTAGCCGCGATCCGTTCTTACGTTCACCACTCTCAAAAAGATTGGGACCGCAGATTGTCCGCCATCACATGCGCCCTGCGGTCATCTTATCATTCCGTCACCGGTGTCGCACCTTACTTTGCCGCCTTCGGACAGCACATGATTTGCCATGGTAAATCATACCGGCTGTTACGGCAATTAAAGTGTTTGGGAGACCCCGTCGTTGTACTGGAGCCCCACGAGCGTTTAGGAGACCTCGGCCAATAAGCCGGACGGAAGATTAAGGCCGCGGGACGTGCAAATGAGGCGCAGTACAACCTCAGGTCACGATCTTCCAATTTTAAAGAAGGCGATGAGGTTTTCCGGCGCAATTTCCGCCAAAGTGACGCCGCTGGGCATTACAATGCCAAGCTGGATCGGCGCTTCTTAAAAAGCCGTATACAGAAGATAGTTGGACCCAATCGCTATATGATAACGGACCCATCGGGAAAAGAAGTCGGGATATACCACGCAAAAGACGCGCCGATAGATACTTAGCCACGTCTGTTCTGTCCGCCCGCACACAGTTTCAAGCACGCGCAAGGTTTATATACTTGCGGCAAAACACAAACATACGTATCAGTCCGTCCGTCTGCCAATTTTGTTTACTTTTATTGTTTGTCGCTCCATATTCCGACGACAAAGACAACCCATGCTATAATGAAAGATCCTTCAGCTCCTTTTTCGCATTCCTTGTCGCCTTGGGATCGCGAGAAAATTAGCTGCCCTGTAGTAATAGAGCGGTTTGTTAAATTTATTATTTTTATATTTAAATTATTTAATAATTTTATATAAAATTTAAATTTTATTTTTATGTCAAATTTATATATTTTATATTTTCCATATAAATAAAAATGCTCGATTCGAATTCGGCGCAGGCAAAGGGTTAAAGAAAATTCCTGTATAATATAGACCAGATCTACTAAATCACTACACAACCGGCAAACCATTTCCATATAGAAAATCCTACTATGACTTGATAGTATGTAAATTACACATTCTCGCATTCCGCTCATCGTAATTCTAGACATACAAAATATACATTTACACTCATCGAATTGTTAGTAACAACTCTTATCAGTGAACAAGCTACTCAACGCCATGCATCCATGCATCCCATCCGCGGATGCACATTTACATTCAGGCGTGTCGCACGAACCATTTAAGCTCCACAACCTGCCTATATACATTTGCGAGCAGTTTCTATTGATCACATAATGACAATGTTCGATCCAATTCAACATCAACAACAGCTACAATAACATCAACAGCATCCAGATCTAGAGAGTCATGGTATGCTATTGCATCCTACACAGCAATGATGCTCGTCGCGATCATCGTCGTGAGCTGGGAACCTGCCGCGAGACATTTGGGGGAGTCTGTTTGAACTCGCGAATGAACGCGGAACGCTGCGGGGAGTCAGGCGGCAAGCTTTGTGCGAGGTGGCGTGATCTCGCGCGGTGCGGAAAAAAATACATATTTTTACTTAATAAGTGAAAATAAATTTAAGAAATTGCTTCACAAATCGCCTAAGCTACGTATTTAGCGTTATCAACTAGCGCCGCGAAAATGTTTGCGACTTTGCGGATAGTCGTCTAAATTCTGGACCAAACCGCAGTGCTGAGCAATAATGATACGTTCCCGGCAAGCAATTTATTTATAGATTCAAGTGCGAAATGTTTAGTAATTGAAAATCGAATGCATTTGTTCATGCTCATAGTAAACCATGAATTTTGTTGGAAGTCAACGGATAGTTAAAAGATAAGAAATTGAAATAGAAATTTCCCTCACACGAAATGAGGAAATGTAAAATTTTTCGAAAATTGAATAGGCAGCGTTTCCCCTAAAGAGCTTGTGTAGATTGGCTATGTACGTTGACCGCGCGTGTGTAGTGGTCCTCTATAAACACAGTGAACGAAACACGTTGTGTGGGAAAATATAGTTTTGTTTACCGTTTAGTATATAGGACGGAAGTATAGCAGGGAACGGCAATATAGGGACATCCAAAAGGACCACCAGTAGTTGTACATTGTAGCGCAGGAATAGGCCGAACAGGAACATTTATCACCCTCGACATATGCATATCCCGACTGGAAGATGTTGGTACCGCTGATATTAAGGGTACCGTGGAAAAAATTCGTTCACAGCGTGCTTACTCAATACAAATGCCCGGTCAATATGTATTTTGTCATTTAGCATTAATTGAATATGCCGTCTCGCGGGGTATGTTACAATCAGCCGATCTAACAGGATTCGACGATCGAGAAGATGAATCTGATTAGTTTTAATTTATATAATTTTATTATAAACAGAAATTCTATATATATAAATATAAATAATAATGTTATATTTTTTTCTTTTCTTTTTAAATTCGAATTTAAATAGTAGTTATCACTTTTCCTCCTTTATATAAATACAATGAGTATAAAAAGAAAATGTTAGAAGAAAATACAATAATTGCAAAGTGAAATGACTGGAAAAGAAAAGAATAAATTCATTTAGACCAACTTTAATGATATGAAAAACAAATTCAAGGAGAAAAGAAAGAGTTGCAGAAATTTACTAAAGTCAATAAAATAAAAGAGCCCGAGAAGAGAAAAAAAATGATTCGAGATTGTAGAAAAGATAATTAAATATCAAACAACATTTTATAGAAACGGTCGAAATATATAACGTTTTTAGAGCAACCAAATAGAAACGGTGCGTAGAAATCAATTTGAGAAATATAAAAAAATATTGTAAAATAATTCGTAAAACCTAGGAAAACTAGCGATTTAATTATTAATTCTATCAGGAATGAGTATCCATTATGAGGGATGTAAGTGGAGAAATTAGCTGCTCATTTTCTGGTAATTGGTTTGAGTTATTAAAGGTTTCATTGTGCTAGCTGGAAGTGCGCTAAATGGGAGATGAAACTGGCGTAAGGTTAAACAGAAATTCCGTTATATTTATTATGGGTGCAATCATCTAAGATATGCATTTTTCTTACAGTAGGCTTTTCTCTCTTACAACTTTGACTCTAATTGATTGTATTGGATTCTGTTTGATATTCAAAAATCCGCAACGCCCTCTTAAAAATTGAAATGAAAACCACTGGAAGTCAATTCTTGTAAAATTTTATTTGAAAGAATAAATAACGTGAAATGCTGATGGCACACTAAAAACAACGATTGAAATTGATTCCGTTCTAGCAAAGTCGCTATTTTTGTATGGATGTGATTGACAATTTTAAAATGATAAACATTTTAAATTAACTAAATCTCGGCTGATAACTTTCTCTTCCGTAAAATTTAATAATTGATACGCTTATCTAAATTTCTACTTAAACTTCATTTCAACTTTAAGGCATGAAAACAGAAAAAATCAGAAATGGAAAAGGCGTATAGAGAATGGAATATATTTTTTTAGCGTTTTAAATACAACGGATTAACGAGTAAAACCATAGAAGAATAAATTTTTTTTTTTAAATTCTATCAATTGAACAAAATTTTTCGTATGATCCTTGTCATTGCTATTGTCAACTCTCCTTTGCGCAAATCATTCCGTTAAATAGTCGAAAAATTATCAATTCAGCAGAAATTTCCTAGATATCAATAACCTGGTTGAAACTTGATCGAAAAAGTTAATAGACAACAAAAAAATATTGTCACTCAGTTCCTAAACATGACGATAGTATAACATAACAAACGCTATTCAAAAGAAAGAAAAAAAAAGAACAGAGACAGGACAGAAACTGACAATTAGAAAACAAAAACATTAAACAAGTTTGTTTATGGAAACCAAAAGACTAGATAAATACAAATATTTTATAATTTAGATTTATTTTATTTGCATCTTAGACGGCAAAGAATTTGCAGAAAGAGAAAATATTAGTTTTTTTTTGATTGATTGATGTATTTTTTTTAAAACATGTATAAAATGAAGTGTTAAACGTATAACAGCGGTCTTTCCATTTCTGTTCTTTTGACCGGGTATAGGACCCGTTACGGTGGCGGGCTCTCACCACCAAACATGAGCCAGCCGCCGGGTACACACTAACCTCCTTTGTTTCAGGTGACTTCGCGGGTTGAGTGGCCCGAGCAAGGTGCCTCTTTATGACATAGGGTTATGTAATCGAATTGCATGATTCTATGGCATAAATTGGTCACCGGGGTACTTCTCCTCTGATGGGAAGGCTCATGCAAGTTAAGTTGGATGAGTTTTCCACTCAGAAGAGGAATACCTGGCCACTACAACAATTATGGATTTTGATCCGGTTGGGCGGGTGCGCGGGGGCTCCATCACTACCCGGTTGCCCCTCTATCATTTGTGGGCCATGAGCCTCTTCGGGTAAAGACGAAGTTACCCTAATTCCGCCCATTGTTACTTGTTTCGCTTGTTCTCTGAACAAGTCTTTTTCTCTCGGTATGGTTGCCTACAATTTTTGCGACTTCGGTCGCCTTACTTTTTTCTCGACCCCAGAAATTCGTGAATGCGAAATTCTTTTGTAGTGGGTCCTTGTGCTGGGGGAATGAACCCGCCCCACGACACCGCAATGCTAGCCTGCCAGCGCATTCACGCGTCCCCAGACAAGGGCATTCTCGGCGGATACTTACATTTTCTTCTGCTGAGGCAGCAGACCATCGCTGCAGTCCTTCACGGACATTTGAAATACCTAATCACTACAGGACCCCCTTTAAAAAATTTTTAAATTTTTGGTAAGGCCTTAACTTTTGAGAGACCATCACTTCTGACTTTTTCACAAAGTTTGAACATTCTAGTTTCTATAGTTTCTGAAGAAATTAGCTGTGACGCGCGGACAGACGGACGGACAGACAGGTCGCGAAACTAGTAGGTCTTTGTAAAAAAAAATTTTTACAAAGACCTAAAAAGTAGGGAAAATAAGGGATTCGCTACAAAATTTGCAACTGATTACTTTTAACCTAAAGCTGTTGAAAAATAAACTTATGATAGGTCTAATCTATAATTTCATACATCTTACTGATCACTATCATTAGACTCAAGAAAAGTTAACCCAACAATGATGAGCGTATCCAAACACAAAACAATTAATCAGAAAAAGAAAAAAAAAGAATTTTGATTAGCTTTATAAGAAATAACTGAGTCTCAGTTCAACAAACCTTGCAACAGAGTATCTCCATCGCAGAGACTGAACTACTATCAGGACTGCCGACGCGTGTGTGCTACATATTTTCATTCGTCAACTGATGTAGGCATATCTCCCTTTAGACTTTGCGGATAGAGCTCTCCTATTTATTTAAGGCGGTCGCCGCATTGGAATTTTGATAAAATACAGAAAAAACAGGACAGTTCTATATTTAATAAATATATTGTGCTAATTCAAACACTTTACAAGCAAATTCAAAATTTAACCTAAAAATGTAGTCAATTCTTCAACTTTATTTCATATTAAATAAAATAATATAATCAATACATTTTTCCTTAGAAGCATCGAAAAAGCAAAAAACACTACCAACATTCTTGCAATTGTAGTAAAAAAAATGATTCTATATACATTTATTTTTTAAAGCTTAATTTCTTTATACATTTTTTTGACGATTGGGAGCCTCTACTCGCAAGTTAAGGAGAAAGGCTAGCATGCTTCAAGTTTCCATAGCTTGTTGCATCTAAGCCTTTCCGTCTACCTTAGCTTGTTGGAAGCCAGTATATAAAAACTTTAGTTCTTCGGATCTTCGCTCTTTACCTTATCAAATCGACAAAACAAAAACCATTAACGTCTTAATTGTTTGAGAACAAGGCTTTCTTTGGTAAAAAAATTATTGTATAAAAATCACAATAGGAAACCCAGTTGCTTTCTCTAAATTTACTTCAATATATTAGTCAGTTCAAGAGGCAATGAATATTGCACATCGTATGTATTTTACTTTCAAAGTAATGTGCAAGTGTTTATGAGTACATTTGAAACATTTGAGTATTTTTCGGGCGTAAAAAAATAGATTTTCACATTTTCTTAAAAACGAATACTTATAAGTACTAGTTTGAAAATATATTTCTAGTTTGCAATTTTATTGACACTATGCAGTTGTATAAATTTTTCTAAATGTTGCGGGACAAATCCTCGATATTTCAACTTGTGACACGTTATGCATCTCGACGCCAAACATTTTAATGTCATGAACTGCATTTCGTAGGATTTAACAAGCGATTCAATGCCGTCTTAAATTTAAAAAACGTATTAATGCGTTTCTATGAAGGCTTACTATTGTATAATTATACTTACGCGAAGTACAAAGCTGTGCAGCCGTGAGTCCATCGCTGTTAACTGCATCTAGGTGAATGCCTGCTTCTATGAGCAGTTTTGTTATTTCTTCTACGGTTGCTATAATGTCATTATTGTCCACCGCACGTGCTGTTTGAAGCTGAAATGTATCGGCATTATTAAATATGCTTTATTTCATCAACTGTTATAAATTTTATAAAAAAACATAAAGTTAGTTTCAAAACATTAACATAATTAAAAATTTAATGGCCCACGTGGCACTCTAAATTTAAACAATAATAAAATTTAAAATTAACCGAACAAAAACAATATAATTCTATTAAATGAAACTTATTAAATATAATCAACTAATTAGAAAAAAGAGGAAAAAACCGACTAACATATTAAAAGTTAGATACAAAATATAGATCGATATACAATATATATATATATATATATATATATATATATATATATATATATATATATATATATATATATATATATATATATATATATATAATATACGTATAGAATATATACAGTACAGATACAAAATAGTTAACTTTTAGTTTGGATCCAATATGCTCAAACTTAATTTCTTCTTCTTCTTTGTTGCACTACAGCCCCTCTCGGGCCTTCGCTTAGAGATAGTTAGAGTATCTCATTTTCATGACCTTATTGATTTTTTCGGAAGTTGGTTTGTTCAGCACCATGCTCCCGTGTGCCTGCTCAGCTATGATATGATTAAATCAGTACATATCACCACTGTGTGAACACTCATAGTCTTTCCGAAAAATCTCCTGAACTAAATCACGTTGCTCCCAACGAGATTTGAACCTGGGACCTTCGGCTTATGCGTTCATGCTCTAACCACTAGACCACACAGACTATTCTAACTTAATTTAATAAAATCTAATCAAAAACATTATCTTATCCTAATATATTAACATCATAACCTTCCTAATCTACAAGTTAAATCGAGCCAAAGGTGACATTAATGGTCAAGCAAAACGATAGCGTTCGACAAGGAATAAATTGTGAAACTAATTTTTTACGTTGAAATTTGCAAAACGAAGACATTTTTACCCTCCAATCAGGTCGGGACCGGTTTGCCCGTCGGAGACGCTGGTAGGAGGCGCCACTCGCTTGTCCCTTGGTTCCAAGTAGCCGCCAAGCCAGAAACGCGGCCGCCGAACACCCCTCACACAGCTGGAAACGAGATCTTAGATGTCTAACTAGAAAGAACAAATTATTCAATGCCGGAGCGACCACTTCGCACTCTTTAGCCGGTATGAGTTTGCCCAACGAAACACGCATTGAAAACCCGAACCGAAAACTGGAACACACCCGAGCCAGGTGTACAATCCATTCCAGATTAATTTTTAAGTAAATCCCAAGATTTTAAAAATATGAAAACCAATCGTACAATATAAATTATAAAGTTTAGTTAGCCACCAAAAGCTCAATATATTTACAAAGCCTTGACTTACGTCTAATTCTCTTGTTTGGGGGCCCCCAAATTAACTTACGTCGCGAAGTTATCCTTCCAGCGCGCTACTCGATAAACTTCTACTGCCAAACTTCCCTGTCGCTGATATAAGTTTCAATTCCCTGTCGCTGATGTATATTCGTTCCGTCGCAGATGTAAATTTCAATTCCCCGTCACTGATGTAAATTCCACTCGATAATTATCTCTTCCTTCGTTGAGCTGCTGGATAAAGTTCCTAGGTAGCTCTTCGCACTCAATCCTCAGCCGTCGATCCTTGTGCACCAAAAAGAGACCCGTTCTTTGTCTGCAGGTTCCTCATCAGCTCGTTTTCAATCGGCGAGCCGTTAATTTATCTTCAAGGCAATTCAACGTTCAATTGCGATGCTGGCTTGCATTAGCGAACCCCCAACTGGCGTTTATCGGGTACGCACCTACGTTCCACATTCGCTCCATCGGGTTTCGCCGTCGTTGGTTCTCCGATGGATAGTCAGTCGCAAATGCCAATTTGCGCAATCAAAACAAACAATTCATTGTTGGTATCGACTAGGTTTGGTTGTAGCACTATGTATTTATTGTAGTATTTTAAAAGTTTCTTGTTATCAGATCGTTCTCCTGCTGCCTGGCGATGACTTGTCTGACGTATCAAGTGAATCACTCAGATTTTCTACACTTGTTTCATAAACCCTGGCTAATTTTTAGGGTCTCCAATTATTTCTTGATAACATGTGTCCATGAACTGTGAGTGATGACCAAGCATCTCCGCCGTTTCCAGCTCAGCATCCAGGTCGGTAGAATGGTTATGCGGTACCGTCTCACCTACCGATATATAAAACGAGACGTTATTTGTATAACTAAGTTCCTTACTTTTCCGACATAAAATTTCACTAGGTTCTATCGAGAACTATCAAAATGCAAATCTAAAAATAACTCCTGCAAAAATCTTCGAGCGTTCATGCGATACAGTTCCATGTCCTAGTGCACGGCACACCTCGGAGTAAAGACAAATATCTTGAAATGACGGAGGGCATTTCTGTTTCGGTTCAAGCAGCGCTACTCTTAACCTATTTTCCTACTTTATTACTCAATTTTATTTAAGTATCTTTGTTTTTAATATATTCATTTGATTTTTTTTTGTGTTTTTTTACTTTAACGTTTTTTTAACATTTATAACCTTGGCTCGGGCGGTATCTTAACGACCACATGGAAAAGTGCAAAGGGTTTCCGTGACAATTCCCCCCTACTTTAACCGAATTTCCCTGAAATTCACTGAAGGTCCTAGCCTAACCCATATTTCTGCTGAATGGAACCAAAGAGAAGAAAAAAAAATAAGATAGACAATCTGAGAGATACGTTTTAGGTGACTATTAGTATTTCCTACGCTACTCACTTACTGCTCATTGAGTATGGACGGTACGACTAACCGTAGCTATTACATTCTCCTCGATAAGTTAACCCCTAATAACTTAATAATACTTATACATGCCTATTACCTAGAGGGGTCTGCCGATTCGGTTTGCAATTCAGCCTATCTCGGACGTTGTTATTTTACTACAACGTCTAATTTCCTAACCTTATTTCTTTCTGCAACGTCCTACCTACTCACTACATTCCTCTGAGTTCGTAAACTACACCCCCTATTTCAGTATTCATAATTAATTCCAATCACTGTCTCAGATTTTTTTCCTTTAACATCTTTATTTTAACATTTATAACCTTGACTCGGGCGGTATCTTAACGACCGCATGGAAGAGTGCAAAGGGTTTCCGTGACAACATGTTGTAAATTACAGAACGAATTTATTGCTGCTTTAAATTTAATTCTTGAGCGTTTTTAATAACTCTTGCGTACAATCATTTTCATCTGGATGAAATTTTCAAATGGAGTTTATGTATGTTTGTTGAGAATAAATATTTTTTGTCTGTGTAAACAAAACTAACCTATCAAGTGTTGTGATATTTTAATTTGTTCGAAAAATTGAATAGTCTTTCAAACTAAATATCGCCAAATTAATAAAAAATGATTCAATAATAACTATAAATATACTTTATTGTTCATTAGTATGTACGTGACAGAATTCTGAAATTAAAGTTCAAGATCATCCGATAATCATAATCTTCAGAAGAGGTAAGCAACTCAAATTTAAATGCGCTTTATTGATTTAATTGTTGTAAATTTTATATAAACATAAAGCCAGTTTTAAAACATTAAAGAACTCAAAAACTTAATAGCCCATATGGCACTCTAAATTTAAACAATATTCAATGAGTTAGTTTAAAAAAACAATATCAAATGTTATCAAATGAAAATTACTAAATATTATCGATAAATTGAAAAAAAGGAGAAAAAACCTACCAACTTTATTAATAATTACATATAACTAAAGAACACAACGAACCTAGAGCTTACAACAACGAGGGTGGCTCATATATGATCGAGACAAATGCTTTGACACGTTTATTTATTATCGAAAAAATTTACAGTTTTTCTAGGTACTCCCTCTTACAAGTTACGCATTTTGTCCATCTTTCTGGAAGCTTTTTAATGCCGTTATCAAAGAATTCCTTAGGCAACTCGGACAGCCATGTGCACTCGAACTCCTCTACCTCATCGTCGTTGTGTCTGTGACCTCCGAGGGCTTCTTTCAGTAGTCCAAACATGTGGTAGTCGCAGGATGATAAATCCGGACTGTAGGAGGGGTGTTCCAGTATCTCCCACCCCAATCCCGATATTGTATCGAGCGTGAGACGCGCAGTATGAGGTCGCGCGTTATCCTGGAGAGGAATCGCACTTCATGTTGGAATGCTTCTCCGTTTCGAGCGATAAACGGGTTTCACGTGTGTTTTCAGGAGTTTAGAGTAGTATGCAGCATTGATGGAACGTTAGATGCGTATGGAATCGATGTACAGCACGCTCCGCCGGTCCCAGAACACATTTCACATAACCTTACCCGCGATCCTGGTTGTCTTCGCTTTGAGTGGCGCCCCTTCCTCCTTCTTTCTCCACTCTTTAGACGACACCTTGCTTTCGGGAGTGTAATAGAGTACCCATGTTTCGTCTGTAGTGAAAATTTGCGTTAAAAAACCGTCCTTCACCTCGTATCGCATCAGCAAGCGGCGACAAACTTCCAACCGCGTGAATTTTGCTCGAAGTTCAACAGTTTAGGAACCCATCGTGCCATTATTTTGCTATATTGAAGGTATTCGTGGATGATAGACTCTGCACTACCAATACTGATGCCGAGTTCAGCCGAAATGTCTCGAAAATTCATCCTGCGGTCCTCCAAAATGAGTTGTTCTACGCGGCAAATTTTGCCTTGTGTCATGCTGGTTCGCGATCGACGATCATGCGGCTCATTCTCGACCATCCTTTAGCCCATTTAAACACAGCAGCCCTACTCAGGCACTCACTACTGATTTCGGAAACGCAGAAAAATTTCCGTATTTTTAACGCCTTCCCTCACTAAAAAACGAATAATAATACGTTGCGCAACGGCGGTTGGCGCTTGACGTTCACTCATGGTCGTAGCACGCGCGTGAAACATGCACTCCCGACGAAAACTATGCCACACTGTTCGTAAGGGACCCAGCTATCATATACTCATGCCACCACATACATGCGCGCCATCTACAGCATTATTCTCCATCATATTTGAACGCAATCGTATTATGTAACTTAATTCTAATAAATGTTCACAAAAAACCTTTACCTAAGCGTCGAAGCGCTTTACTGAGCACGGTTTTGAAATGTTCATTATAATACAGATCTTTGAGGAACGGAACAAATGAAGAGGCTATGCTCATATAAATTGCATAGGAAATAATATGACTGCATTCCTGAGGCTGATTGTCCTTTAATTTCCCACAATTTCCGATTTCTCCTCTCGCGAGTCCGATTGTCAATTTGACGACCAAACATGGACGCGAAATTTTAGTAGCGCATGAGATACATTTCGAAATTTAGTCGTTTTTTCAGTTCGAGAGTGTGTCCGAAGTAACATTTTGACTGTAGTGAAAGTAAGATTACACCTGGTTTATGAATGTCAACATTTTAAGCGGTAATACTGTAAATCGGAGCGAGGAACTCAATAAAAAGTGTAATATGCGTTAATGCTGAAAGACGATGGGTTATCGATATGAAAGTGTTTTCTATCCCAAGCAACTATAAAGTTTTATTCATGTTCAATACTGTTTTTTGATTTTGTGAAGTGTTTTTTACAATAAAATCATATTTATGATAGCATGAACGTTTGTTTACTTTCTTGTGACAAGCAAATTGGATTCCCCTTAATGAGCTTGGAAGCGGAGTCATAGAAGTAGGTGCAAAAAGACACGTTATTAGACAGGCGGTTGCACGGGTCGGATCGACAACCTAGACATATATATGCCCACTCCAGTTTTATCTCGTTCTGAAGTACCCTCACCGGCTATAATGTGAAAATCTTTCCAATTACGTTACAGGTATTGACAGGCCAACCGCAACGTCGGCCAAAATAAAATTGTTTCGCATTTCTGAGCAATCACTTTCATTCGCCAACTACGTCAACTGTACATCGTTGAACACTAATGATCGCGTTGATGACACGTTAAAATCAAAGCCTTTCAATAGCTTGCGAATGAATATGGAGAAGAACAGAGGCACAGTAACTGTTCCTTGCTATAGACTTTAACAACGCGCATCGCCGTCAGATTTCCAACAGTTACAAGAAACGATTTTCCATCCGACTTATTATATCATGGTGACAAGGTGTCTGGGGAACCTGTCTTGAAGGAGTTTAAAAATTAGTCCATATAAACAAACCGTATCGAAGGGTTCTCCATATAAATGAGACACGCTCCAACACATTATTTATTATTTAATTGTCAACAGATGTCCGAGGTTACTTCCATTATCATATGTACAGTCGAATGCCTGCCATGGAAACGCAACTGGCAATTCGGGATCAACTTATATTTTTAAATGTGGGCATTTAATAGTTGTTTCAATATTACTTCAACACCTTGCTGATATTAGCCAGCAAGCTGATTCGGCGATAGTTTTTAGGGCTGGAAGATTCCTTTCCTTCCTTCAATATCGGGAAATATGGATTGTTCAACACGTTAATGAATAATATACAATAATTTTTAATAGCAACCTGAGGCAAATATCCTAGTACTATCTATATATTTTTTGTTGTTGAGATGTGAAGGATATTTACGCCCTGAATGTGGGGCTCTAACCATCTCCTCTGTCAACTCGAGAACCTAGGCTGGAAGCGTTTGACATATAACTTCAGGCTAAGCCTCGTTTTGCTACACCGTGGGCCGTCTACAAAATCTGGTATCCTTCCTTTAGCGGGAGGGGAAGGATTAAAAGGGATTGCCAGAAAATTACTCTCCGAACCGCGACGTCTCCAGCTGCTATGAGGTTTTTAGAACTTTCCGAATATAATGTGGCGCATGGTTCCATTTGCCAACCAATCTAAGCATCTCCCCAATTAGACTATCCGGGAAGAGCTCTCCTGTTTCTTTGTAGTGCTTCCGGCGGCAGTCTGTCCCATCTTTTGCATATGTGGCAAGCTTCATCTTCCTCTCCGACGCAAAAACTACAATCGAGGGACCCTGACTTACCAATATTGTGCAAATAAGACTGAAAACACCCATGCCCGCTCAAGAGCGGGTTCAGGTAAAAGTCAGTCGTACTGTGCGTTTGATTGAGCCACAGTCTCAAATCAGGGATGAGGTGGGCAGTCCCCTTCCCTTCGTAATTTTCCATCAGGACAGCTGCCGATAATTTAGTGAGCGTTGTCTCTCTTCACGGTCAACTGTATATAGTACGGTGCTCTCGAGCAAGGAGGGCGATAGGTATCGCGCCTGCAATGACTAGCACCACCCAATTAGAGACTGTCGGGTATGCAGACGTAATTCCCAGTGCTCCTCTTCTCTTTACCTGTCCGGAGCGTTTTCGGTAAAGCTCTTTGCTGAGTGCGTCACGCCATATTTCTGCTCCATACAGTATCATCGACTTTACGGACCTCACCAAAAGACGTAGTAGTATTGGCAATATCGCCAATAGATGATTTCTTATATTTTATCTTGCCAAATATGAGACACAAGTCTTCATAGCTGAAAAAACAAGAAGGTTTCCGTGCGGTATGAGGTCAATGATTCATTGAAATGAAGAATGGATTCGCCCGCCCTTCAGGCTTGATTTAAAACCGGAAACTTTTGCTTCAATGACTTCTGAAAGTATTTAGGTCCCTCTCTCAGAGTTTGGTAGATAGTCCAATTCAAAATGAGTTCCAATCAGGGCAAGGGTCTATCAATTGTCACATACAATCCTATTTCCATCTGTATCCGGAGTCGTCTTATTAATTTCAATACCAGCCCGATTTAGGAGATCAATTTCACTTCTAGTGACTTTAAGATTCTACACATTCACTGGACTTCATTCGAAATACACCATTTACTCTTGTGAATACGCCATCTGGATTCTGTGAGCGAATACCTCTCACCTTCTCCACCTATTGGCTGCTGACTTGACTCCTGTAGTGTGATCGGATTAAGTTCCGGACATTCTTCAGGTGTAGTTCAACAAGACCGACGAGGGATGGTTGTAGTCCAAAAATCGCCGATAAATATTGTTGACGCGTGTGAGAAGAAGGCTTTTCTATCTTTTCAAGCTTGTGATGGTTGGTGTTTCATATCCTGCCATACTTTTTCGATGTTTAATCTTGTGATATACTTTCTCATTGGCTTCCAATGTCAGCTTGTCTAACTTCGATCAATAGAGATTCCTCACATTAGGAACCATTGGGCAAGAGTTACCGTCATTAGAAGGTAAACACTACTTCTGGTATTATCCCAAATAAACTTCCTGTGAAACTTTTCCCAATCTATTTTTTTAATTAAGTCGATGACTTTCATTTTGAACTGGAATGAGAAAAACATCATCACTTTGATGTTTCACTTCTATTACAATGGTTGCTATGATAAGGAAGCACCTGCAGTTTCCGTTGATGATTGTTAAATCTGAATTTAACACTTGCGTCAGCATTGCAAAGGTCCAAATATGAATTTGTCCTAGGGCATGTTCTTAACTCCATTCGATATGGATTGCACCTGTATTTAATTTGATTCTCTGTTATCCACGATTTCAGGAATACACTTCTTGGATTATTGTTTGCGTTCAGCCATGATGTATGCTTGGCATTCAAGTCACCGCCAAGAATATAATAATTACGCAGCCTGTTCAATTCCTCCTTAAATTTGAGAACGTTTCTTCCCATTGCAAGGCCAAGATAACGAAGAGGTTATCCCCCTCCTGGCAGTGAAATTTTAATGACAAACACTTCAAGAAATTCAAAGTTTTTTAATTCGAATTTATTAATATTTGAAAAGAATAGGGTGTTCTTACTAATACGCCGGTTCCATTTCTCCCATCATCGTTTACCTTATCGTTTCTTACGAAATTAAAATCCTTGAACGGCATTGACCATGAATTGAGGTGGGTTTCAGTGACAAGCATAATGCCAGGCTTTTGTTTAGCAATGAATTCAAGGAAATAGTCACATCGAGGTGGTAAAGCAACAATGGAGTCAACGCTGATCGAGATAAGACGAAGCTCATCCATGGAAATGTGATTGAATGGCAGGTGATTTTGAGACATATGAAAGATCTAAACGTTGAAAAGCAAAGTTAATTTTTGATCCTTTGTTGATTCTTTCAGATAAGGAATTAGGCTGTTGGTAGATTTTAAAAAGCAGCTCATTGTTGCTACCTACATTATTTACAATATTATATGCTGATCCTATGGCGGTCAGTGCAAATGATACCCCAGAATTGGCGGAGTTACAAGGTATCACCGCGGTATACTTGTGTTTGTTTCGGCATGAATTTAACTTTTGCATCTTGATACCGGGGGCATCCTCGATATGATGCTGGGTGACCAAACAAACCGCAGTTGACGAGCCAATTTTCATTCACCGGGGGCGTGTATATCTGATGTGGATGGTGATTTGGTAGTTGTAGTTTTAGTGATTTGTTTCTTAGCCTTTCGCTACGCAGTCATGTTGGATATATTTAATGATTACTACTCGCCTGATTATGTTCGATCGATTTCGAACCTAACAGGAGACCAATCTGTTTATTTTCTACTGATATCAGACAAAGCCGAAGACCATTCACTTGTTTTGTGTTTTCTAAGTGTACTCTACAGATTTCCTGAATTCTTAATTTTAAATACGGCGGAGAAGACCTTCTGGCTGATAATTAACAATATTTCCAAATGCGTTTAAATTCAATATACACTCACAGGCACAATTAACTGCCCACCCTGTAATTCTTATAGTTTTTCAAACCTATCAAGTTTTATACAAATTTGATGAATTATGTTGAAAGCAACTTTCTATACATCAAAAGAAACGAAAAAATTGAAAAAAAATTTATTTAATAAAATTTTTCTCCACAAAATCGATTTTTCCAAGATTTTTTCAACTGATTATTTTTGTTTAATTCAAGAAAAATTTATTTTTTTGTCACTGACTTCAAATTTAATAATGTGTGTCTCTATCTTGGGCTATAATGACTTCTTGAAGCCTGTTTGGAAGACCATCCATGACATCCTGAATGTCCGACTGCGGGATACTTTGCCACTCCTCTAAAACTGCGGTCTTGAGCTCTCCTAGTTTAATAGGCACTGAGACTCTTGCCCGAACACGTCTTTTAAGGTTGTCACAAATGTGTTCAATAGGATTAAGATCGAGACTACGCGCTGGCCATGACAAAGTTGAATTCCGACTTCATTAAGATAATGTGTTACAGATCTAGCGACAGTGCAACGTGCGTTATCATGCATTAGCCTGAAATGTTCTCCAATAAATGGAGCAAACGGTACGATAAAGTCTTGGAGAACTTCTTTTCCACGTACAGCTGAGCGTTCACACTGCCCCCATCAAAGACAACAAAATCAGTACGGGCCTCATAAGAGATGCCTCCCCAAATCGTTATTGATCCGCCCTGATAACCCGACTATAGCGCAAGGAGCAAACCTCTCATTTTTACATCTGTAGACACGCTGACGCCCATCTGGACCACATAAGGCTCTTGTAGTAATCGAGCAGTCACACAAGCAAACTGCTCCAAATCTTTCCTATCTCCTATTCGAAATTTTAATGGCAGATTTAGAAAAATATTTAATTATTTACATTCATAATCGTAATTTGTAAAATATTTTTCTTTCTTATTATTATTATTAAATGTAATTTTATCTCAATTTTTCCTTTATATTAAATTTAAATGTTTCCCTATAATTATATTCTCTATGAGATTTAATTTTTATTACTCTTCTTTTCTTTACTTCAGTTAATTTTTGTTTTTAAAAATTTTAAATCTGCCACATAAAATTTCGAGTATGGGAACGCTGATCTAGTACGCCATCGGTGTATTACACCACGCAGTGTAAGTGAACCCGGCTGAGCTATCAGCTGATGCAAGTTAGGGGTACGCAGAAAAAGAAAAGAAGGAAAAGACAAGTTTTGCGACGGATCGAGGAATTGACTGAAGACCACGAGCCGCGGAGCACGCGGAGAACGGCGGCCGCGGTAAATTGGTTCAGTGAAGGAATTATTCTCCATCGGATTTGAAAAAAATCGGGCGGGAGTGAACATCGAAAATGTTCATGGTTCGTACGGAATTGCGTTTCATTGCGGGTTTTACTGTGCCGTGCAAATAAGAAAATAGAGGCAATATCGATAAACACAGGAAATCGCCTAATTTTCTAAAGAATAACGACGACACCTGGTCGGGATTGATGTGTATGGGAGTCCATGGGAGATTGTGAAGAACCACGGCAAATTGGCGGAATTTTGTTCGATATACCCTTTCTTTAATTCGATAAGTTTTTCGCCTTATGGATCGGTGCCATGTGAAGTTATTAACATCGCGCTTCAGTTAATACTTGTTGGGAAGTTCTTACGATCTGATTAAAAAAGTGAGGTTCCATAAAGGCAACGGCAGTGAGTGAATCGTACGGTTTCAAGACACCTCCAACGAAGATGTTTCTCGAGCACCTTCCATTCGAGTGTGTGTAAAGGGTGACTGTCGTGCCGTAATTATTTATTGGAATTGTTGAATTTATTCTGTGAACACGGGCAGGGAATTAACAAAACAAATCGAAGTCAATTTCTTAGTGAACTTGAAGTCTAATTGAAAATCTAGGATGACATCTGCCGTTGCTATTATAGTTGTTTTCTTTGTCTGTTCTGCTTACGGTAGTCTCAAATTAAAATAGGCATGTTAAAGGAAGAGGACAATGGGCTCCTCTAGCTGCAGGTGCAAATAGGACATTGAAATACGGTTGACATTTCAAGAACGGTAATTATTGCTAATTATATCTGTTCTGAAGACTGGAACGTATTTGTGTATTAGTGCATGTGTGACTTTTCGTGAAGAAGCGTATAACAGTGTTACTTTTCAATCTAATCTAAAGATAGATAGCGAGTTTAAAAATGATAGTTTAGTATGTTCGCAGTCATCAATTCGGAAGCGTGTATTTGCGTGTATGGGCGGCGCCCGAATGGGCTTATTTTTAAATGCAAATCATGGGCGTAATTAAAGTACATACGAAGTTAACAGTTCAATAGCATCGTGTTGCTCATAAATATTAGTTCGTGAGCTATTCCGAGGTTACTGGTGATAGGCAACTTTATTGACGTCAACTTTCGATTTACGTGATAAGTATTTCGAAGTAATTAGAACATTTGCCTTTATAAACACTTGCGGTGTTTTGTCATATAACCGATTAATTGGACGTTAAAATCAGTTATAACTGCAACACCATCTAACTTCCAAGTATGTCTGTGTAAAGGAGTTATTTGAAGATTCATACTATAGAGTATTTATAAAATCAAGATTCATAAGGAAATTCGCCATAAGGAAAAACTCTGTGATCATCGCAATTTTTATGTTTGGAAGTAGCGTTTGGATGTCCACGTGCCCGAGTGATGTGCCTCATGGTCGAAGAAGACGTGGTGATAAGGGATATATGCTCCCGATAGGCGATAATCTGTCTGGTTACTTGTCTGGAAAAATTTATAACCTCAAATAGATTACTAGAAAGCAGAGTATTAATCTCGAGAATTTTATGAATTTTGTTCACACAAAAAGTAGTTTTAGCTTAATTAGCGGGAGCAAGCATAAATTAAAGTATCACTAAAATATTTCAAGGAAAGATTGCTTGACCATTTCACTTGAAAATCATTGCATACATTAGACAGATCAAACAAGCAAAAATAGGATGTACATTTGCTTATGTTTGCAAGCTTACGTAAATTAACGTTCCTTGTTTTGTTTGATATAAAATATTTTGGCCGTTCTTTACAGATTGAACTTATAGTATTTTTCATTTGCTTATGGAAGTGATTTAATTTATCATAAAGTTGAAAGCAATTAATCAACGCATAAGTTTTGAAGCCTAGATGCAATAGCTTCTTTCCTTTCAGTTCCCTTGTATATTACTAAGCATGTAAGCTTTTACTATAAGTTGCTTAAATGCATACAAAATTTAAGCAATCTAAGAAGGAAAAGAGCAGTTTTGCGATGATAAATTGGCCAAGTTTATATTTTGCATTGCATGCAAATTATGTTTGTATGAGTTTTCCACTCAAATGGGAAATATATGGTCACGTCTACGTTTGGATCTTGATCCGGTTGGGAAGGTGCGAGGTGGCACCACTTCCATCTGGATGCCGCATTTGTGGGCCATAAGAATCGTCGGTAACGACGAAGTCCCCTTAAGTCCATCTGTCTTCCCTAGGTTCAGTTTGTCCTTTCCGTCAGCAATTTCCGACCCTTAGTTGGTTACCTCATTTTTCAACACCGGTCGACATTTATTTGACCCTGGAAATTCGTGGATGAGAAATTCTTTTGTAGTGGGTCCTTGTGCTGAGGGAAAGAACTCGCCCCACGACACCACAACGCTAGTCTGCCAGCGTATTCACGCGTTCCCAGACAAGACCAATCTCGGCGGATCTTACCATCCTCTTTCGCCGAGGCAGCATACCATCGCTGCAGTCCTTTACGGATATTATTCATACCATTTCACCACACTCTCCTGCTTTCATCTGAAAACAGTACGTTCTTCCACTGCTCCATAGTCCAATCATAATATTCTCGCGCAAAACCAAGTCTAGGTCTACTGTGCTGTGAGAGAAGTTGTGGGACGCGAACTGCATGAAAAGCCCTTAAATCACTTTCACCCAGTCTTCTTTTAATCGTACGTTCACTTACACTAACATTTCTGACCTCGAAGAGACGCGTACGAACTTCAGTAGCAGTGCAAAAGCGATTTCTCAACACGTTGCTGACGATAAAACGGTCGTCTAGGATGGAAAGCAACGATGTCTGCCTTGACCTGGCCTCCGGGTGTATGATCTAGTCTTTCGATATCGTCTATTGGCATCCCGTATCGTGGTTCGAGGCACACCGACCATTCGGGCGATGCGACGTTGACTTTTTCCAGCATCAGCTAAAGCGACAACCCTAGCTGTACAAATCGCATCTAACGGTATTTTTATTATTTCAAACACTAAGTATAATCTTAAAGAAGCAAATTAAACAACTTTTACACTTTCGGTGAAAATATAACAAGAAATGTTATTTCGGCAACGTCACAGTAATAAGGTCAAAAACGGACTTATTCGTACAAAACCTACTGCGACACAAACTTTAAAACCAACTCGAGAGTCTAACTGTTTATTTTTCTCCCCAATTATCTACTCGATACAAAACAAAGCCTGAGATAAGCTATACTTAATGCAAACAAGCAGGGTGACAAAAGTGTAAGCGGGCAGTTAATTGTGTCTACGTGTGTATATAAAAAGCTTTTCCTCCGAATTTTATCAATTTCTATTATTGTATATTTCAGTTATTGTATATACAATTGAAATACTTTAATTAAAGACATAACGACTTTTATAAAAAAACATTGTGAGTGAAACTAATTTAAAAAAAAACATCTGCCTGTGATGATGAAAAAAATTGGTAATCGAAATTCTATTGATGCTATTTAGATTACTCCTTTTTTTTGTGAAATGAAATCCAAAACAAAATTTTTTCCGAAAAATACAATCCACGAAGTTAAGGTGTGTACGTGTTATGTAAATTCATAACTTTATAGTTTAGTGTAAATATTGAACAGGCAAACAAATATTTAAATTATTTATCGATTGAATAAAAATTAACATGATACATCAATAAATTGCCAACATATAACTAGTTAGTTATTAACATATAACGCGAAAGAGAAATGTCAATATAACTCGAGTTAACAGGGAAGAGAACGAAAAAAGTTGGGTAGACAAACCTACGCTCATGTCAGAAGGGTTTTGTACTCAACTTACAAAATGCAGTCACCAGCAACGAATAAAATCAAGAATCATGTCAAAGACGATTTAATTGGAGAAAATGTGAAATTCAAAGATCATAGTATTATTAACAAAGTTGAAGGAATTATGACTTGTGAGGTATTTGTCATTGTTATACTCATAAATATCTCCCTTGATAATTTTTTCAGATTTTTTAGATCACAGGTGTCTATTTAGGAGGGAGGAAACACATTTTTCATGTATTTCCCCCCTGTGCCCCACTGAAGCAAAAACTGTCAGTTTAAGAACTGTTTTGAAAAGCTCCCATCAAAACTTTCATTTCATACTCATATCGGCTACCTTTTTTTTAGATGCCACTCCCCTGTACTGTAATCATCGATTCATGGTCATTTTTTTCGAATCCTAGAAGGGTTATAAACCCCTATTGCTTGGAGCTCTCTCCTTCTCCTACCTCTTCGACTTGTTTCACCTAACAGTATTAATTGTAGGTATTCATCTTCAGTCATTCATTACATTAAATCTAGTGTTAAAAGAATGCACCTTAAACGTTGAAGTTGGTGAAAAATAACTCAAAATTATTCAATCTTCGCATTTAAAATAGCCACTTTTTTGTTTTACGATTACTGATACCACTAGCTGAACCGACTCTCAAAGATATTCATGATACCTATCATTCCTGAAACTTTCATGCAAATCCTAGCAAAGCTGTAGTGTCTGAGTCGGTAAAAAGCGCATATTGTTCCATAGCCATATGTTTCCATAATAATACAGCGCATATTGTTCCATAGTAATACAGGAAACGAACTTTATGAAACTTTCAGAACAGATCAATCTTATAAATAATCATCTGTGTACTGAATTTTATTGAGGGTGCCGTTAAGATTTTATTCAAGAAAACATAAAATCGATAAATCACACTATTACTAACAAAGTTGAGTGAATTTCGACTTCCCATGTATTTGTTGTTGTTCTATTCATGAAGGCCTACATTCATGATTTTTTTCAGATTTTTCGGATGAAAGGTGTCCAAGTTCGTACATTTCCCCTTCCCCTCTCGGTATCGATAAGCTAATTTAAAGACTTGTTTTGAAAGATCGTATTGAGACCTTTCCAACGACACCCTACTCGATTAGCAATGATGAAAAAAAAATGTTTGAAGGGTCACCTCACTATATGAAGAGACTTCCCTTAAACCCCTTTGAAAAATTTTTCCACACCAAAATTTTCAAGAAGTCACCACTTCTGACCTTTCCAGAACGATTCTCTATAGTTTCGGAGAAAAAGTGCTGTGACATACAGACGGACGGAAAGGTCGTGATTGCAATAGGGTTTTGTATTTTAGTACAAAACCTTAAAAATGAAAAGGTGCGAGACACTCCCCAAATATCCTTACATTTTACGCATATGTAATGCATAGCACAGTTGACAAGCAAATGACCAAATCTTTGGCACCGATAACGCTGGTTGATTTGTTTTTTTAAGCCGTTCCACCTCACAACTCTAAAATTCAAGTGCCTTATCTGCTGAAGAGCACTTGGACTGCTATCGTTTGTTATTTGAACCAATTAGAATGGTAACATTTTGCCTTCAATTGTTGATCTCCTCGTCGTGATATTTTTACTAGCAATAAATTGCTATTGCTGCTTCCTGTGTCATTTCAAGAGGATGAACTGTATTCTCTCCGTCCAGGTCATTCAACAGAAAGGACTGACTTTCTCCTCCTTTAACGTGTATGTGAAGTGTGGAACTTTCACAATATTTAAAGCATCCCGTGCTGCCAAAGTCAACTAGTGTTTCGATCTTAATTGTTATTTTTTCAGAATTTACTCGTTTTACTTGAAAATGTTTAATTTTTTGTTCAGCTGGCAGACACTGAAAGACATTAATCGGTAGTAGTTTTTCTTTTTTATTATTTTGACCCTGTGGACCAGGTTGGCTTTTTATTTGTTTTTTTTTCTTAAGATAATATTATTTGGTCCATTTTCTAATTCATTTTTGTCAAATAAGGTAACCGCATCCTTGTTGTACGCTTCGCTTCAAGGACAGCGTAGTAGTTTGCACTGTCATTGGTACCTCCAGCGCTTAGTTTTTGATCGGTGTCTTGAACAGATTTTTTCACTTCTTTGATATTTGACATTGCATCCTTCATATCAGTTTTATTCCCCAGCTTAGGTATCTTCGTTTTTAGGGTTTTGTACTAAAATACAAAACCCTATTGCAATCACGACCTGTGTCCGTCTGTCCGTCCGTCCGTCTGTATGTCACAGCACTTTTTCTCCGAAACTATAAGGGCTACAGCCATGAAACTTTGTAGAAAGGTCAGAAGTGGTGACCTCTTGAAAGTTCAAAGGTGGAAAAATTTTTCAAAGGCGTTTAAGGGGGGTCTCCCCATATAAGGGGGTGACCCCTCAAAAAAAAATTTTCACCATTGGTAGTCGAGTAGGGTGTCATTGGAAAGGTCTCAATGAGATCTTTTCAAAACAAGTCTTAAAATTGTCTTATAAGTACCGAGGGGGGCAGGGGAAGGGGAAATGTACGAACTTTTCGCGTACCCCCCCTCGCGATTGGACACCTTCCATCCGAAAAATCTGAAAAAAATCATGAATGTAGGCCTTAATGAGTACAACAACAACAAATACATGAGAAGTCGAAATTCACTCAACTTTGTTAGTAATAGTATGATTTATCGATTTTGTGTTTTCTTGAATAAAATCTAAACGGTACCCTTAAACTCAATAAAAGGCCTACATTCATAGCAAATAGCAAAGAGATGACTATTTATAAGATTGATCTTTTCGAAAAGTTTCATAAAGATCGAATAGTATTTACCGAAGTTATAGCGATTTGAATTTTCGTGTATTACTATGGAGCAATGTTACTATGGAAACATATTGCTATGGAGCCATATGCGCTTTTTACCGACTTAGACACTACAGCTTTCCAAGAATTTGCATGAAAATTTCAGGAGTGATAGGTATCATGAAGATGAGTACCTACAATTGAAACAAGTCGAAGAGGCAGGAGAGAGCTCCTAGCAAAAGGGCTTTGTAACCATTCTAGGATTCGAAAAAATAGGCCATGAATCGATGATTACAGTACAGAGGAGTGGCCCCTGAAAAAAAATTTCATGAAAGGTAGCCGATATGAGTATCAACTGAAAGTTCTCTACGAGAGCTTTTCAAAACAGTTCTTAAACTGACAGTTTTTGCTTCAGTGGGAGCACAGGGGGGGAAATACATGAAAAATGTGTTTCTTCCCTCGCGAATGGACACCAGTGATCTAAAAAATCTGAAAAAAATATCAAAGGAGATATTTATGGGCATAACTATAACAAATACCTCAGAAGTCAAAATTCGTTCAACTTTGTTAATAATAGTATGATCCTCGAATTTCACATTTTCTCCAATTAAATCGTCTTTGACATGTTTCTTGATTTTATTCGTTGCTGGTTACTGCATTTTGTAAGTTGAGTACAAAACCCTTCTGACATGAGCATAGGTCTGTCTACCCAACTTGTTTGGTATTGTTGATGAACTTTTTCAGCATTTCCTCCAATTAAAGAATCCTCATCTTAAACTCTTCATTTTCTTTTACTACTTTCTTCAAATCTTCATTGTTCGGTCACTATTTGGAATTTTATTTTTCGCGTTGTAGCGATTTTTTAACATTTTTCTTTTGAGGAATTTTTCACTTAATGTGGTATTTGATGCTTGCCTCAAAGGAGGGAAGTCATCGGGCTCCTCCATACTGCTGCTGGTTCTGCAATGCATTTTGCATTTCTTTGCTTTGCTTTTGCTGTATTAACACTGGTGGTGATATTCATCGGTGAATTGATTAATTTCAGTGGAGTAGTAACAGGCAATCAACGTTTGCCAATTAAATAATTACAATCGACATTTAAAAAATTCTTTAATTTTTAAATGACTAACAGAAGCGATTAAAAAGCGATTCTACCTAATCGTGCCGATATGCTAGGATCAGCACAGGATAGGCCTAGCAGTGCGGCTAGTAACAAATAATTTTCAAAGTGGTAGCAGTGCATAAAGACTTATAGTTTTGTGTCCATCCGTACAAACGATAAAGCCGACAAGTGTATACGTTGTATTTGTATACTATGCACGGTAACCATGCGTTATACGCTTGTTACAATTTCCTTAATATGCCCGTCGCAGACAGAATAAAACTAATCGAAAGTAAGCACTTGCGTCAAAACTGTTTACGCACAACGCCTTCTATTTCAGATTCGGTCCCTCCAAACAGTGTATAAGAAACAAAATAGTTTAATAAATTATGAAAATCAAATACTAAATTACATTCATCGGCGGCGAGTGCGCTTTATTCACAGCTAGGAAATCGGTCACCGTTGTTTCGTGTGCATTGAATTGCTCAGTGAATGCAAATATATTCGATAACGTAAACCAACCTTTTGAGCTACAACCATAAGTCTTATTGTCCACTGCTCTATTCGAGGTCATGCATAATAATAACGAATGCGTTACAGCTCGAGCGCTGCTAAACAGAGGTAACCAAAACACCTTTATTACGGAAAACTTACCTAATCGATGAAACGTGTCGGTAAAGCAGTCCACTATACGAATATCGGGAGTGGGACAAGCAATCCTACAATCAGATTAAATATGCGATATTTATATACGTTCAAAGAATAATGCATTCTCTATTAACCTTCATTGTTTTGTTTTATCATCCATTACGCCGCACATGCCATCATCGTATATTGATAACAATATGCTTCGTATTTCGGCTGGCAATGTCTTCCGATCCTAACTTTATTATACCATCTGAAATTAATATATTAATCGGCGCTGACTTCTGTTGGAGCTTATTAAATGCCAATTGTATTCGATTAGCCAAAGGGCCATACCTACAAAGCTCTGAATAAGTTTGGTTGCAAATATGTATAGTACATTATAATGTTATACAAACTACACAACTTGATGTGCAATTACGAAAATTTTGGGAACTAGAGGAAATTGGACCCCTGAACACGGTTCTAACTGAGGATCAGCGTAGATGTGAGGAATCTTTTGTGACGACTACCAAACGTAAGTAACGGTAAAGAATCCGTTTTATTAGGTGACTCATAGGAAACAGTTGAGTCCCGTTTCTTATCGCTTGAACACAAGCTGGATCGGTTACCCTCGTTCGAGGATATGTAAAGGGTGATTCATTATGAGGTTTGATTTTCAATCGATTTTTTTTTTGACAGATCACACGAGACTCCTGTCAAACGGCAATGTAATTTTCATTCAGTATTGTTTGACAAATCATCATGGAAAAACTCACACAGAGTTGCCGTATTCGGGCTGGTAAATAACCTGAAAAGCTTCAACAGCTACCACTACAGCCATAGAAATGCACAGTTTGGTGTGGTTCATGAGCCGGTGGAATCATCGGTCTATATTTCTTTAAAAATGGGTCCGGACAGAACGTAACCGTCAATGGCAGCCCCTATCGCACCACGATAACGGATTTTTTGCCACCTGAAATTGAAGCCCATGGTATCGGTGAACTTTGGGGTTACACGACGCCTCTGGTTTTGAGGGATAAGCCAGCTTCAATCGATGCTTTATAAGCGAACATGACTCGTGTCATTCGCAAGATTCTGGTCGCTATACTGGAGCGTGTCGTCCAAAATCGGACCCTCAAGATGGACCATTTACGGTGTAGTCACAGTCAATATTTAAACGAGATAATCTTTAAAAAGTAAATGTCATAGATTGTTCTTTCGACTCACAATAAAAATTTTACCATAGAATTGAACTTTATGCCTTTTTTCTGAGATTAAAAATTAAACATCATCATGAATTACGTGGGTACTGTGTGAATGTACTATGCTTCCGACGATCTGGGTATGTATGAGCTGAATACCGTAATCTACGGTACCGCATCCGCTCCATACTTAAGTATGCGTTATCTACGGCAACTAGCTTTAGAAACAGATGACAAGGTCATAGCCAAGGTAATCACCCAAGATTTCCTTGTCGATAATTTGATTACCGGGAATGATGATCACGAGACTTTAATAAAGTTTTTAATTTTTACAATCAGGCAGTTTCCCGGTTTATAAGTTTATGCTCAATTATGACGTCGGCGTAAAAACATCAAAAGAAATGGCAGTCGGTGATAATTTCCGCAAATAAAGTTCTGGGTTTAGGGTAGCAAATCAAAAGCGATGAACTTTGTTTTACCACAGGCTTGAGGTTTCAATCTAAGGTAACAAAACGAAGCAGATGTCAGTTATCTCACAAATATATGGCCTACTAAGTCTGTGTCGCCAACCACAACTTTGGCAAAAATAAATTAATAATGGTTGGCGAAAATCAACTGGCTTGAGGTCCTAAAAGATGTTAAGAGACTCGTGGCAACAATTTGTTCACACATTAACACACTTACCAAATATTCGTAACCTCGTCATTCCATGAGTGAGTACAGACAAAATCATAAGTTGCACGTTTTTACAGATGCATTGCAAGCAGCGTGTGGAGCTTGTGTATACATACGTACATATACTGATTCACCGGTGGAAGTACGATTGTTGAGCATTAAAAGTAAAATCGCACCTGTCAAAAATGTGTGTATATATACGACGGCTAGAATTATGCGGGGCGTTCTTTCTTACATGATTATATAGTAAAATACGAGTATTAACTGCCTTGAGGCTAACATTTACTAAAGCATTTTTCTGGCTCTATTCCACTTTTTGAGATCTTTTGTCGCCATTTTCACTTTGCATAAAAACTAGTTTTCGATTAAGTCGACTCCGAAGACATCGGGTCTTTTGAAATAGTATCAGTGTTTCTGAAGTCCTTGCCTTCAAGTGCGAAGAGCGACAGGTGAGTACCCTCATTCATTTTGTGAAATTGGTATAATTTATTAAGTGATCACTTGGTGAAAAGTAACACATGGTCCAAAATGGAATAGAGCGCCGAGAACCGCTCTTCTGACCCGGGAATAGGATGAATTTAGTATCAGTGACAGTGAAATCAACGAAAATGAAAAAAAGAAGGATAAATGCTGGGCAACAACGAGTCCCGTGCAAAGAGAAAAAAAAAAACTTTAGAACCAACACCACAGTGACTGACCTAACCTTCAAAGTTACACCACCTGCACCAATGGCTAAAACCATTAACGTATCCATCAATATGGAGACAAATCCGCCCAATGTAGAGTTAGTCCCACCTGTCCAGGTCAAATCGAAGAGATACGAACTAGATTCCAAAGAAAAAATCTTTCCGGTTATCATGGAATGAAAATTCAACAGTAAACCCGCTAGGTTAACGCCGATGAGATTGTTCATCTTCAACAAAGAATTCACATGAAATGTTGCGAACGTAAAACAAAATAGACTGACTAAAAGTTTTCTTTGATACATCTAAGGAAATTCTAGGCAGTTTCAACTGCAGGTATGGTGTAATTTGAGTTGTCGAATTAGATTTTGACCTGAAATAGCTAGTTGAAATATTCGTAGCGAGGCCCTGCAACAAGATGGGAATGTTACTGAATACCATTAACTTAATCAACGCCACAATCCTGAAAAGGCTCACGACTTCATTCCGACAATATCAGTCAAGATAACGGTCTCGGGCAATACCCTCCCTGACTTCTTAAAAATTGCATACTTTAATGCTAAAGTTGAATATGTTAAATTCCATCCAGACAGTGTAGGAACTGCGGCAGGTTGGAACACTCCACAAACAAAGGGTTTTCCAATAAGAGGTGTTATTTTCCATAGCCTGCTATTTCGGTAAATGTCACTTTTGAAGCTGTCATTTTTTGACATTTGACAAGTAGAATATGGAATATAATATAAAAATGGAACGATACACGCTTCAACAACGCATTGAAATTATTAAAATTTCCTATAAAAATGGTGAAAATTTGGCAGAGACGGTTCGTAAAACTCGAACATTTTTGGGTCGTCGTGAAGCAATACAGAAATTGGTGGAAATATTCGAGCTGTTGGGACAACTTAGTGATGTGAAGAACAAAACCCGTGCACTTCACTCAAGAACAGCCGAGAATATTGCTGTTGTAGCCGAAAGTGTTGAAGAAAACCCAGGTTTGTCCATTCCTCGTCGTTCTTTGGAATTGGGCATTCCACAAACGTCATTACACCGTATTTTGCATAAAGATTTGGGTCTTAAGGCTTATAAAGTTCAGTTAACACAAGAACTCAAGCCGGTCGATCATCAACAACGTCGGGTCTTTGCTGATTGGGTCCTTGAAATGCATGAAAATGATCCGGAATTTCATCGAAAAATCATCTTGAGTGATGAGGCCCATTTCCACCTCGGTGGCTTCGTCAACAAGGAAAATTGTCGCATCTGGGGCTCGGAAAACCCAAGAGTTATTGTTGAAAAGCCTCTCTATCCTCAACGTGTGACTGTTTGGTGCGGTTTATGGTCCGGCAGAGTCATTGGACCTTACTTTTTCGAAAATGAGGCTGGAGCAACAGTTACGGTGAATGGATTGCGCTATCGAGAGATGATTAATGATTTTTTATGGCCGGAACAACGTTTCCTTTCAACAAGACGGCGCTACGTGCCACACAAGCAAGGAAACCATTGATATTTTAGGGAAAAGTTTCCGGCTACCGAGGTCTTGTGATTTAACACCTTGCGACTTCTTCCTTTGGGGCCACGTGAAAGAGAAGGTCTACGCCAACAGCCCAGCGCCGATTCAAGACCTCAAAGATGGAATTTGTGAGGCTATAGAGCACATAGGGCACCCACTTTGCGATTTGGATATGGTAAAATTCATGAAAAGGATATGGTCCTGTAAGCGGGGTCGTGGTGGTCATTTGCCTGATGTTATTTTCCACTATTAACGGCATATTCCTCTTTATAAAGAAATAAACATCCGATCGTTTACATTAAAAAATGGCATTTTTCTTTTAATATCAAAATAACACTTCTTATTGGAAAACCCTGGTTCTGCAAAGACAAGACACCGAGATGTCTGAAATGCAGTTCAACCGAATGCAATGGAACTTGCAACGACAGAAAATGTCTGCTATGCAACAACAAGGAGCACGTAGCGACGGACCAAACATACCCCAAATGGGTTAAATATAAGCATGAAGTATCCAACAGAGAAGCATGTTCGATTATAAATAAAAACAGATACGAAGGGCTTGACCTTTTTTTGTGGTAGGGAGGTGAATACCATTTATGCACAGAGTGTGGGACTCGCATACGCGACGACTACCCACTAAACACCTCCCCTGTCAACCTGATAACCCAGCCTGGAACCGTTTGACACATTATTTCGGGCCAGGTCTCGTTTTTTCACGCCGTGAGGCGCTTTCAAGCTGGGGAGTCCCTTTTCTAGCGGGAGGGAAGAGGGGAAGAGGAAGTGCCAGACAAGTGATCCCCCAGCCCCAGCGCCCCCGGCTGCTATGAGTTCTTTTATATTTTAGGACTGCCCGAGCATAATGTGCCACCTGGTTCCATTTGTCAACCGATTCGAGCATCACCACAATTATATTATCCGGGGTGAGCTCTCCCGTCTCCCTGTTGAGTTCCCTTCGCAGCCTGACCCATTTTGTATACGCAAAAAATGTGTGACAGGCATTGTCCTCCTCTCTTGGGCAATACCGACAATCGGGGGACCGTGACTTACCAATCTTGTGCAGGTTAAGACTGAAAACACCCATGCCCGCTCAAAAGCTGGGTCAGATAGAAGTCATTCTCACTATGCCTTCGATTTAGCCGCGGTCTCACATCCGGGATGAGGCGCGCAGTCCACCTTCCCTTCGTGCAATTCACCCAAGACTGCTGCCAATCGTTGAGCGAGCGCTGTCTCTCCTCGCGGACAACCGCTTGTTCAACGGTGCCGCCAGCGACCAGAGCCGCAACATCATCTGCATAGCCGACCAAGCGCGACTCATCTGGTATCTCAAGTCTCAGTAGCCCGTCGTAAGACACGTTCCACAGGTCCGGACCAAGGATAGATCCCTGGGCAACACCCGATGTAATTTCCATCCTTCGTTGGCCCTCTGTCGTGTCGTAAAGCAGGCTTCGGTCCTTTGGGTAGTTCCTCAAAAGCCACATTAGATATCCTTGAGCTTGTAAAGAGTTTTCCAGCGTATCCAGAATATCCACCCATCTAGCGGAGTTGAAGGCATTCCTGACGTCGAGTGTCACCAACAGAACGATCCGTCGCTTGGTGCGACTCTATGCCTCTGCCTTTTGGACCGCGTTCACCACCTCTGCAATCGCATCAATGGTAGAAGGTCCTGCTCTAAAGCTGTACTGCCGATGAGATAGGTCCCCAGCAGCACGAATCGCGTCAGTGAGTCTTCCCTTGATTAGTTGCTCTTGCACTTTCCCAGCCGTGTCTAGCATGCATAACGGGCGGTATGCAGACGGCGATTCGGGATTTCCCTTCCCCTTGCTGAGTAGCACGAGCCTCGCAACCTTCCATCGTACCGGGAAAACCCCGTCCCGTAGGCAAGCGTTGAATGTGCTCAGCAGCAAGTCTGGACAATGGTGATAGACGAGCCGCAACACCTCAGCTGGAACACCATCTGGACCTGGAGCCTTCCTCGCTTTCAATGAGAGGACTGCCTCCTCCAGTTCCAGCTGTGTGAAGAGTGGACACTCGATTGCTGTTTCACCATGAACAGCGTCAACACGGACGGGATGGGCGGGGAAGAGTCCCCGCACTATCGCGTCCATATTTTCCGCGTCATGTATACAAGGCTTCCGTAGGGCACCAAGCTTCCGCATGACTAGCTTGTAGCCAAGGCCCCACGGATCCTTGTTCACATTGTCCACTAGGTCTTGCAAGCAGCGAGCCTTGCTTGACCTTGAAGACATAGCTCAAATGGATGTTCCTCAATTGAAGAGGGACAAATTTACGAATAAAAGAAGCCCGCTAGGTGATGTCAGGAAAGTTTTAATAAAACACACATATACTCAAGTGGTGGCCCCTGAGGAGAACCAACATCAGAAATAACCAAAAGAAACAAAATGATTTTCCAACTGTGAAAAACTGTGAACTCCTCATCAGGCCTATAACCAGCAATCCCCTCAAAGCATCAGATATTGAGAGAATAGTCAACGAATTACAAAGAAACCTCTCATCACTAGCGTTGCAGGATTTTCAAGAAATCGACATGAATTTACTAGAAGGATTGTCCAAATACCTTATTCAGGCTAAATTCCAAAGACAAGAAAAGAATTTTATTCATTTTTAATCTAAATGTTATTTAATCGTGAGACACTACTGATATATCACTGCGATGGTCGGTAGATTCAAAACTTAAGCTATAAATTACTGACAATACTTAAAGAGGGTCATGTGGTCCCTTCATATATTCAACTAACCACTCCTTGAGGGACAATATTACCCATCAGTCTTGAGTCACTGAAACTACCCGTAAATAACCTAACTCACTAACAATACATCGGTAAAAACAGCGACAAGCTTAAGGATCTCAGTATATGGTAGAAAAGGCCAGTAATATTGCAGGACCTTTTGTTGGACTATTCTAGTGACGCAAGAGTATTAATTAATCGGAATAAATTATCGGAGTTAAAATAAAACAATGTGAGTGTAGCTTCTAACAAAATTAATAATTTAAACAATTGAAATAGTTTTATAGGCTTCCGTAAATTCTCGTCATTAAATCGGTTGCGGCGATAAGCTGCTTATGTACCCAGTTTCGCAAATAACTTACGCGCCGAAGAAAACTTCGTGAAACTGGTTCGTTATCAGTAAGGGAGCTGGACGCCGCGGTGACATTACATACTTCCACGGCTATCGCAACGCGAATCTTTTAATGACAAGTTAAATGACTTAATTAATCGTGATACTATTAAATCTAAAAGAATGATCTTAACGTGCATTTAGACGGAATACGAATCAGTGGGAGATTAAGTAATGCGATACAGTCAGATAATAAGAAAAAACTAGTACTTTTGTGTTGTAAAAATTTATTCACTGTGCTACTTTTCCGGCTTGAATATAAACACCTGTTGTACGGGGAATCACATGCACTGTTAGCTGCTGTGCGTGAGGCTTGGTGGTCTCTCGGTGGAGGAAACCACACTCGAAAAATTGTTTTAACGTGCGTAATCTGCACGCGTAAGATGCATAATTTGCCAACTAAACGGCAGGAGCCTGGTTTCCCATTCATGGGCTGTGGCGTGATTTGGAGCCGTAGAGGTAACAGAGCTACTTTAAATAAATCTTAAATCTGTCTTTTTATTTTTTTATGAATGAAAGTTGTACATCTTGAATTCGTTACCAGTTTGTGAACAAAAGATTATATTCTTGATATTACACGGTTCATGGCTCGAAGAGGCAAACCGTTAGGAATTATGTCTGATAACGCAAAAAATTTTGTAGGAGCTGAAAAAGAACTTGTTCAACATCTACAAAGTAACAGTTAAAATATGTTAGATTTTACCTTGAATGACAGAATTAAATTTAGTTTTTATTCCACCGTACCCTCTTCATTTTGGGGGTATTAAGTCCACTAACAATATTTACGTCGTCTGGTAGGGAACGCGAAATAGACATACGAGGAGTTTAGCACGGTTCGAGTGTAAATTGAAGCCATCCTGAGCTCCCGTCCTTTTAACAGCACATTTCATTAACTGATCCACCCTGCGTAGGTCTAAAAACCACACCAAGCCATTGACTGCAGCGCTACGACTTGTTGGAGCAGATGAGGCAAAGCTTCTGGAGGATATGGTCAAAAGAATATGTATCTGAGCTGCAGATGAGGGTAAAATGGAGGAGACATGAAAGTGAAGTGGAGTTGAACCAGCTGGCATTGATAAACTACGACAATCTACCACCACTCAAATGGCAGCTAGGCAGGATTATCCGTGTCTACCCTGAGAATGATTGTCTTTCACGAGGGGCTGGCCTTCTTACGGCGACGGGCAGTACATTACGCGCGTTTAGAAAACTTTGTGTGTTGCCAAACCCAGTTACAGACTTAGCTGATGTAGACGTCAATTCTTTTGAAAATTACTGCTTCCAAAGCCAGGTCTATGTTACGAAAAGATACGAGCCACACGCAACCGGTTAAAGAAGCAACGCGAGACTATCTCTAATATTAAAGTGTTTCTTTCTTAACTCGTTTTTTTTATTTCGAATCAAACATTTACGCTGTCAAATACAAGTATAAAGACTTTCTTCTCATATATGGAAGGAAGGATAAATAACAAAAGATTGTAGCGGTTATTATCATATTACATTAAAATTTATTTCATGTCAAAATCAAATAAAAATGCTTATTTTAATTCATTTTACATAAACACAATGAAACATAAATACAAACTCTCAGTTACTTATTTTTGTGTAGAATTTACGAATAAAATGTATTGAAGTATGAAGTACTCGTATTAATTTTAGCCTTTGCAGAGGAAATGTCCTGGAAGTTTTGTTCCTTTATTATACAAAGTGCTATTTAATAATTTGTTGTGCCAAGTAATATTCAATAAAAATAGTATTTTTTATACAAAGTAGTATTCAATCACAAAGCTCGGGAAGGTTGCAAATATGGTACAACCTTTAAACTTGTAGGTAGCAATTTTCACGGTGTCGGACATTATTCACACTGGATGTTAGTCTGTGTCCAGGTGTTTTAAGCCAAGTCAAAACGTCCAAATATATTTCGACCTCAACACGACACGAAATAACGTAACAGTAAAGTTGTTGCCACGGTTCATGCCTACACTACAGCTCTATCATCACCAACTGATTCACCAAGGAAATTCCAAGGTTGGCATGAAAGCATTAAACAGGACAGCGGAGTATTTGACATCCTTTTAGCGGATATTAGTATAAAGTGGACACAAGGCGAGACATATAATTTCTCGTATCTACCTACCACGGAATTGTCTGCTGAAATACAAAAATGGAATCAATTCCATGAGAAGATTGAGGAATACGTGTCTGAAGCTCCTGTAACTGCTATTTCTGCAAAGCTCTTCGACCAGAAGAAGCTTCAATATTATAGGGTCGATTTTTATCTATAAGATCAAGTGGTATTGACGGGATTACTAGAGATGACCATTAGAAATTATTGCATGTTGTTCAACCATATGTTGAACAATTTATTCCTGACAAAAGGAAAAAGTTTAAAGTCTTCCCATCTCAAAGAAGGAGAACTTTTCGTGCCGGGAAAGCTATCGCGAATCAGCTTGCTGCTTAACATCATTCATTACTGAACCAAGCGCTAAAAGCATACATTGAGAAATATGAGTTGATGCCGTGCAGCAATTTTGGCTTCCTTGCCAGGCATTTGGCTATATGAATAAAACAAAAGTGTACAGTTTCACCATCTAAAGTCAACCTAAAAACACAAATTCATTTATCAATTGTCATCCAAGATGTAAATTCATGCATTAAATTCAAATGTTAAAAAATATGCTTCACTTTATTCATCACATAATTCTAATTCTCAACATTGTAATTGTATATATCAATAATGCAAACATTCTTCCAAGCACGATTAATGCGCTTTATTTGAAGTTCTCACGACAAATTCCAGACGAAACCTTATATCGTAAGTTATTGTTCAGTTGCATCCATAGCATACTTGTCTTAGCGTTAACCAAAAATATGAAATTTTATGACTATGGAATTTGTCTTGCAAAAAATTATTATCCGTAAAAATTAGTTATAAATTGTTGTGTACGAAAATAAAGTTTTCAGCTGTTCGCTGCAACTCGGGCTTTTCATTTAGTCGGGAACTAGAGGCTTAAGTGCTTCCTAGTTTTGTTCTTGATTATTTACAGCAGCAACGGTTTTAACAAGTTCAAGTGCTTGGTTAAAATAACTTTATTCTTTTAATACGACGCGGCGGTTTCAACAAGTTCAAGTGCTTGGTTGAAACAACTTTATTCTTTTAATACACCTCGACGGTTTTAACAAGTTCAAGTGATAGGTTAGAACAACTTTATTCTTTTAATACGACGCGACGGTTTTAAGAATTAAAGTGCTTGGTCAAAACAATTCAATATTTATACAGTAGTTATAACATAAGTGAATCGCCTGGTTAATGTACAAGAGTGATTAATGGATAGTTATTATTATCATACAAAAAGTAAAATTTAATTTTTAAATTTACATAATAATTTTTCATTTCTGTAACGGATCCCTAGATTTTGCAGTGGGTACATGGAAACTGTAAATTTTTGTACATTTTTTCAATAGTAAATAAACGTGCAGAGAATTTGTCTCGATCATATTTGAACCATCCTCGTATTTACATATATAATGTAGCACGTTTATTTTTAAATCAATCGGATGTAGAATTATGATTTTTTTTTTGAATCGGTAGATATATATATATATATATATATATATATATATATATATATATATAAATATATATATATATATATATATATATATATATATATATATATATATATATGTATATATATATATATATATATATATATATATATATATAAATATATATATATATATATATATATATATATATATATATATATATATATATGTATATATATATATATATATATATATATATATATATATATATAAATATATATATAAATATATATATATATATATATATATATATATATATATATATATGTATATATATATGTATATATATATATATATATATATATATATATATATATATATATATATAATTGCATTTTCTCATACAAAAATACTTGTCCCAAATTAATCTTATATGTAGTAATCGAGCAGCCCGCCTAGGCAAGCTGCTCGAGGGACCTTTACGAAAAAAGACCGTTTCATAATAATAACAACGCAATAAGTGCGGAACAATTTGATATGCAACTTATTAATATTATTATTACTAACCCGAAATAAACCCCACCACTATCACCGCTCCCATTATCAATAAAAAAATTTTCCGAAGAACAAATAACGACATATTCTAGCGAAGCAATTGCTAGATTGTGTCGATGAGAATCGGCCGTTACCGCCATGTAGAGGCTCGTCGTGGTAAGCGGAATTCCTACGAAGCGGGACTCGATGGGGAAGAACGAGTGCAAGAGTTGTGCAACTAGCTTGGAACGAACGGACTAATTTCGATGAACATGTTCGCAGAGAGTGCAAGTACACATACCTAGCTATGCACCATGGACAGTGTGGGAAAATGCAAGACATTGTTGAGTTATGTGATATGAGTGCAATCCAATTCAGCATCATATGTGTCGAACAATAGAATTTTTCAATTTTCGATTGTGAAGGAATTTTTCACGGATTTACGATAAATACCAGTATGATGACAATCCGATAAAGTGTAGTTTTGTTGTGGATATTTGTGGTTTGTTAACACATGTAATGGAATCCTTCATGTTAGTGATTTGCTCTGCATAGTTATGTCAAATTGAATAACTGATTTCAGAAAAAGGTTTACAAATTTGGATACATTGAATTGCTCGAAAGTCAATTGGGGGTTTAGAATATTTCACGGTTATTTTAAGGGGGTCCCGTTGATGTCGAATATTAAGTGGTGAATCGTAATTGCACTTACATTTTGAAGATATCGTAATGACGTTTTCTCCATTGGGCGTTCTTCATAATTTTCAGAAATTCGTGAGAAAAAAAAAATTTGTATTCTATAGAAAAGGCGTGCAACAAATTTTGTTTGTCAGCAGGAGTTAAGATAATTCCGTAGTTTCCGCTAGAAATTCTTACATTTCCGTCATTTCTGTGTGATAAATTATAAGCGAACTGTTGAAGTGAAGTGTTGTAAATCAAATAAAAACATAAACAATCACTGTCATTTATCGCGTGAAACAGGGCAGTAATAATTACAAAACACATAAAAATTCATTAGTTGTAATCAGTTGTAGATAGAATTATTTTTGATTATATAAAGGAAAAATAGTGTAAACAATTTGGGTAGACAGACCTACCCTCATGTCAGAAGCGTTTTGTACTCAACTTACAAAATGCAGTCACCAGCGACGAATAAAATCAAGAAACATGTCAAAGACGTTTTTATTGGAGAAAATGTGAAATTCGAGGATCATACTATTATTAACAAAGTTCAACGAATTCTGACTTCTAAGGTATTTGTTATTGTTATACCCATAATTATCTCCCTTGGTAATTTTTTCAGATTTTTGGGAAGACAGGTGTCCAACTGCGAGGAAGGAAACACATTTTTCATGTATTCCTTGGTCAGGAACGGTGGTGACGGACTCCAGGGTCGTACCGGAAAATAGTGCCGGGGCCAAGTTAAATTTTCGAACGAAATCCACTCCTAGATAAAGATTCTGGGTTAATTGAGGTATGATGAAAAATTCCAGAGGTTTAGTTACTCCTTTAAAGGTGACATCCGTCATAATTTTTCCCACTACAGAGTGACGAGTTCCGTCCGCCGTGCTTAACCAGGAGGTGAAATGACGGATTTGGTCCGCGTGCCTTGCCAGTACCTCCCCTGCAAAATCGGCAGATATGCAATTCACACTGGCTCCCGTATCGACTAAGCCTGACACTCGTTTTTGCAGGAGGTGTACTGACGCATATGGCCGAACATCATCCCTCAATAATTCGTCTAAGTGTATGTCCTTCAGCACCTTCCTCGACTGCCTGACTTTTCTCCAGAAGCTCCGCATCCGACGCGTGGCTCGCTTTCTTCGCGGTGGGACAGTTGTAGCCAACTCCTCATGGAAGATGCGCTGTCGAGTAGCCAAATAATTCCGCTGCCTGACATGAAAAGGTTTTACATGCCAAGGAACTTTCGCCTCGCTATCATTTCCCTGCGCGTTGGCCTCGGCGAAGGATGGCGTCGGTTATGGAACTTCGGGAGAACTGTGTTTAGCGGTGCGAGTCAGCAGAATTGGGGTCATGTCGGGAGCTGGGTCATAGCTAGTGATGGAGTCTGGATTGGTTCGTCCGGGGTTTAGGAGTGCCGACGGGTGGTCGCGGCACTCGGTGGCAAGTTTTTTCGCCCTTTGCAATTTGCACAGTCAGGAGCGTATGTGTCGGCCTTCCCGCAGCGGTAGCAGAAAAGCGTCGGCTCCGCTGGACATGCATAGAACCGATGTCCCGGTTGTCGGCAGTTCCAACAGACCGTCGGGCTTGTAATTGCTTCAAGGGAGGGCCGATCAATCAAGGCTGGGTCCTCAAGCTCCGGTGGTGCTCCGCTCCTCGGTACTGGTACTGGATCAGCAAGCAGGTGGTCAGCTGCCATCAACTCCGCGGTGTGATGATTTCGGGGATTTGGTCCCGTTATGCGAGGTTGTGGACGGAAGGTACCTCGCCGCTCATCCAAGTGTTCTTGTCTACGGGCATGGAGGCGCAATCCCTGTATGGTGTTGATGGGAAAATGTAGAAGGCTGTTCTGGAGATCCCAGCGCATGTTCTCTCTGATAATTTCTACCAGTTCGTCCTCGGGCATGGTATTTCGCAAGCGAGTGCTCAATCTCACTATACTTGTGTAGTACTGGTCGAACGGTTCGTGAGCGCCTTGTTTCCGTTTCTTTATTTGCTCCCTTAGCTCTCTCTCAGTGAAGCCATCCTCAAATCGATTGCGGAAGGCTGCACTGAAAGAGTGCCAAGTGGGACGTGGCGTTGATTCTTTAAAGCTCCAGTACCAGTCGGCAGCGTCGCCGCTGAACAAAAGATGTGCATGCCGGAGGAAGGCCGAGGAATCACCTGCCAGGGTGCTGGATACCAACGCCTGAATCCGGAAAAGGAACCGGTCCGCCGATATCATATCGTTGAACCCTGTAAAGTTCAGGCGCCAACTCTCCATGATACGAGGCGTCGGGTCTCGAAAAGGTGTCAATGCGTTCCCAGGGGGAATCACATCCTCGATTGACCTGTTGAACTGAACTGCCTCGGGGGCTAGAGGTACCAACGGAGGTGCGGTGCTGTGTCGTGGTCTGTATTCGGGAGCTCTGGGATCCATTCCCGAGTTCCTTGGAGGTGGGACCCATTGCTCGGATTGTCGGGAGGGGGGCATCGCCACACTGGGATTGGGCTCCCAGCCAAGCGGAGTTCTCACGCGACTGGGTGGTTGGCTCATAGGGAGATTCTGGAGCTTTCCCTCCAGGTTGCCAATCCTCTCCGACATATCCCTCATCAACGCCACGAGGGTGTCAATGGAGTGGGTGGAAGGCATGGGGGTCACCTCGGACACGACACTTGCGGCCGGAACTTCACCGCCTACGGCTCCTTGCAGGTCTAAAAGTGGTTGTGACGGTTCGGCTTCTGGAACTCCTTTCGCCACTGCTCCACGCGTTGGTAGGGGCGTTCCAAGGGGGACGTCTAGGGCGAGCCGCTCGATGGGTCGCCGGCATAAGGGACACAGCTCGGACGTGAGGAGGAGCTGTTGGACACAGGCACGATGGAATAGATGTCCACAATCCAATCGCACGCTGTGTACGCCCTCCACTACGTCTTCGAAGCAGATCCCGCAGTTAGCTGGTTGGACCGTTTTAGATCGGGTCCAACGCTTATCTGGGGTCCGCTTCGTTGCCATGTTTGTTCTTGCTGGTTTTGGGTGATTGCTAGTATGAGAGAAAGAAAAGAAAAAATATAAAATATAAAATATACTTATTGCTAAGCTAGTGGCCGATAGTGGCGAGCTATTGATATCGGATAAGTGGAAAAAAAAATGTATTTGATACACTTTCCTTTTCAGTGGTCGACTCCCTCAACGGGAAAGGAGAGTGCGTGGTAATCTGCCGAAGAAAGGGTGCTTTTGGTCGATTTACGAAATTTACCCCATAACCCACATACATTACAAACCGTTTCTAATCTACGTTAAAGGACTCGACGAGACAAGTGGTAGAGCTACCGTAACGATTTTGTACGCGGTCAAAATTTCCCGACGCGTGGAAGCATTCCGGGCTTCGCAACTCCAGCGTACGCCACCGAACGTTGAACCGATCCCACTCGTCTATCACGCATACGAAATAAGTAGAATCCTTCCGCGACATAAAGGCAAGGTAGCCTTCTATTTTCTTGAGAGTCCATACTGATAGGTAAACCCATCAGGCTGGCAGTTCCATCAAGAAAATAGAAGGTCCTTACAGGGGTTAACCTGGGACAACACATCGGAAGGATTCTGTCGCGAAAAAAAAAAAAATCAAACAAAGGAGAGCGGAAGATACAACTCACGTGAAGCGACTGCTAGTGTGTATCACACAACTCCACTGCTCCTGATAGTGGGACTCGAGTACCAGAGTACCTTACATCCTCCGTAAAGGACCAACTCGTCAGAAGACGCGAAGTTCTTTCCCCCTTAGGATGTTTTAGGCCCCACGTTGGGCGCCATTTGTAATGATTTTCAACATTTCAAGTTCGAACGCGGAACCGACCTCTCATCGGTTCTAGACGTTAAGTCTGAGTAGTGCCAACGGATGGTACCAACAGGTCAACCAATCCGTGCACCGTAACCCATTCACGCGGTGGCTGCTTGTCGGCCAGCTAGTTCGGAGAGGATTTCGGTCGTGGGTCTCCGAATGGGTTACGCTCAATTACAATATTTTCAGCCACCTGAACATGCCCGTTTTCCAAACGCGATTCAAAACAAAACCATACGGAGAAGAAACCTACTTTACGTTACTCCGTATTTCTTCTTATAACCAGTCAGTTAAAGTACAAAAATCTAATTTCCGTTTCGCGTTCCCGAATTATACCGACGCGGTACCGAAAAGTATGCTACTCTAACTCAACCCGACGAAAACTACTCTAAATAAAATAACAAAACAACAACGGTACCGCGTACCGCGCGCGACGCGAAACCGACCTCAGCGGATTTGGCGAAACCCTACCCTCGCGACGGCATACCTACCCTGCACTCACTTTCCCGCTGAAACAGAAAGAACCACTGAAAAGGAAAGTCTTTAATCCATTAGCAATTCATTTTATTATTAATTCTCTTTTTTTTATGTGAATTTCAAAAGATATCTTAATATTCTTTTCTAATTTCTTCTAAAAATAATTTCATACATATAATTCGAACTTGAATTTAAAGCGTAAATGCCCCTAATGTTAAACTATTCATAGAAAAATCATTTTGATATGAACATTCTGGTTATTTTTCCTAGCGATTGCATTTCCTCGATATTCTATAAATATTACGTAATTGATTTTTTGTATGTACTTTTAATTAGAGCAATAAATTGACATGAGAACTTATCACTTAAAATAACAAAAATGTGCGATGAACACAAAAAAAAATAACCAACTGTGCATTTTAAACTAATCAAATAATCATTAATTATGGCAGGTAAGACATAAAATTGTATCAACGTGAAATATTTAAATTTATGTTTCTTTTGGTATTAACTTAACTCAATAAACATACGATCGTTTGTTTAATTGTAAAAATACCTAGTTGAAATGTATGTGACTAAATAGAATGAATTTAGAATTTGGGACATTCTCAAGTAATGATTACTCCTGCCTACATGATCTGTGTAGTTACTTGTTGAATTTTCGACTAAACTGAACTGACAAGAACCGAATACTGTGTGAATGCTTGAGCGATAGGTAAAGTATAACCAAAATGAGTCAACAGACAGCTCGGTCCAGTTTATTATACAACACAGTTGCGTGGAACAAAAAAAAACAAAAAAATTATGCCAACAGTCGGTATGTAGAAAGATATTAAACTTTCCGTATGTCGATTTTGATTTTCGATTCTCGAGCACACGTTAAAATGTTATCCTATCAAATCGAACCTTAAGCATACGAGTATAATACTGGAAATGGTATAGATTTACATTAAATCCAACAACTCCATAATGACCATAGCAATAGTAATCAGCTCCTCTGAGTGTTTCTAATCTCAATGGTCTCATCATTTATCTCCTTTACGCATCCTACACTTATTGCAATATAATCTAATTTGTTGTAATCAAACAGGGAATTCTTAAAATTCCTTCTTCATGTACGTCTTCCTCGTTCGCAGTAGGCTAGGAAATGAACAATTTCGAGGACCATACATATCACCGGGAGGACAATGTTCGTAGCCACTTTTCTCGTAGAAGTCCACTTGTTCGACGGCCGCCAAACAATTACAAGACCCGATGGCTGGGCCGAGAGGAGGGACTGTAATAAATAATGCGGCGCTGCAGCAGTGCTAATATTTTTTTTTTTTTTTTGTATGTACAGTCTCCCACAAAAGCCAAGGTACAGAGAATCGGTAACTGCAAATTGTATTACTGAATCAATATTTTTATTTGAAAACCAAAAGTTATGAAATGGTAATAATACGAGTACTGTTGAATTTAAGTTTTCATAAATTTAAAGGGATTCGGCAATAATGATCATTGAAGACAATAATTTTTTTGTTGGCAATGTCTCTTTTCTACTCCACAAAAGTCTTGGTACAGTTGCAGAAAATGCCCTGTTATTTGTAAAAAAGGGAATCCCCCAAATTCATATTATCAGAGTGAGTTAACTGCCGTAGGCCGCTGTCTTTAATACCGCGTCCGTATTCGTGGTGTATCTTTTATTTAATAAAATTTTAAAAAAATGATTCGAAAGGAGTTGGGTATTAAGGAGCGTGAAATAATTATTAATCTGCATTCAAATCAGAGCAAATCATATTCTGAGATAGCTGAACTAGTGTTGCGAAGTCGGTCAACCATTCAAAAAGTGATAATCGATTTAAGAAGGAAAATAGAGTGGAAAATGTGCCCCGAACAGGTCGTCCATCTAAACTAAGTGCAAAGGACAAGAGAAAAATTTCGCGAATGGTAAAACAAGATCCATTTCTAAGCTGTAGAAAAATCTGCGATGTTCTTGGAATTAATGATAAGAAGGAGGTTAGCGCAGAAACTGTGCGTAGAGCTGTCGTAGTAGCTGAATTTTCATCTCGTACGCCTAGAAGAAACCCTCTTGTAAGTTCCATAAACGAACAAAAAAGAATAACATTTGCAAAAGCATATATTGACAAACCAATAACGTTTTGGGATAATGTTTTATTTTTGGATGAGTCTAAATTTTGTATATGGCGAAAAGTAGGAGAAGCATTTAATCCCAAGAACACTATTAAAACAGTAAAACATGGAGGCGGTGGTGTTATGGTTTGGGGTTACATGGCTGCTGCTGGAGTTGGAAATCTGACATTCATCGAAAATACTATGGATTAGAACTCCTATCTAGAGATTCTACGAAACACCATGAAACAAAGTGCAGCCAAATTAGGTATGCGAGAAGATTTCTTGTTTCAACAGGACAATGACCCTAAGCACACTGCGCATAAAGTTCGAATGTGGCTATTGTACAATACTCGCATGCTTGCTACACCGCCTCAAAGCCCTGATTTGAACCCTATAGAGCATCTTTGGAATGAGCTTGAGACAAAAATCCGAAAAAGAGTGATATCAAGCAAGGCGCAGCTTAAAGATGTTATATTGGAGGAGTGGGCCAGAATCAGCAGCGAATTTACTAAAAAATTGGTATATTATATGCCTAAAAGACAGAAGTCAGTAATTCAGATGAAAGGATATCCGACAAAATATTAAGAAAAGTATAATTCAAAACTATGTAGGACTATAATTACAATTTGTATCACTTTTCTTTAGGTGTACCATGACTTTTGTGGACTTCATTCATTGACTTTCCAACACATCATATGTAATAATATATTAATACGACAGAATTTTCGTTTTGTTTTACATGAATTTAAAGTGTAATGATTATAGTTGAAGTAATACCAAAAAAATTTTATCACTATAGGTTGTTTAAATAAAAATATCAAACAATTTTCATGATATATATCACTGCACCTTGACTTCTGTGGAAGACTGCATTTGCAGAAAAAGCGATCTTTTCCCGGCAGGTTCTGATATAAATAGTCAAGCCACAGGAAAGATGATTCGAAATTGCTTACCTGCGAGTTCAGTCCCCTCCAGCGCCACTTCTTCCCTGTATACCATGTATTGGCGCTTGTGCACGTGGGGCCAAATATCCCCCTCTGGGCTAATTGCTCAAATTCCAAAGCGCAGGAATCCCTAGTCACAGCAAGGGAAGATTGGTACCATGTGGTCCTGCCCTATTGTAGCCCTTTCTACGGCTTCCTACAGCCTATGCGCACACACAATAAGGTTCACTTTCACTAAAAAAAACGAGTCGAAAGGCGCAGCGACGTGTGAAATCACTTTTCCGCTATCTAATCCCGGAGCTTTCACTTGTCAAATTCTACTTGTTTTCTCATCGGACAAAACAGATGTGTGTGGAATGGAACGCCACATGGCGGCAATGTGCATCTCCATTTGTTGCCAGTGGCATAGTTTTTCGATGGCCACGGTGGAGGGGCAATCCCAAATGGATATGTCTCGAAATGCGTCGGGGTTTAGTTCAATATTCTGTTGCACATATTTAAATCCACAGATCTAAATATTTGGAGAAAAAAAATATTTTCTGCGCAAGATATCCGCACGAAAGATGACGTCCGCTTGCATTTCGAGATCATACCCACCTGGCCGAGTGCAAGGGTTCGGGATCGGAATCACTTCGATTCCCGGGCGTAGGCGTCACATTACAGACGACTTGTAAAATGGTGAAAATTAAAATTGTGAAATAGTTAAATGAGTGATTGTGCATTTTTTTGTAATTAAATAAACTCTTTTAACTTAAATTAAAAGACAATGCGTTTTCACTTTCCCGGAACATTAAATTTATTGGCCGCGAACCATAACACGCAACATTGGTGTCAAGAAATGAGAAAAAAAAAACTTCGAAAGTGAAAACTTTTAAACACTTTTAAAGTGCACAATAGTGTAATTTAACGTGGAAACTGGTGGAAAAATAGCTGAAGAAATAGAAAAGCCAGGAAATTTACATCTAAAAATTGATCAATTGACCAGAGCGGAGCTTAAGGAGGAGTTGGAACAGCGAAATCTGGTTATTCAAGGTACAAGGGCCATACTAATTGCGCGCTTGTGTGACACGATCGAGTCAGAAGGCGGGTATATGGATTCAGGTGAGCCCTCAGATGCAGGAGAAGGCGGAGAAGCTGAAACACTAAAATCAAAGGAGCCAGAAAATGCGCTGATGCAAATGTTGATGCTGATGCAGCAAGAGCAGCGACAGCAGTCACCCAGTTTAACTGCGAAACTAAATGAACAATCAGCGAAGCTAGACCAACAAGCGATCGATATCAAGGCGGATTTGCAAAAACAGTCAACCGAAATAAAAGCGGAGCTTGGTAGTCTGACCAAACAAATTAAATGCGTCGAGAAAAAGGTTTATCAGGTCGAGGAGAGAATGAACCATGAGATGGAGAAAATGAAAAAGGAATTGGAAGCAGCGAAGGCAGCAGTTACCACCTCACCAGCCCCACTTGCAACCGCAGCGCAAAGCTCATCCAGAAATGTGCAAGCACCAATATTCAACGGGCAAACGGTCTGGAGTATTTACTAAACCCATTTTGAAGCTGCTGCTAGGGCAAATCAATGGAATGAGCAGGAACGAGCAACTGCACTGATTCTTGCTCTAAGAGGCTCAGCTGCCGAGCTTTTACAGACTATCCCTGTTGAGTTGCACTCAAACCCGGCTGCTATAATGAATGCGTTCGACATGCGTTATGGCGACGATCATCTAAAGCAGATTTATCGGTCACAGCTACGGCATCGGATACAGCAGTCTGGTGAAACCTTACAGCAGCTAGCCCAACACATTGAGCGACTGGCACTTTTGGCTTACCCAGCCTACGACCCAGAACATCGAGATCACGCAGCGACAGAAGCATTCATCAGCGCACTAAAGGACCCGGAATTGCAACAAGCCGTGCGTTTAGCTCAAAAGCAAACGGTTAAGGATGCATTGGCTTATAGTTTGAACTTTGAGGCAGCGAAAAATGTGACTCGTACCACTGCCCGGGTTCGCGAGATAGCGACAGACGAGTGCAGGTGTGAGCGCGTCGAAATTTAGCGAGAGCCGCAGGTAAATGGAGCGCCTAGATGCTGGAATTGCGGAGAGAAGGGGCACCTGCAAAGAGACTGCAAGAAGCGAAGAAAACCGAGCTATTGTCCAGGTGTGCAGCTAGGAGAAGGCCTAGACCGAGTCAGGAGCCCAGAAGGGAAGCCCTTCAAGCAGAGGGGTCGGGAAACATGTAAGAGCCAACTTCGTGGGAATGAGGTTGGCTAGGAGGATCGACGTCCCCAGCACCACCATCACCGTGTCAAGACTACATCGTGGAGAAGTGGACTTATGCCTTCGGGGTCAAGTTGACGGAGAACATTGCACCGTAAAAATCGACACTGGTGCAACCCGATCGATTAGCCGACCAGACCTAGTGAGGCAGCCACTACTTCACAAGGGCAGGATTTTCTCACTACGGACAGCTACGGGAGAAACTGCAGCTGTTCATGGAGAGGTCAACCTCCAGATACAGTTGGGAGACCTTGTGTTCCGACATAATTTTCTGGTCGCAAACATTATGGATGACTGCATTCTCGGAATGGATTTTCTGCGACCACATGGAATCACGTTGAATTTTGCAAACCGGTATTGAAATGGCAGAATGTCGAAGTATTGATGGAGGATCTCAGCGTCCAAATTCCCAAGATGAATGTAGTAGTATGTATTGACACTGATGTACCGAATTCTTCCGCAAGCATTGTATGGGCCAAGCTTGATGGTGATTCTGGAGACCACCGATCTTATCTGATAGAGCCAACGAAGACGTCCGCATTGCGCAGTTTGATTGTAGGACGAAGCCTTGAAAGATCTTTAAGGAACGGATATGTGCCGGTTAGAGTCCTTAACACCGCAGACTCAACGACGAGCATCAAAGCGGGAGAAGTCATCGGCAGCTGCCAGCCTGTTTCCACCATCACCTCTTTGGAAGCTACTCACGACCTTCATGGGAAAAGGAAGCAAGACGCAGACAAAACCCGGGAATCCACGTCTGCAATATTGAAGCAGGTCAAATTGCCAGTGCAGCTATTCAAACGAGCCTCTGATCTGGTCACCAAGTACAGTGACATCTTCTCAACAAGCTCGGAGGACCAAGGCCGAACGAGTTTGGTAACTCACGTCATAGATACACAGGGAGCTAAGCCGATTCGACAAGCACCAAGACGTCTCCCTATAGCCAAACAAGGAGAAGTGAGCGCGCTGATCTCGGGCATGGAAAAACAAGGCGTTATTGAACCTTCTGTCAGTCCATGGGTCGCGCCTGTAGTTCTAGTAAAGAAAAAGGATGGTAGCACTCGTTTTTGTGTCGACTATAGGCAGCTTAACGACGTCACTAAGAAAGATAGTTACCCGCTCCCACGCATCGATGACATCATGGACACTTTAGCCGACGCAAAATGGTTTTCTACACTCGATCTCAAGGGTGGCTACTGGCAGGTAGAAATCGACAAGAAGGACCGAGAGAAGACCGCATTTTCAGTTGGGACCGGATTGTGGCAATTTGTGGTGATGCCGTTTGGGCTTTGAAATGCTCCAGCCACTTTCGAACGCTTGATGGAATACGTGCTACGTGGCCTCACCTGGAAAACCTGCTTGGTGTACCTAGATGACATCATTGTCATCGGGAGAACGTTCGAAGAGCATGTGCGAAACTTAGAAGAGGTTTTCTCCCGATTGCGACTGGCGAATTTGAAACTTAGTCCCGACAAGTATACCCTTTTCGCAGCTGAAGTAAAATACCTGGGACACGTCGTATCAGCAGAAAGGGTCAAAACAGACCCTGAGAAAATTGAAGCCGTCAAAAGCTGGCCAACACCAAACAACAAGCGCCAACTACGAAGTTTTCTGGGTCTGGCAACCTACTATCGAAGATTCGTCAAAGACTTTGCCAAAATAGCTAAGTGTCTACATCAGCTAACCGAGAAAAATCGTCCGTATGTCTGGAATGAACAATGCCAGACAGCCTTTGAGACCCTGAAGGAGAAGCTGTGTGAATCACCCGTGCTGGCATATCCGAAACCCGGGAAAATGTTTGTAGTTGACGCCGATGCGAGCAACGGCGGTATTGGAGCTGTACTCTCACAGCAAATCAATGGCGAAGAGAGTCCTTTCTTATTACAGTCGAGTTCTCTCAAAAAGTGAAAGGAACTACTGCGTGACGAGGAAGGAGCTATTGGCTATAATAGAGGCCACCAAGCAGTTCCACAAGTACCTATATGGCCAGAAATTTGTTCTTCGAACGGACCATGCACCGCTGAGATGGCTACTTAACTTCAAAAACCCCGAGGAACAAGTTGCGAGATGGATCGAAAGATTGCAGTCATACGACTACGAAATTTTTCATCGGAAGGGCGTAGTTCATGGAAATGCTGACGCCCTATCTCGTCGTCCATGTCCAGCTAACTGCAAGCATTGCCGACGGATTGAGGAAAAGGAACCGCCCGTTGATCTGCGATTGATAACGGCCGAATTCGGTGAAGGTTGGTCATCGGAGGAGATTCGAAATGCCCAGTTAGCCGATGAAGACATCGGACCATTGCTCGTATGGAAGGAGACGACTGGGCGACCTGAGTGGAAAAACGTTTCAATGCATGGCGCAACCCTGAAAAGCTATTGGGCACAATGGAACTCCCTTCAGGTGGAGGGTGGCGCACTCAAGCGGAAATGGGAAACGGCGGATGGCAGCTCCTATAGGATGCACACTTTACTACCCAAAAGCCGAATCCACGATGTGGTTAAGGAAATGCATGAAGGATCCTCGGGAGGTCACCTTGGTGTTAACAAGACCCTAGCGAAATTGCGGGAAAGGTTCTGCTGGCTCCACGCTCGAGAAGACCTAGACGACTGGTGTCGCAGATGCACAATTTGCGCTTCCGTCAAAGGTCCAAAGCGACGACTGAGAGGACAAATGCAAACCTATAACGTGGGGGTACCGTTTGAAAGGATTGCTGTTGACATCGCAGGACCCTTTCCTGAATCTGAATGGGGAAATCGATACACGCTGGTTGTAGCCGATTATTTCAGCAAGTGGCCCGAGGTCTACCCCATTCCCAACCAGGAAGCAACTACTGTAGCCGAACAGCTAGTGTTAAATTGGGTCAGTAGGTACGGCGTGCCTTGCGAACTACATTCGGATCAAGGCCGAAACTTTGAGTCACTAGTTTTTAGCGAAATGTGCGAGCTGCTCGGAATACGGAAAACGAGGACAACACCGCTGCATCCCCAATCCGATGGAATGGTCGAACGTTTCAACGGCACGCTCAATAAACACCTGGCCAAGATGTTTGACGAGAACCAAAGGGACTGGGACCGACATATCCCACTATTTTTGATGGCGTACAGAGCTGCCGAACATGCATCGATGGGCCAAGCCCCAGCCAAAGTCATTTTTGGAAAGACTATTCGTCTGCCAGCTGATATAAAGTTCGGGACACCTCCTCAGAAACCCCAAACGATCTCGGAGTACGCAAGTGAGCTAAGACAACGGTTGAACCAGATACATCGGACAGTGCGAAAACACCTCGA
>OZ017738.1:309621068-309626068 GCA_963969285.1 Odontomyia ornata
CTTCGTAGTTGGCGCTTGTTGTTTGGTTTTGGCCAGCTTTTGACGGCTTCAATTTTCTCAGGGTCAGTTTTGACCCTTTCTGCTGATACGACGTGTCCCAGGTATTTTACTTCAGCTGCGAAAAGGGTATACTTGTCGGGACTAAGTTTCAAATTCGCCAGTCGCAATCGGGAGAAAACCTCTTCTAAGTTTCGCACATGCTCTTGGAACGTTCTCCCGATGACAATGATATCATCTAGGTATACCAAGCAGGTTTTCCAGGTGAGGCCACGTAGCACGTATTCCATCAAGCGTTCGAAAGTGGCTGGAGCATTTCAAAGCCCAAACGGCATCACCACAAATTGCCACAATCCGGTCCCAACTGAAAATGCGGTCTTCTCTCGGTCCTTCTTGTCGATTTCTACCTGCCAGTAGCCACCCTTGAGATCGAGTGTAGAAAACCATTTTGCGTCGGCTAAAGTGTCCATGATGTCATCGATGCGTGGGAGCGGGTAACTATCTTTCTTAGTGACGTCGTTAAGCTGCCTATAGTCGACACAAAAACGAGTGCTACCATCCTTTTTCTTTACTAGAACTACAGGCGCGGCCCATGGACTGACAGAAGGTTCAATAACGCCTTGTTTTTCCATGCCCGAGATCAGCGCGCTCACTTCTCCTTGTTTGGCTATAGGGAGACATCTTGGTGCTTGTCGAATCGGCTTGGCTCCCTGTGTATCTATGACGTGAGTTACCAAACTCGTTCGGCCTTGGTCATCCGGGCTTGTTGAGAAGATGTCACTGTACTTGGTGACCAGATCAGAGCTCGTTTGAATAGCTGCACTGGCAATTTGACCTGCTTCAATATTGCAGACGTGGATTCCCGGGTTTTGTCTGCGTCTTGCCTCCTTTTCCCATGATGGTCGTGAGTAGCTTCCAAAGAGGTGATGGTGGAAACAGGCTGGCAGCTGCCGATGACTTCTCCCGCTTTGATGCTCGTGGTTGTCTGGGGTGTTAAGGACTCTAACCGGCACGTATCCGTTCCTTAAAGATCTTACAAGGCTTCGTCCTACAGTCAAACTGCGCAATGCGGACGTCTTCGTTGGCTCTATCAGATAAGATCAGTGGTCTCCAGAATCACCATCAAGCTTGGCCCATACAATTCTTTCGGAAGAATTCGGTACATCAGTGTCGGTACATACCACTACATTCATCTTGGGAATTTGAACGCTGGGATCCTCCATCAGTACTTCGACATTCTGCGATTTCAATACACGTTTGCCCAAATCCAACGTGATTCCATGTGGTCGCAGAAAATCCATTCCGAGAATGCAGTCATCCATAATGTTTGCGACCAGAAAATTATGTCGGAACACAAGGACTCCCAACTATATCTGGAGGTTGACCTCTCCATGGACAGGTGCAGTTTCTCCCGTAGCTGTCCGTAGTGAGAAAATTCTGCCCTTGTGAAGTAGTGGCTGCCTCACTAGGTCTGGTCGGCTACAACACGATGATGGTGGTGCTGGGGACGTCAATCCTCCTAGCCAACCTCTGCCCCACGAAGTTGGCTCTTACATGTTTCCCGACCCCTCTGCTTGAAGGGTTTCCATTCTGGGCTCCTGACTCGGTCTGGATCTCCTCCTAGCTGCACACCTGGACAATAGCTCGGTTTTCTTCGCTTCTTGCAGTCTCTTTGCAGGTGCCCCTTCTCTCCGCAATTCCAGCATCTAGGCGCACCATTTACATGCGGGTCTCACTCAATTTCGACGCGCTCACACCTGCACTCGTCTGCCACTATCTCACGGACCCGGGCAGTGGTACGAGTCACATTTTTCGCTGCCTCAAAGTTCAGACTGTAAGCCAATGCGTCCTTAACCGTTTGCTTTTGGGCTAAACACACGGCTTGTTGTAATTCCGGGTCCTTTAGTGCGCTGATGAATGCTTCTGTCGCTGCATCATCTCGATGTTCTGGGTCGTAGGCTGGGTACGCCAAAAGTGCTAGTTGCTCAATGTCTTGGGCTAGCTGCTGTAGGGTTTCACCAGACTTCTGCACCCGATGCCTTAGCTGTGACCGATAAATCTGCTTTAGATGATCATCTCCATAACGCATGTCGAGCGCATTCATTATAGCATTCGAGTTTGAGTGCAATTCAACGGGGATCGTCTGCAACAGCTCGGCAGCTGGGCCTCTTAGAGCAAGAATTGATGCAGTTGGTCGTTCCTGCTCATTCCAGTGATTTTCCCTTGCGGCAGCTTCAAACTGGATTTTGTAAATACTCCAGACCGTTTGCCCGTCGAATATTGGTGCTTGCACATTTCTAGATGAGCTTTGCGCTGCGGTTATAAGTGGGGCTGGTGAGGCGGTTACTACTGCCTTCGCTGCTTCCAAGTCCTTTTTCACTTTTTCCATCTCATGGTTGATTCTCTCCTCGACCTGGCTGATCTCAAGGTTGATTCTCTCCTCGACCTGGTATACCTTTTCCTCGACGCATTTAATTTGGCTGTTGAGACTACTGAGCTCCGCTTTTATTACGGTTGACTGTTTTTGCAAATCCGCCTTGATTTCGATCGCTTGTTGGTCCATTTTTGCTGATTGTTCATTAAGCTTCCTTGATTGTTCATTTAACTTCGCTGATTGTTCATCTAGCTTCGTAGTTAAATTGGATGACTGTTGTCGCTGCTCTTGCTGCATCAGCATCAACATTTGCATCAGCGCATTTTCTGGTTCCTTTGGTTTTGGTGTTTCGGCTTCACCACCTTCTGCGCCTTTTTCTGTATCTGTAGGCTCACCCGAATCCAGATACGCACCTTCCGATTCAATCGCGTCACGCAAGCGTGCAATCAGTATGGCCTTTGTACCTTGCGTGGCCAGATTTCGCTGTTCCAACTCCTCTTTGAGCTCCGATATGCTCAATTGATTGATTTTTAGATGTAAGTTTCCTGTAATTTTTATTGTTTCGGCAATTTTTCCACCAGTTTCCACGTTAATTCTCACTATTGTGCACTTCAAAAATGTTTAATCGTTTTCACTTCCAAAATTTTCTTTCTTACTTCTTGACTCCACTGTCGCGTGTTTCGGTTCGCGGCCAATAATTTTAATGTTCCGGGAAAGTGAAAACGCAATGTCTTTTAATTTAGGTTAAAAGAGTTTATTTAATTACAAAAATGCACAATAAACAATTCAACACTTTCACTAATTTTAATTTTCACTATTAAAAATCTAACACTTGTCCATAAATTTCTTATCGCAATTGTCTTCTAAATCACTTCACCATTACGAAAATCACTTTTCTATTACTCGAACAATATCGCTTCCCACACACTATCGCAGTTCTTATCGCGGTTGAATGAATGATTTCCCCATTCATTCAGCTCGCCTTTATATAGGGTCTCTAATCATTCAACCTAGTTTTCGTACATTGGTGAATTAGCGGGAACATTCCAGCAGTGAATGAATGGAGCAGTGACTCACTTTCAGATGTTGTTCATGCTTGTTGGGTTCTCGTGGTTTCGAGTAAATTCGTTTTGTTGATGTTCTTCATTGTTGTGAAAACAATTGCGACAGTAGCTCGCAGAATTATTTGTACATGTAACAATATATATATATATATATATATATATATATATATATATATATATATATATATATATTTATATATATATAGACATATAAATAGATATATGTACCTGTATATGTGTATATATATATATATATATATATATATATATATATATATATATATATATATATATATATATGTATATATATATATACATATATATATATATATATATATATATATATATATATATAAATATATGTATATATATATATATATATATATATATATATATATATATATATATATATATACATATATATACATATATATATATATATATATATATATATATATATATATATATATATATATATATATATATATATATATATACATATATATACAGAGGTGGCCAAAAGTGATCGGACAATACAAGAAACAAGCAATAAAATACTTTTACGAGCATAAGCTTTGAAATGAAATAAAAATTTTTCCCTTATATAAAAGTTACTTGTATTCTCAATTAATTGCACAAAAAAATAAAACAGAAATAAAAAGATTTTCACAAGAAAATTAACAACTAATTCAAATTCACATTGCATCAAGTGGACAAAAGTAATCGGACATTTTGAAAAGTGTGAAATTAGTCATTGAAGTTTGGAGCAATTCTTTTCTTTTCATTTCCGAGTTTAAAAGGGAATTCCCCTAATTATATGTTGATATGTGTTTTTCTGATATCAGTCATTTACTTGTCAGTTTTAAGTGAAGAAAGTTAAACATGGCTAAGAATCGCAAAGAAACCTGTATACATGAAAGAAAAGTTATAATAAAGTTGTATAAAGAGAATAAATCCTTTTCTGAAATATCAAAAATAATTGGAAGAAGTCGTTCGACAGTTTTCGATATCGTGAAACGGTTCAGAAAAAATAATCAGGTGGAAAACGAAATTAGGAATGGTCGACCATGTAAACTAACAGAGACAGACGCACGAAAAATCAAGAATTGTTAAAAAGAATCCGACTACAACGTCCAGAAGTATTAGGGATCAATTAGCAGATGTAAATGGTACCAATGTTAGTGCCCGGACTATTCGTAGAGCTCTCAGCCGTGCTGGTTATCAAGCGAGAGTACCTCGAAAGAAACCACTAATTAGCAAAGTTAATAAGAAGAAAAGATTATGCTTTGCAAAAGAATTTAAAAGCAAGCCGCTCGACTTTTGGACTCGTATAATATTCTCTAATGAGAGTAAGTTTAATATCTACCACTCCGACGGCAGGTTGTTGGTGTGGAGAACTCAAAATAGTGAGCTTCATCCCAAAAACATTCAACATACAGTAAAACACGGAGGTGGCTGTGTAATGGTCTGGGGTTGCATGGCTGCCAACGGTGTAGGAGAACTTGTTTTCATTGACGAACCTATGGACAAACTAGGTTACTTGTCGATTTTGAAAGAAAATTTGA
>OZ017738.1:309628568-309651068 GCA_963969285.1 Odontomyia ornata
AATGCCGCGACCAAGACGATCGAATCTTTCCCGACAAAGCCGTAATGCAAGAAGGATACGAAACACTGCAAATGAAAGGACTGAAGAAGAACAAGAAATTGAACGTGAACAGCGCCGCGTTAGTATGGCTCGACTTCGTGCTTCTCAATCACAAGAGCAAAGTGAGGCGGCCCGTGAAACGGCTCGGTCGACAATGCAAAATCGTCGAGCAAACAACAGAGGTCAACAAATAGATAATTTGCGACGCAGAACACGAGATCATTGGAACAATGCATTCATTCAAATCTATTGACTGCGTCACAAATGAAGATGAAGCCACCAACTATCCAATTGAATTTTTAAACTCCTTGGATGTGCCTGGCTTACCACCGCACAATTTACGCCTAAAGGTTGGCTCCGTAGTAATCATGCTTAGAAACATAAACCAACCAAAACTGTGCAACGGTACGCGTTTGGTGGTTAGAAAATTGATGAACAATGTAATTTACGCGACGATACTGAAAGGAAAATTCAAAGGTGAGGAAGTTCTCATTCCGATTTGCCGTTTGAATTTAAAAGACTTCAATTTCCGATCCGTCTTGCATTTGTCATGACCATCAACAAATCACAAAGCCAATCCTTAAAAGTTTGTGGTTTGAATCTAGAACATCCATGTTTTTCCAATGGTCAATTATATGTGGCATGTTCACGGGTCGGAAGACTATCTGCGTTGTTTGTTTTTGCGCCTAATAAGAAAACAAAAAATGTCGCGTATCACAATGTACTTAAGTGAAGAGCAACCTACGTACTGAAATGCAGAAACAATAATAAATGATTAATGTACTTCTTTTTTTTTCTAAGAAAAAAATTAACTTACTAAATTCGAAAATCGGCTTATTTATTGCCTTTAAGGCGGAACAGAGTTCGCCGGGTCAGCTAGTATATATATATATATATATATATATATATATATATATATATATATATATATATATATATATATATATATATTGTATATATATATATATATATACATATATATATATATATATATATATATATATATATATATATATATATATATATATATATAGTCGAACTTCGATAAGTCGAACTGCGATGTGACGCATAAAAATTTCGAGTTATCAAGACTTCCAGTTATCAATAATAATTGAACATACGAGTATGCGTGTACTTTTTTATGAATGAACATTGATGTATTTATTTCAGTAAAGGTATGTTACATAAGTGCCTTAATATCTAAGTTTAAAGAATGGCGTCTAGCCCAATCGAAGGAAATCGGGATAAAAGAAGGAAGGAAGAGGCACTTGATGGGCGTGGAGCATCAGACCATGGGTTCCAGACAGTGCTTACAAAAGGAGCGAAGAAAGCCGCAAAGAAACTCCTTCAGAAAAAGCCAGAAAGTGAAGTTCACACGGATACCCAATCAGAAAAAGGACCTGATGCAAAACAGGAGAGGCAGAAGCCCCGACGAAGACCCCGGCAGCAGGCACTTCTCGTAAAGCCCCAAGATGGCCGATCCTACGCGGAGGTACTGCGGGACATCAGGGGAAACGTAAGGCCCGAAGACACCAATACTACCATTAAAGTGGTACGACCAATGCGGTCGGGCAACATACTGGTTGAATTCGGAGCAGAGGCCGGCAATAAAGAAGCATTCTGCGACGCAGTAAAGAAAGTCCTCGGCAAAAGCGCAACTATAGCCCCGCTCGAGCAGATGGCAGCGAACGAAATACGAGACTTTGACTGCGTCACGGATCTGGCCGACGAGAAGAGGCCATCAAAAGGGTGTTCCCTAGCGTGGGAAGGATCAAAGCGAGACTGACACCAGAAAACAACAGGGGACAACGCATGGCCATAGTTGACTTGACCGAAAAGGACGCCGAACAATTCCTGAACAAAGGCAAAGTACGAATATCCTCGGGTCCGTGGGGGCGGCGCTCCCCAAAGAATGCTAGCCTCCAAGAGTGCTCTTGTCGACCGGCATTCCCCTGCGGGAATTTCCTCGGGTACGCGGGGGCGGAACTCCCCAAAGAATGCTAGCCTCCAAGGGTGCTCTTGTCGACCGGCATTCCCCCTGCGGGGGCGGTGAGAGTTATTGCAGGCATAATACCTGTCGCCCTCTTTGCTGAGAGCGCCGCGCTATTCACCTGCGCCGAAACGAGGATGCGAGGGAGACGGTTGTCCGCGAGGAGAGACAGCGCTCGCTCAACGATTGGCAGCAGTCTTGAGTCAATTGCACGAAGGGAAGGTGGACTGCGCGCCGCATCCCGGATGTGAGATTGTGGCTAAATCGAAGGCATAGTGAGACTGACTTCTATCTGACCCAGCTTTTGAGCGGGCATGGGTGTTTTCAGTCTTACCTGCACAAGATTGGTAAGTAACGTTCCCCCGATTTTCGGTTTTGACCAGGAGAGGAGGACAATGCCTGCCACACATTTTTTGCGGGTACAAAATGGGTCAGGCTGTGAAGGGAACTCAACAGGGAGACGGGAGAGCTCACCCCGGATAATATAATTGCGGTGGTGCTCGAATCGGTTGACAAATGGAACCAGGTGGCACATTATGTTGGGGCAGTCCTAAAATATAAAAGGGCCTCACAGCAGCCGGGGACGCTGGGGCTGGGGGATTGCTTTTCTGGCACTTCCTCTTCCCCTCTTCCCTTCCGCTAGGAAAGGGATCCCCCAGCTTGAAGGCGCCTCACAGCGTAGCAAAACGAGACCTAGCCCGAAGTAATGTGTCAAACGGTTCCAGACTGGGTTCTCAGGTTGACAGGGGAGGTGTTTAGTGGGTAGTCCAGTCGCCTTCTTGCGAGCAATGGAGTCCCACACTCTGTGCATAAATGGCATTCACCTCCCTACCACAAAAAAAAAACAAAAAATTTGAAACAGTACATTCAACATATATAAACAAAATTTTTTATTCAATATAAAGCCATTATAGGTGAAACACAACATCATTCAAATGTCCTCCACGGGACCTCTTACAGGCCTCAATCCTTTTGAGGTAATTTTCAATGACTTTTCGGCACATTTCCGGCAGTATCTAGGCCATAACTTCACGAATATTGGTTTTCAATGACTCAAGATTTTAAGGATCTTTCGCATAGCCCCATAAAAAGAAATCCAAAGGTGTTAGGTCGCAGGATCTTGCGGGCCAATTGACATCACTCAATCTCGAAATTACGCGTCCTGGAAATTTCTCTTGCAAAAGTGCTCGATTAACCTGTGTTGTGTGGCTTGTGGCTCCGTCCTGTTCGAACCACATGATCTCCAGATCATAATCTTCAATTTCTCTCCAAAAATAGGTAAGAATTGACTGTAATGGCTCTTCCTTAATCGTAATCAAAAAATACGGGCCAATAACACCATCAGACCATAATGCACACCAAACGGTCACTTTTCCGGAAGAAAAGGCTTTTCTGCGATCACCTGTGGATTTTGATAGCCCCATATGCGGCAATTCTGTTTATTTACGTAACCACTGAGCGAAAAATGAGCCTCATCACTAAAGAAAATTTGGTTCGAAAAATCGTTATCAAGGGTTTGTTGTTCAATCACCCAATTCGCATACATTCTGCGTTGTGATGGTCTTGAGGCTTAAGTTGTTGAGTGAGTTGGATTTTGTACGGATGGAGATGCAAATCCAAATGCAAAATCCGTCACAATGAGCCGAAAGACAAGCCCAAATGTTGAGGAATCGATAAATTCGGGACTTCCTCCACACTTTGAGCACCGACAGCAATATTTTCAGCAGAACGAATGTTGCGATGATGCACAGGCGTTGCAATATCAATCATCGATCCAGTCTCTTCAAATTTTCTCACTGTGTTCAAAATTGTTTGCTGTGTACGTCGATTATGTCGACCGTAATCGGCTCGTAAAGCCCTAAATGTTGATACAGCAGAATCACCATTTTTATAATAAAATTTAATAATTTTAACGCGTTCTTCGACTGTTAAACGATCCATATTTCTAAATGGCAAACCTTCAACTAAAAAAAACACGCTTTGGATGACACTTAATTCTGACAGATGTCAAATGGCAGGGTTATACTTTCCCAAACACGAAATGGATAACCCTGTATATAGAGAAACCTAATAAGATTCAATAGAGGTAAAATCAAGCATGAATAAGTGGTCAAAAAAATGAGACGTAATTTTTTTATATATAGAATGATAAGAACAAATGCATGAATATTGATATATTATCATTTCAAAACTTAATGAATAAAATGAATTGCTAGGCTAACCAAGTCTTTCCTTCCAGCGAAACCGTTCTTTTCCAGCAGGAGAATGTCGGCGAATGGTGAGTATACCGCCAAGAGGGTAGGGTTCCTGTAATCCGCGAATGGTTGGTTTCGCGTTGCGGTCGGTACGCGGTGCCATAGATCGTGTTCGCGTGTTTTTATTAGCGTAGATTTTTTTCGGTTTTGCCTTTGAATAGTATATTTCGGGCACCGCGCCGGTGATATTCGGGAGCGCGTATTTTTTGCGGTTGTTTGAATTTATTTCCTCCGGGATGAAGAGATGCAATTTAGAGTCGTCGATGGAATTTGTTCGATGAGTTTAAATCGGGCATGTGAACCGGTGGCTGAATTTTTGTATTTCGGACTTAGTCTGCTCACGTAAGAAACGCGACCGAAACTCCTCATCGAACTAGCTAGCTAGCCAGCAGCCACCTCGGAGTAGACTAAGAGTGTCCGGACTTGTTGACTTGATGGGTACAGTCCGTTGTCACGTTCCAAGACTACGTCTAGAACCGATGAGAAGTCGGTTTAGATTTCTTTAGGGAAGTCTCGATGTTCGAGTCATCCGAGACGTGTGTAAAATTATTACAAAATTTAATGGCCCCCAGGGCACTCTAAATTTAAACATATCTATTCAAAAATTCAAATTTTACATTATTGGCAGCGTAAATTACATTAAAATGAATATTTGTGATATGAACCAGCTATAAAAACCAATCATATTATAAAAATGCATATGATACAAAGAAACCAAATTTCATTTTTACTTCTGACTAAATTGTTCTATCCTAAATCAATAAATTTACATGGAATAATTCTACTTATTCTACTGTAAATATTTTAACTATATCCCTAAATATAGTTAAAATATTTACAGTAGAGTTAGTAGAATTATTCCATGTAAATTTATTGAGCTATATCCCTAAGTATAGTTAAAATATTTACAGTAGAATCAGTAGAATTATTCCTTGTAAATTTATTGATTTAGGATAGAACAATTTAGTCAGAAGTAAAAATGAAATTTGGTTTCTTTGTATCATATGCATTTCTATAATATGATTGGTTCTTATAGCTGGTTCTTATCACAAATATTCATTTTAATGTAATTTACGCTGCCAATAATGTAAAATTTGAATTTTTGAATAGATATGTTTAAATTTAGAGTGCCCTGGGGGCCATTAAATTTTGTAATAATTTTTATCTTTTTAAATTCGCTTTATGTTTGTAACATGTTAAGGATGGTTAAATGAAGGATATTTTCTTTCATTCATTCGTTAATTCTTTCGTAGTGCGCATACAGAAAAAATGTAGGTAACAAAAAATGTTACAATTTTTATGTGTGGCATACTATTTCGATTAGCTGGATGATCAAGAGCAATATTTGGGTTAAGCCCATTTTACTCATTCATACATATTGCCTATCGGTTTCGAATAAACATATACTAAAGTGTAAGTGAGTGAGTGGCTCTGGAGTACGTCATGAGGAAGCTACCTGTCGATACACGGGTTACATTACTATACAAGTCGAGCCAAGTAGTAGCCTATGCAGACGACATCTACATTTTGTCACGGTCATTAACAACTACCAAATAACTCCTCCTGAAACTCGACAGCGAAGCAAAACTAGTAGGGCTACAAATCAATGAATAAAACAAAACTCATGACGCAGTCGAAAAAAAACCTCAAATACACAAAATATCACACTTGGCGAATACAATACCGAAAATGTGGGCAAATTTGTGTATTTAGGCGCCAAAATAACGAAGACGGATAATGAATCAGACGAAATACGCCGAAGAATACAGCTCGCAAATAAAATATTTTATTCAGTTTTGACGATCTTCAAGACCAGCTGCATACACAGGAAAACAAAGCTCCAAGTATACAAATATGTGATAAGACTTCTATTATGCTATGGGTGTGAAACATGGACCCTAACCCAAGCATCTGCAAATATATTGAACGCCTTTGAGTGACGGGTCCTGAGGCGAATAATCGGAGCGAAGCTAGACGGGGACCAATGTCGAATTCGATACAGCCATGAGCTGTATGAAATTTTTGACGAACCGGAGGTCTCAACGATTGTAAGACTGCGGAAGCTGCAATGGGCTGAACAAATGAATCGTATGGACGAACAACGGATACACAAAAAGGTATTCGCTGGGAGAACTAAAGGCCGGAGACTAGTGGGGAAACCGAGAAAACGCTGGTCTGACTTAGTCGACGAAGAAACTTCATCGCTGCTCATATTTGAAAATTGGAGGATGCGGTCAATAGACCGAGACAGTTGGAGGCGCTATTTGCAGGAAGCGAAGGCCCGAGAGGGGCTGCAGTGCTACGAAGGAGAAGTGGTAATAAATAGTATAAAGGCTAATGAGCACAGCTGATAATGCGAACCATATTTCATGTAAATTCAAGCAGTTATATAAAACACTACTTCTTTCTGCAATTTTAAAGATGAGTTTTTATGGCAAAGTAACTTACTGTGGCTGTAAGTGTATGTAAAGGTGTGTTACGATCACAATCACATTCGGAAACAAAAGCCCCGCAGTGGAGTAACAATTTAACTGTATCCACGCATGGAAACCTAAACAACGAAATAATATGATGATAGTCAGCCTTTTCGATGCCAACTGCAAAATCACCTGCAAACGTCATTTGTATGGAAGTTATCCACAGGAGTTACACCATTCACAGCTAGATGCAACAGCGTTTGACCATCACGTAATTTCAAGTTCATTTTACACAGCATAAAAACTAATTTGTATAAAGTCGCTATGTCTGAGTCTCCTATTCTTTGGTTTGGTCTTTTGAGAACTTTCGTCAAAATTGTGAGGAGGTAGAGTGCCGTTACAATATTTTGCTCATATTCATCCTGAAAGTTATAGTAAATTAAGTCTAACAGAAACCTAGAAGTAATGCTTTTACCGAAATGACTTCGACATCATCCTTAGGCCCTGGATTAACCATTTTCTCCTTATTTCGCTCTATTTCTAAAATACATGATGCCAAAACTTTAAGGATCTGAAAATTAAATATTACACAAGTACAAAATATTAAATTAAAAGAGGTACATTGTTCACTCGAAGTGGAACGTTGATATGTATCATTTGTGAGAAGACTTGGGCAAATCTCAACAGATCTCTCTGAACTGAAAGCTACAACACGATATTAATGGAGGAATAATGCTCAACCCGAATTTTTTTTACCATATTTTCCTGTCGAATCTCTAGAGCATGCATCCATAAGCTTTCACACCTATCGAATCTTCGATTATCAGCACAAACCGCACCCCTGCAAAACAACACTATCTAAAATTTCATTTATTTTTAAAAATTGTGATTATCGTACCTAAATACGATCGGATGAGCTACTTCTGAGCATTTTCTTCCGAGAATCCGTTCACGGATCGCCAATGATTCCATATGCATTGAGTTGCTGTTAAATCGAATTGCTTGTAAATCCTGCCATAAATTAAATTAACTATGATAATTTATTTAAAATATTTGCTTACTTGCACCGTTTGACTTTCAACCCAATTTTCATAGGCAGGCACAGGGGGGTGTAAAGTTTTCTTCGTAACATCATTAGGATCTTCGTACCTTTACAAATAAAGAAAATGTGAATATCCTATCAATTTTGCGAACTCTTTCATACCTCAGCTCCATTGCTTGCATCAGGTAGTGAAAGGCTTTTCCTAAACTATAATTTTCTTTGTCATTTGCAAAGGATGCCCCCATTAGTTCCAAAGCATCTATTTTCTAAAATAAATTTCTTTTAATAATTAATTCCTATCCTAAAATGCCGAAACTAAAGGAAAAGGTTGAATTAAACATCATATTACCTCTTGTTTGGTCAATAAATTTGATCGCGTATAGAATAGTTCCACAACAGATTCTCGAGTTCTCTCCGCTGCAACAATCACCGGACTCATATCTGAAGAAAGAAAAACTGCTTACTGGAGTACTTTCTTTTAAATCTTTTTCTCACCAAACTCATTTTGTTTTAGTATTGCACCATAGTCTAAAAGTGCCTTACATATTTCCACATTGCCACATTCCGCTGCATAGTGTAAAGCAGTTGCTCCACATAGTGCTTGTTCATTTACATCAGCCCCCATTTCTAAGAGATATTCAACCTGCAGACAATCAAATGGGATTTAAAAGAAAAGACCGAGGGAGGTTTCGTTTTGTTAATAAAAATATCGATACTGGCTATTGGCATTGAATTTAATGAAATAATTTTCAATTAATTTATGAGGAGAATAACTGACTTTGTTTTCATTGAATTCATGACTCTACAACAACATTAATTTCTGTAGGCTTGACCTATGAAATACTCAAGTTCATCTATGATATCATTGAAATTTAAAAAAAAAAACATACTACGTCTACATGTCCTTTGTATGCAGAAATCATCAAGCAGGTGTTGTTGTATGCATTAGCTAAATTTACATCTGCCCCATTCATAACCAGATACCTAACAATGTCCATGCGACCTGTAAATGACAAGCAATACAAATGTTAAAGACATTTTCCTATAGAACGAACAAAATACGGAAATCGTTTAAGGAAAGCGACTCATTTATTTCTATAAATAAACATCGTCTCACTTGAATTTTTGATCCACGTGAGGCCAATGTCGCTTACCGTCAAAACACGCAGCACGAAGTGGCGTTGACTGTGCCTTTGTTTTGTGATTTATATTTGCACCATGCTTCACCAATAATTTCACAACGCTTATATGACCTAGAATACAGCAGGTTTAAGTGAATTAAATTTGCCATTGTGTTGATTTGGTCTAACTATAATATTTTGCTCTAACCTGAAGTTGCCGCACACCATAGTGCGGTGGCACCATTGACAACATGTCCGTCAAATTTAACCATACATTCTTTTTCCAAATCTGGGTTGTATTTGGACAAAAGGGTTGACACTACATTGTATCTTCCATTCTTTGCTGCCACTATAAATGGTGTAAAAATCTGTCCATCATCTTCAGTAAATTCCTACAACAAGTTTCAATAAATTCTTCACATATAAGGAAAATTGAAATAGAATTTATTTAATAATATCTAATCATAAATTAACAATCAAAATAGTAATACTTATACACGTAAGAAAGCGCGTACATTACAAATGTGTAAATTTTATTCCATCCCAATGTACTCAAACTTAAATGGAACCTGAGGCACTTAAACAATTCTTAACTAGGCTCCGCTAAACTTTCATCAATGAAGTGGCGATTTTTGGATATTTATCACAGTCGAAACATACTCAACATCGATGTTTATCTATATTATGTGTTAATCTTAATTAAATAAAACATGTGAAATTGTTTAAGCTTTATTAAAAATATAAAGAAAACAAATTTCGATAAATCGGGAAGTTACTTAATATATATTTCAATAGTTTTATTAACTGAATGGAGGCAAAGAAAATTTAATGAAGACTTTTGTAATATATATTTTCTTGATAAAAATGAAAAAAATTAAGAAAAAAATGTTTGCTATTTATTTTTAACATCCAATTTTTAGTGTAAAGGATGTAAATTGAAATTTTATTAGTTTTTTGAATTAAATATATTATTATATTATAATTTTTCAGTAGGTACACATTATACTTTGAAAACATAAATCCATCAAGATGGTGTCATTTTATGTATCGTAGATCACCTACAAAATAAAGATGTGATTTTGTACACTGTACTACACATGGAACTATGCTGTAATTTTCTTACAAATATGTATATTTATAATTTTTAGGGTATTGTAAAATAATTTTACGATATCCTGCTAGAATCGCGACCTGTCTGTCTGTCTGCCCATCCGTCCGTGTGTCATAGCAAGTTTTCTCGCAAACTACTCAAGCTAGAGTGATGAAATTTTGTACGTAGGTCAAAAGTAGTGCTGTCTTGAAAGCTGCTGTACAAACTTTATAAGGTATTTAAGGTCTCATATAGAGTGGTGGGCGTCCCTTAAAAATTTTTTTAGCTAAGGTAGCCGATATAGGTTTTGATAAGAACTTTATAAAACAGATCTAAAACTAATAGTATTTGCATTGAGGGCTGCAGGGTGAGGGGAAATGTACGAAATATTTCTTTCTTTCCATGTGTCAATATTCGAGTTTAACATGACTTTTACTCCTACAAAAATTTCTATTTATTAAGTCTTGTTTTGTTGATAATACTTGAAAATTTAGAAGACTACCGTTTGTTCAGAATAGTAGCGAATAAGATAATTAGAATTAAGAAAAGAAAAAAATATAACGACCAATTGAGAAGTATAGATGTAAGTTTAGCGAGTAACAACACAAGACAAGCATACAAAGCAGTGAAAAGCCAAGCCTGAAACGTGGTTATCAGCCCAAGACCACTGTAGTAATCGAGCAGACACACAAGCATACTGGTCGAAAACCTTCCTATCTCCTATCCAAAATTTTAATGGCAGATTTAGAAAAAAATATTTAATTACTTCCATTCATAATCGTAATTTGTAAAATAGTTTTCTTTCTTATTATTATTATTAAAGGCAATTTTATATCAATTTTCCTTTATATTAATATTTAAACGTTTCCCTTTAATTTTATTCTTCATGAGATTTAACATTTATTACTATTTAGAATCTTTTTCATGTTTCTTTACTTCAGTTGATTTTTCTTGAAAAATTTTAAATCTACCAATTAAAATTTTGAACATGGAAACACTGATTTAGTGCACCCCAACGGTGTATTACATTACCGAGGACAAGCGAACTAGACTAAGCGAGCAGCTGATGGATTTACCGTGTACACGGGAATCGACAGAAAGACATGTTTGGGACGGATCGTGGAGTTTGACTTGGACGGCGACGCGGCGTGGAAGCGAAGAACGACTGCAATATTTTCTTTGCCGCGTCTTAAAGTCGGGAATATTTGGGGAATTAGATTAAATTAGATTCCCAAATCATTTTAAAGTTTATAAAACGTATATGTGAGTTGTAAAAATGGATTTGTTTACTGCTTGAAGTGTTCAGAAGCACCCTTTGAAAGTGAAAATTTGCGGCTCCATTTGTCTTCCGTCCCGCATATAGGATCTCGACACCCCACTCGTCAAATCAATTCAAAGTTGAATTTGTGGTTGCCTTCAAGGTCCTTTTGATAAAATGTCTTCCTTTTGATAAAATATTGTAACGAGTGAAAGTGACATGGTTAGAAAAACAAAGGTAGTGCAATTATAACCGGCAAGCATATAACACGTCAATGCTTAATTCCCCAGTAGTCGTGGATTACTTTGATAGTATTTCTACTAGTTCAATGATGGTGTTCTCTTTAAAGATGCAATTTTTCCCCAAAACACCTACCCATTAACAAAACTTCAACAAAATGTGTTCCTTTTCTTCCCATTGAAATTTCAAGTAAAATAATCATGAAATGCATTCATATAAATTCAGTGTAGAACGCATTCATTATCTTCAAATTGTTTTCTTCATTTAAGCCGTATTCTAAAGTGCATGCTTTCCCGCGAGAGCCCTCCCGATGAGCATTTCATCAATTTAATTATGATGGATTGTCATAGTTAGAATGCCGTCAACGGTTGTTCCCGTTACACGTGGACTCTCTACCAACCTGGGGCTCAATCGATAACACATCAAAATCATATTTAACGGATTACTCATCGATTATTGTTAGCGCACTACGGCATCTGATTAACCCGTTTCCATTATCGAAAGAGATCAATAATCGTTTCATTACATATTTGGGATGGTGATATAACGCTATTGCAAATTGATACTATTACGAATACAACAAATGAAACGTTGACAGCACGAATTAGTATATCGGATCGTATATTCGAACGTGCCGGCTCGCGACTGAAAGAAGAAATTCTAGGCGATATACGAGAATGCAGAACAGGTGAAGACCTAGATTTAGTGAAAAATACGCAACAGCTGCCGAACATACAGTGTATTCCTGCTATAGAAGCGTGCTGTGCAAAGCAAAAGATTTAAATTTAAAAGCAATCGCTTTATGTACAAAAGTGCTACTCAACGAAATTTTCCACCGGACTTAGAAGCGTACTATACGGAAATTCTTAGAGCAATCAAAAACCGGAAATTGTGATACTGTGCTTAGAGCCTCATCAACAGGGTATTTATGAGGTGCCAGCACCGCTCTACTTTCCTAGAAATCGTTTAGAAGAGAGTAGTGCACTTTGGCAATTGCCAAAAGATATTGGTGGAATAAACGGTGAACCGCAATATACAGATCGTCAAATACGTATAATTCATAATCCACATCATTCAATCACAATGATTGGTGGTCGTTTTCATTTGCATCCTGCAACAAAATCTAAGTTTTGACTTAATAGATGTCGGGATTTAGTAGACGAATGTTGTTCGAGTAGATTTTTCTTGCATCGGGAGACCGATCACTTAACTCCGGCTAATCGATGTCCCGTTGTCGTTTCGTCGTCTTCAATGCGAAATAATAGTTCTTTGAAGCGCCGATCAGTGCCCGGGAAAGATTCTACATTAACCAAGAGTGTTTTGCATCGGAAATGCTCAAAGGAATTTGACGAGTTGGGAATGTTGGACGTTATTTTGATTGCACCGCAGCTAATTTTTCGTATCCATCATGCGAATGCAAGGAAGGCTACATGGGTGAAAGATGCGAAGTGAAAGGTTTTTCAATGGTTTGTCCACTGCAACAGGTATTATTGCCAAATTAATTGTAACGTATTTCTTAAAAATAACTTGGAAGATAGCTAATATTTTTTGTCGCTAAAACAAATGTTCAAATTGTACCAATATTCTTTTTTTTGCTTTGCACTCATAAAACAATATCACAAACATAAATTCAAGTTTTATTGAATCCAGCTTGAAAACCTGTTAAAATTTCTATTAGGCTAAAATATTTAAATAGGAAAATTCATTGCATGAAGTTAATGGTGTGAAATTTGTGAACATTTTTCTTTTCTTTTTTGGGCAAAAAGCATACTTAGCATTTTCTAATTTACCAAATTTATATTTTTAACAATTAATCTTTATCATATACATATTTGTGAGTATAAAATATTGTTTGTGATGTTGTTACTTATATCGTATTTTCAGATGTAAAATATATAAAAGCACATGCTAAGGGAAATGTAGTGCGGCAGTTTTATCAATAGATATCAAGTCGGGAGCATTAAATATCTTTATTTGAGTTATATTTATAGAAAATTCTACGATATAATCCTTAAAAATTAAATAGATAAAAATAAAGAGAACAATAAATGGAAATCAGCATATATATTGAAGATCGACATGTAATTATTGTTACGTTAATAAAAACCATGAATTCGGTCGGTCTTTCCATTTCAATCGACCTGACTGGATATAGGACCCGAATCGGTGGCAGGCTCCTCCACTAGAATGGGGTAGCCATCGGGCGCGCTCCTCCGTTTCTTTTGTTTAACACGGGCTCTTGCCGGGTAGAGTGGCCTTCTCCTCGCGTGCCCTTTCATGATATAGGGTTATGTGATTTCATTGCATAACGCTATAGCATAAATCATTCTCATTTGAGGGAAAGAGTCATACAAAGTTCTTTGGTATGAGTTTTTCACTAAAATGGGAAATACATGGCCACGTCTATCTACGTTTGGACGTCTACAGCTCTGCTACTAAATCCTACATACACCACCTTTGTGAGGACGTACGAGGGTGAAGGCGAGTCTTCCGTGCCTGATAACGGAATCCAAGTAATATGTCGCCGGAATGGAGGTTGGGCAATGGGCTAACTTCCCGTCACTGTAAAACCCTACAATGTTTCGAAATCTAGAGAAGGTCTCGAAGACTATGGCACTGGATCCTGGAATGTTAGATCACTCAATTACCCTGGCGCTGTTGAGGACCTTTTACAACAGGCCAGTCAATATAAATTAAAAATACTGGCAATCCAGGAAACGAACTGGATTGGAAATGATGATTCAGACATGCGATCACATACAATATTCAAAAGTGGGAAGTCTACTAGAAAATGAGGATTCGGAGTGGCCTTCATTGTAGATAGGGAGTTCAAATCGCACGTTATTGATTTTAACGCAGTTAATAAACGGCTGTGTGCGATCCGTATAAAAGCGAAATTCTTCAAAATCTGGGTGATCAACGTACACGCCCCGACTGAAGAAAAGGACGAAGAAACGAAGCAAACGCTCTACAATCACCTGGAAAGACTAGTCGACTCATTGCCTAAAAACGACACAAAAATAATTCTGGGTGATGTCAACGCTAAGGTTGGCAATAGGCTATCCCACCGGGGAACGACTGGAGGATATAGCCTCCACGATGAAACAAATGACAACGGCCAGCGCCTGATTGACTTTGCATGTAGCAGAAGTCTAGTCATATGTTCCACTTGCTTCCCACATCGAAGCAATCATAAAATGACCTGGGTATTGTTATGCTATATAGAAATGTCGACAATCGTTTAAGCATTCGCACTCCGCCAAATGTTATACGGTCAAGCACATTCGCCCATTGTCATCAAAACACGTACTTGTCGACCAATGGCAAGCGAAAAGACTTCATAATTTGCTTTACATAAGCCATAATATTAGCGACGACGACGACTATGTACATGAGAAGCTTCGGGGTGTGCTTCCAGCGGAGTGACACTGTGGAGAGAACAGAAAAGCTAAACAAAAGCTTTTCCTCGCCTGATTTCTCCAATTCCGCCAATTCGCCGCAAAAGTTTCACCATGCGAGCAAGTGAGACGGAGCGGGGAGGAAGAAGCTTTCGTGGAACGAGAGCGCACGTTTCGACTACTCAGCGAATTTAGGGCGAATTGAGGCCGCAGAATCGTTTAAAAGCAATTGATCGAGCGAGAAGCAGAGAGCAGTTACTACAACAGGAAAGCGGTGTTCGAGCCAGTCGGTGTGTAAAAGTAATCCGTTCGTACTCTTGAAAGTTTCGTTCCGGTGCAACTGCGGAATATCTTCGCTAATTAGTTAGATGGTGAGATGTAGGCTTGAGCCGCGAACCTCATTCGGCTTGAGGGCGTTTTACGCTGTGTAGCCACCATCAACTAACTCTACTTTCTCCCAGGCATCCTCCGTCCGTGAAGACACCGCCAGACGCACGGGTGAAGCGTGCCGAGCAAAGCGTATAGAGTTGAGCCGTGCCCAGGAGAATAGGAGCACCCCAGCAAGACCAACGCTCGCCAGCGTGTGTATTCCGACCTATCGGGTGGCAGCCGGAGTAACCGCAGCGAGCAGCCCAGGTGCACGCCATCGTTCGCCCAAGAAGAGTCTGGAGGAGGCACTCCGGGAAAACACCAGGGCAGGCCCACGGCCCATCACCCGTGAGGAGTACTTGGCCAGATTGAAGGCGCCGCTGGACACCTCCGTCCGTGAAGTCAACTACGAGCGAAGGCGCGGCGGTCGACGGGAGCAGTTACGGCAGCAGCTCCACGAATACAGGCGGCTCGCACGCATCTCGACCACCACAGCAGAGCGGACCCAGTGGCAACAGAAGGTAACGGAGCTGCGGCGCCACATCAAAATCGAGGTGAAGGATCGTCTACGCGCAACTAAGCGCAACCAAGCAATTGTAAAAAACAAGACCATTAAAAATAAATATTAATTAACTTTGAGCTGGGTGTTTCCTTTTGGCAAATGAATAGAGTTTGAGGCAGTTAAGGTAATCTGTAGGTGGCGAGGCTGAGTAGTGCTCAAAGTACCAGAACAGGACATCCCGGAAAAGGCTGAGAGGATCCTGTGAGGTATGAAATATACAACATAACAGTATCACCGAGTGGTAACACACACACAAAACCAGATCGACAATGTTCTGATCCAACAACGTTGGGCCTCGAGCATACTTAACATCCGTACATACCGAGGAGCCAATTGTAACTCAAATCATTACGATCAAATTAACCTATCGATGTCGTATGTCAAAGGCGTAATCGGAGAAGATCAGACCGCTACAAAAATTTGACATCGAAAGGCTCCAAACAGCGTCTGTGGCCAAAAATTTCACGGAGAACCTCGACAACCAGCTGACTAGACATCGCTAAAGACAAGCAACGAGATCTGGATGGATGTGAAAGTGGATATAAAGACCTTGGCAGAACAAACGAGAACATATGCCGAAAGAGTGTGTAGTAATCGAGCAGTCATACAAGCAAACTGCCTCGAAAACCCTGCTATCTCCTATCCAAATTTGTAATGGCAGATTTTCAAAAATATGTAATTATTTCCATTGTAATTGTAATTTGTAGAATAATCTTTCTTCTTATTTTTATATTACATTTACTTTATATCAAATTTTCCTCTATATTAAAATTTAAATGTTTTCCTGTAATTATATTTTCCATGAAATTTAATTAATATTACTATTTAAAATTTTCATTTCTTTACTTCATGTAAATTTCTTCACTTCATGTAAATTTTCTTCACTTCATTTAAATTTCTTTACTTCATTTCAAATTTCTTTAGTTCATTTAAAATTTCCCTACTTCAGTTAAATTTTGGTGTTAAAAAATTTAAACCTGCCTACAACAATTTAGGATGTGGAAACACTGATTTAGTGTAGGCCAACGGTGCATTACATGAAAAAATGCATTCAGCTGAGTGGGCAGCTGATGGAATTTTACCGATAGCAACACGGTGAAAAGGAAAAGAAAGACAAGTTGGACGGAGCCAAAAGAAAAGAAAACAGGGAGTCTGCTCGAGATTGCGCATCAGCGTACACGCCGCGGCGGTTCGGTGCGATGGTTAGTACATATAGTCTAGGAGTACAGTTTTTCGGTTCTGATACTAGTTAGCGAGAAATTAGAAATTCGGCGTTAAGCCCGATATTAGTGTGAAGTGCAGTGCAGATATCTTTTCTCGCGATATTTCCGTTGTTCTGCGGCTTGTTTTCGCGGCAATTCTAAATAGCATACTTGATTGTTATTAGTATCGTGATCGACTTGGTACTAGTGTGGCCTAGAAAGTGGTCAAATAGCGTCTCTTGCTCGGGCGTACATGCCGAGTGTGATCAATAGGATTATGATTGCGCACCCACGATGACTAAATCGCGCCCATCTTACTATGGTAAAGTGCCGGTAACCAATTTTGGAACGAATAACTTCCCTATTGGCTTGGACAACTGTACAATTCAGCTGGAAGTGGTATGTTTAAAATATGGCGATGTTGTGAATGGCGTGGTGTTGGGCAGAGGAAGGTCAGAGCAGCGGGATATTAGAAGGTATTGCAAGCTCTCGTGTTCGCCTTGAAGTGAGTATTGTTTTAAACTTCTGCCAGGAAAACGGGACGCATTCGAAGTGGCCGTGTAATAGAATTGAACAAATCCACATGCGACTCGTAACCTACCATGTCAATGAGTCCAACATATCGGTTATTTACTAAGTAGTCAAGGATGTTAAGCAATGTCGGGATTTAGTAGACGATTGTTATCGAGCAGATTCTTTAAGCATCGAGGACAAGGCACGGAAATTTAGTAGCGGATTATTTATGTTACCTCTTCGACTTATGCAATTATTTGAGATGACTACGGCAATATAAGATCAAAGGAGTATTCGGAAAATAAAAGCATAGAAGGCGGAAAAACAGAAAAGAAAGAATAAGTAGTGTTCCGTTCGCAATGAATTTGTATCGAAAAATCGATCATACTCGAGTAGACGTTTTATTGAGTGATTTACCAAGCTAAATGTAAATTTTTCTTTCAATAAGGCTTTAACAAAAGACTAAACTGAGGTCAGAATCGTGTAAAAAAATTATATTGGTCCAAATGAGAATTCGAGATAATGGTAATTAATAAAGCAAATGGAGAAATGACCTGAAACAACATTGTTCACTTATAAAAACCTCTACCAGATAAATTAGTGACTCATTTGCTGTGTCATATTTGTCCAGAAATTCTTGAGTTTTTCCGCAAATGCCTTAATCATAATTAGAATAAAATGATTTGTTAAAAATAAACCCTTCCGTCGTTCCATTCGGCCCCTATGACCGGGTATAGGACCCTCTACGATGGTAGGCGGTTCACTGAAAATGGGCTAGCCATCGGGCGCGCTTCACCTATTTTGTTGTTTTCAGGGGTTCTTGCCGAGTTGAGTGGCCTTACGCTCATGTGCCTTTTTTATGGCATAGGGTTATGTGACCCGATCACATAATTCTATGGCATAAATTGGTCACATATATATTTCTCGTTGATGGGAGGGCTCATGCAAAGTATGTTTGTATGAGTTTCCGCTCAAACGGGAAATATGCAGCCACGTCAACATTTGGATCTTATCCCGGTTGGGCGGGTGCGAGGGGGCACCACATCCATCCGGTTGCCCCACTCTTATTTGTGGGTCATAAGAATCGTCGAGTAACGACGAAGTCTCCCCAAGTCCGTCTGTTTTGACTCGTTTCGACTTGTTCTTTGACCAAGCAATTGCCGTCTTTAAGTAGTTACCTACATTTTTTCGACATCGGTCGACCTTTTTTGAGACCCGAGAATTCGTGAATGCGAAATTCTTTTGTAGTGGGTCCTTGTGCTGGGGGAATGAACCCGCCCCACGACACCGCAACGCTAGCCTGCCAGCACATTCACGCGTCCCCAGACAAGGCTAATCTCGGCTGATATTACCATCCTCTTTCGCCGAGGCAGCAGACCATCGCTACAGTCCTGTACGGAAATTCGTACCTACTTTCACTACAAGTGGAGCCAATCAATTATATTCCCTTGCCACAAACAGGTGACAAGTTGCAGTGCGAACATTATAGAGCCATATCACTTCTTTGTACCTTAGATCTTAGAATATAAAACAGATCATATTGGGGAGTATCAAGGTGGTTTTAGAGCAGGTAGATCGACAATAGACCAATTGTTCATAGTCAAGCAAGTACTTGAGAAATGCTGGTAGTTCAACATAGACGTACACTAAATTTTCCTTGACTTTAAGCAAGCATTCGACAGTATTGATCGTAACGTACTGTACCAAATAATGCTTTGCTTTGGCATCCCAGCCAAATTAGTCCGTCTTACCAAAATGATAATGACGTCGACGAGCTTCCAAGTCCAAGCAGGGAGATGGGCTGGCTCCATCGCTATTCAATTTGGGTCTGGAATACATTACTATACAAGTCGAGCCAAGTAGTAGCCTATGCGGACGACATCAACATTTTGTCACGGTCATTAACAACTGCCAAAGAACTTTTCCTGCAACTCAACAGCGAAGCAAAACTAATATGGCTACAAATCAATGAAAATAAAAAAATAGCTCATAACGCAGTCGAGGAAAAATAACTCAAGTACACAAAATATCACCGTTGGCGACTACAATATCGAAAATGTGAGCAAATTTGTGTATTTAGGCGCCAAAATAACGAGAACCGGTTATGAAAGAGACGAAATACGCCGAAGAATAAGGCTCGCAAATACAATATTTTATTCATTTTCGACGATATTGAAGACCAGTTGTACACACAGGAACACAAAACTCCAAGTATACAAATCTGTGATAAGACCTGTGTTATGCTATGAGTGTGAAACATGGACCCTAACCCTGCATCCGCAAATATATTGAACGCCTTTGAGCGACGGGTCCTGCGGCAAATAATCCGAGCGAAGCTAGACGGGAAGCAAAAAAGGTATTCGTTTGAAGAATTGAAACAAGGATCAAGGAAACGCAGGTGGACTCGGTCGACAAAGACAGTTAATCGGTGCTCGGATTTCGAAATTGGAGGACCGAGACAGTTGGAGGCGCTATTTGAAGGTAGTGACGGCCCGAGAGGGGCTGCAGTGCTAAGAAGAAAATATTCGAGTGCTCTTCTGGGAATAAGATTGTTAAGTTTGAACACTGAGTGGATTAATTTGCAGAGCTTTATTTGTGGTAGGGAGGTGAATGCCATTTATGCACAGTGTGTGGGACTCCCATGCTCGCAAAAAGGCGACCGGACTACCCACTAAACACCTCCCCTGTCAACCTGAGAACCCAGCCTGGAACCGTTTGACACATTACTTCGGGCCAGATCTCGTTTTGTAACGCCGTTAGGCGCTTTCAAGCTGGGGGATCCCTTTTCTAGCGGGAGGGGAGAGGGGAAGAGGAATTGCCAACTAAGCGATCCCCCAGCCCCAGCGCCCCAGGGCTGCTGTGAGTCCCTTTTATATTTTAGGACTCTCGAGCATAATGTGCCACCTGGTTCCATTTGTCAACCGATTCGAGCATCATATTATCCGGGGTGAGCTCTCCCGTCTCCCTGTAGAGTTCCCTTCGCAGCCTTACCCATTTTGTGCACGCAAAAAATGTGTGGCAGGCACTGTCCTCCTCTCCTGGGCAAAACCGACAATCGGGGGGCCGTTACTTACCAATCTTGTACAGGTAAGACTGAAAACACCCATGCCCGCTCAAAAGCTGGGTTAGATAGAAGTCAGTCTCACCATGCCTTCGATTTAGCCACGGTCTCACATCCGAGATGAGGCACGCAGTTCACCTTCCCTTCGCGCAATTCACCCAAGACTGCTGCCAATCGTTGAGCGAGCGCTCTCTCCTCACGGACAACCGTCTCCCTCGCATCCTCGTTTCGGCGCAGGTAAATAGCGCGGCGCTCTCTAGCAAGGAGGGCAACAGATATCACGCCTGCAATCACTCTCACCGCCGAGTCGGAGACTGTTGGATACGAAGATGCAATTCTCGGTGCTCCTCTTCTCTGTACCTGTGCCAAACGTTTTCGGTATACCTCCTTGCTGAGAGCGTCGCCCCACACCTCTGCTCCATACAGTAGCACTGACCCTACAGCACTCATGCTTTAAAGTTCAGTGTTTGCGTCATCTAGAAAGGATATTAGTTGATTAAGTAATTTTTTTATTATTCTTGTTGAAAAATTGGCTATTGTATAGTTATTTTTACAAATTTCTTATTTATTCCTTAGAGTTTCGAAGTGTTTGCAATTTAGCATTCTGAATTTGAGGTCATCAGTAATATTATACCACTTGCGCGCTTAGGAGAGAGCCACTTTTGCTTTATTTAATCTTTTGTGATTATATGCTCTATTTAGAATTCTATTGATTTGTTTTTGAATATTTTCTATTGCGGTGACATAGTGAAGCCATGATCTCATATTCAGGAGATCTGTTTGTAGCGATAATATTCGTGCGTCTGTGTTAATTTTTTTTTTTTTTTTTGATAGAATCATCCCATTCTAGAAATCAATCCACGTCTAATCCTTCAATAGTAGCTAGTTTGGCCACTTTATCTTCTATTCAAAAGCATAGATTTTTCGGATTTGGGTATCCAGTATACTTGTAAAAGGAGTAGGAAGTTTTGTTTGTCATTTCAAGTTTTTTTCTGGTATTTTTCTTTAATTATTTTATGATTTGTATTGTTAGCGATTTCTTTTATTGCATTCTTGGAGTCTGTAAAAATAGCAAAAGTGTTACTGGAGCTTGTTTCTATCGATGCTATTGACTTCATACAGGTATATAGCTACGACTTTTAAATCTCTGGGAGCGTTATGAATGGTGTTGTTTTTGAAGCTTTCATTGATTGAGTTTAATAATGAAATTTGTAATTAGTAATTTTATTATATTGTAGTCAATAGCGTTCTCGCAAGATTTTTTGAGTTCATGTATTTTAAATGGCTCAGCTTGTCCAATGTTATTGGGTAAAATAGAGGTTCAAAGTGTGTTTAAAGGGTCGTGTTTACTCTCTATCATTTTGAGAAATATTGAGTTATTTTCAAGACCTTGTTGATATCTAGGATTATTATTGTCGTTATTTTTTATTGACCTTACGAGGTTCCAAAATTGTTTGAAATTGCCACTTTGATTGATTTTCTTTACATTACGAGTATTATTCTAAAGTTATCTTTTAGCTGTTGAAACACTTTCTTTCTGTTTCTTTTTGAGTTCAGAAAAGTTGGTTTCATTTTCAGAGCTTTCAAGTTTGAAAAAGTTAGTTCATACTTTAGTCTTCTTTCTCCATAAAATCTTGATTTCTTTGGACCACCACAGTTTGGAGTTGTATTTGAAGTTTTTGGTTTTGAGCATATTATTTTGGATTATATTGTTGATGTTGTCTGATAGGCTGTTGGTGAAATTTATAATGTTAATTCCCTCTATAATTTTATTTCAGTTACGTGTTACGGTTCTGTTTTTATTCCAGGCATTTAAGTTTAGCCACAACCACACGATTGCCAATATTATATTTTTTGTTTTCTATTGTGTCCGGTATTCTTGTTTATTTGCAAAAGTAATATCAGACGTTGATATTTGTGTATTTTGTAGATTTACTTTTCTG
>OZ017738.1:309653568-309661171 GCA_963969285.1 Odontomyia ornata
TTCCAAACTTTATATCAGCTGGCAGACGAATAGTCTTTCCAAAAATGACTTTGGCTGGGGCTTGGCCCGTCGATGCATGTTCGGCAGCTCTGTACGCCATCAAAAATAGTGGGATATGTCGGTCCCAGTCCCTTTGGTTCTCGTCAACCATCTTGGCAAGGTGTTTATTGAGCGTGCCGTTGAAACGTTCGACCATTCCATCGGATTGGGGATGCAGCGGTGTTGTCCTCGTTTTCCGTATTCCGAGCAGCTCGCACATTTCGCCAAAAACTAGTGACTCAAAGTTTCGGCCTTGATCCGAATGTAATTCGCAAGGTACGCCGTACCTACTGACCCAATTTAACACTAGCTGTTCGGCTACAGTAGTTGCTTCCTGGTTGGGAATGGGGTAGACCTCGGGCCACTTGCTGAACTAATCGGCTACAACGAGCGTGTATCGATTTCCCCATTCAGATTCAGGAAAGGGTCCAGCGATGTCAACAGCAATCCTTTCAAACGGTACCCCCACGTTATAGGTTTGCATTTGTCCTCTCATTCGTCGTTTTGGACCTTTGACGGAAGCGCAAATTGTGCATCTGCGACACCAGTCCTCTACGTCTTCTCGAGCGTGGAGCCAGTAGAATCTTTCCCGCAATTTCGCTAAGGTTTTGTTAACACCAAGATGGCCTCCCGAGGATCCTTCATGCATTTCCTTAACCACATCGTGGATTCGGCTTTTGGGTAGTATAGTTTGCATCCTATAGGAGCTGCCATCCGCCGTTTCCCATTTCCGCTTGAGTACACCACCCTCCACCTGAAGGGAGTTCCATTGTGCCCAATAGCTTTTCAGGGTTGCGCCATGCGTTGAAACGTCCTTCCACTCAGGTCGCCCAGTCGTCTCCTTCCATACGAGCAATGGTCCGATGTCTTCATCGGCTAGCTGAGCATTTCGAATCTCCTCCGATGACCAACCTTCATCGAATTCGGCCGTTATCACTCGCAGATCAACGGTCGGCTCCTTTTCCTCAATCCGCCGGCAGTGCTTGCAGTTAGCTGCACATGGATGATGAGATAGTGCGTCAGCAATTCCATGAACTCTGCCCTTGTGAAGCAGTTGGGGCCTCACTAGGTCTGCTCGGATCGTCGATCGGGTTGCACTAGTGTCGTTTGTTAGGGTGCAATGTTCCTCATCAACTTGACCCGGAAGGCATCTGTCTGCTTCTCCACGATGTTGCCTTGGCACGGTGCTGGGGATGTCGATACTCGTGGCCAACGTTCGCCCCACGAAGTTGGCCCTTGAAGTTTGATTGGCCTCCATTCTAGGCTCCTGACACGGTCTGGATCTCCTCCTAGCTGCACACCTGGACAATAGCTCGGTCTTCTTCCCTTCTTGCAGTCTCTTTGCAGGTGCCCTTTTTCCCCGCAATTCCAGCATCTAGGCGCACCATTCACCTGCAGCTCTCACTCAATTCCCACGCGCTCACACCTGCAATTATCTGCCACTACCTCGCGAACCCGGGCAGTGGTACGGGTCACATTTTTGGCTGCCTCAAAATTTAAACTATAAGCCAATGCATCCTTGACTGTTTGCTTTTGAGCTAACCGCACGGCTTGTTGCAATTCCTTGTCCTTTAAGGCGCTGATGAATGCTTCTGCTGCTACGTCATCTCGATGTTCTGGGTCGTACGCTGGGTAAGCCAAAAGTGCCAATCGCTCAATGTCTTGTGCTAGCTGCTGCAAGGTTTCGCCAGACTTCTGCATCCGATGCCGTAGCTGCGCCCGGTAAATCTGCTTTAGATGATCATCTCCATAACGCATGTCCAGCGCATTCATTATAGCAGCCGGGTTTGAATGCAGCTCAACGGGGATAGTCTGCAAAAGCTCGGCAGCTGGGCCTCTTAGAGCAAGAATTAACGCAGTTGCTCGTTCCTGCTCATTCCAGTGATTTATCCTAGCGGCTGCTTCAAACTGGATTTTGTAAATAGTCCAGACCGTTTGCCCATCGAATATTGGTGCTTGCACATTTCTAGATGAGCTTTGCGCTGCTGTTATAATTGGGGCTGGTGAGGCGGTTACTATTGCCTTCGCTGCTTCCAAGTCCTTTTTCACTTTTTCCATCTCATGGTTGACCTGGCTAATCTCAAGGTTGATTCTCTCCTCGACCTGGTATACCTTCTCCTCGACGCATTTAACTTGGCTGTTGAGACTACTGAGCTCCGCTTTTATTCCGGTTGACTGTTTTTCCAGCTTCTGTGCGATGTCTGCCTTGATTTCGAACGCTTGTTGGTCTAGCTTCGCTGACTGTTCATTTAGCTTCACAGCTAAACTGGATGTCTGTTCATTTAGCTTCGTCGTTAAATTGGACGACTGTTCATTGAGCTTCGCAGTTAAATTGGATGACTGTTGTCGCTGCTCTTGCTGCATCAGCGTCAACATTTGCATTAGCGCATTTTCTGGTTTCTTTGGCTTTGCTGTTTCAGCTTCACCACCTTCTGCGCCTTTTTCTGCATCTGTAGGCTCACCCGAATCTAGATACGCACCTTCCGACTCGATCGCATCACACAAGCGTGCAATCAGTATGGCCTTTGTACCTTGTGTAGCCAGATTTCGTTGTTCCAACTCCTCTTTGAGCTCCGATATGCTCAATTGATTAATTTTTAGATTTAAATTTCCTGGCATTTTTATTGTTTCGGCTATTTTTCCACGTTAACTTCCACAATTGTGCACTTCAAAAATGTTTAATCGTTTTCACTTCCAAAATTTTCTATCCCACTTCTGACACCATTGTCGCGTGTTATTGGTTCGCGGCCTATAATTTTAACGTTCCGGGAAAGTGAAAACGCAATGTCTTTTAATTTAAGTTAAAAGAGTTTATTCAATTAAATAAAATGCACAATAATCAGTTAACACTTTCACTAATTTTAATTGTCACTATTAAAATTATCTAACACTTGTCCATAAATTTATTATCGCAATTGTCTTCTAAATTACTTCACTATTACGAAACACACTTTTCTACTACTCGAAGAATATCGCTTCCCACACACAATCGCAGTTCTTCTCGCGGTCGAATGAATGATGATCCCCCCATTCATTCAGCTCGCCTTTATATAGGGTCTCTACCTATTCACCCATTTCTCGTTTATTGGCGAATGTTCTACCGAGAGGTACCTGGTTGATTCGAGAAAATTAATGAATGGAGTGACGTCACTTGCAGATGTTGATCATGCTTGTTGGGTTCTCGTGGTTTCGAGTGAATTCGTGTATATATATATATATATATATATATATATATATATATATATATATATATATATACATATATATATATATATATATATATATATATATATATATATATATATATATATATATATACATACATATATATATATATATATATATATATATACATACATATATATATATATATATATATATATATATATATATATATACATACATATATATATATATATATATATATATATACATACATATATATATATATATATATATATATATATATTATATATATATATATATATATATATATATATATATATATATATATATATATATATATATATATATATATATATATATGTGGCGGCACGAGATGTCCCGCCATCAGCACCTCCTTCACGGCGCAAACAAACTCTCGTCCCTCGCCAAATCTATACTTGCCAGCCCAAATCGTCCCACCGGCTCAAGCAATCCACCATGAGAAATATGGGATTCACATGACGCCGTTCTTCTAGATTCTCACATGTTGATATAGGAGAACGGATTCATACACCCAGTCTCTCAGTGTGTTTTAGCAACGTCCTCAGTAGCGAACGAACAACCTTAGCGATAGCAACGTCCTCAGCAGCGAACGAACAACCTTAGCGATAGCAACGTCCTCAGCAGCGAACGAACAACCTTAGCGATAGCAACGTCCTCAGCAGCGAACGAACAACCTTAGCGACATTCATCATCATCCTCGTCATCGTCCGTCGTCCGATACTTTGTCAAGAGTAGAAGTAATAAAAAGATTAAGAGTAAAAGTTGACCTTTTAAAGTGGTGACCCCGAGTCGGCTAACAGCATGGTGCTTGGACGAGACGACGAGGATGCCGCGCGCATCGCCACGCAGCACGACGCAGAGCTCTTGGTCTCACTGGAACAGCCGCCCAGCCAGCCAGCAACAGCAGGTCAAAGCCGACAGCCTCTGCCTACAAGAGCGACACCATTCGACCTACTACAACAGCCATCAGCGCAACAGGTATACGGTGTAGGCTACTGTAAGCTGCCATCCTTCTGGCGTACTAGCCCGGAGCTGTGGTTTTTCCAGGTTGAGTCCCAATTTCAGGTGCACCAGATCACAAGGGACTCAACCAAGTACCACCTCACGGTATCATCATTGGACCACGAGACAATCACGGATGTAGCAGACATCATCCGTGCGCCACCCGAGCACGACAGGTACGGAGCGCTCAAAACAGCCATCGTCGCCCGCCTCACCGACTCACCTGATGCGCAGCTACATAAGTTGCTCACAGGTGTCGAGCTTGGAGATAGGAGACCATCGCAGGTACTGCGGCACATGCGTTCCTTCGCTGGAACGCGGGTCAGCGACGATGTTCTCCGAGTGAGATGGCTTGACCTCCTGCCCCAGCAAACGCGCCGCATGCTTTTATTAATCAAGAATCAGACGCTAGAAGAACTTGCCGCTGTTGCAGACGAGGCACAAGACATGGGCCCGGGAGTTATGGCCACGTCATTCCAACCACCCACGCGCGCAACAACACCCACATCTGGTCGTTCCTCACCGCACACTTCTTCGGACCAAGTCGTAGTCGAATTAGCTGCCTTGCGTCTGGCAGTTTCACAGCTAACAGCCTTGACTCGAGAAGCGCTTCAACAACCACACGCCTGCGCCAATACGCTGCGGGAGCGCACCTGTTCAAGAGAGGTAAGCCAACGACGGGGACGCTCCGCCACTCCCGGACCAGATAGTCGCACGGGACACTGCTGGTATCACACCAAGCACGGGGCCTTAGCAATGCGATGCAAACAGCCCTGCTCTTTCCCAGCTCCAGAGCACACCATTAGGCGCTCGGAAAACTAGGGTTGCCGGCGTTGTACTCAGCGGACACCGCCGGCAACACCTCGGAGAAGCGCCTGTATGTCTCCGACCGTACTACAAAAACCAGGTTTCTGGTAGATTCCGGCTCCGCCCTCTCTATCATCCCAAGGCATTTCATCGCCAAGCCTCTTCGCAAACAGAACCTCGTACTACAGGCAGCCAATGGCACTCCCATAACCACGTTTGGATCTCAGCAGTTCACCCTGGATTTCGGGCTACGTCGGCCCCTCCACTGGTCGTTCGTCATAGCAGACGTCCAGACTGCCATTCTAGGAGCCGACGCACTAAAACACCATGGTCTACTCATCGACCTTCGCAACCGACGCCTCATGGACGATCTCACCAGACTCTCCACAGCCTGCGCCATCGGTCCAGTTCCAACGATACACAGCATTAGCGCCGTCAACAATGGCTCGTCCTCGAAGGGCACCATTGGAGACCGGTACAAAGCGATCATCAGCAAATACGCTGATGCACCCGCACAACCCGGGAAACTAGCCTCGGTAGCTGACCTACCTGTCCACCACCAGATAGTCACCAATGGACCACCGGTTTTTGCGAGACCACGTCGCCTCGCGGGAGAACGCCTCACTGCAGCAAAAGCCGAGTTCGCTTTCTTGCTGGAAAGAGGCATAATTCGACCTTCATCGAGCCAGTGGGCTAGTCCTCTGCACATGGTGCCCAAGGACGGCGGCCGTTGGCGAGCTACTGGGGATTACCGTCAACTCAACACTCAAACTCGCCCGGATCGTTACCCACTACCCATCATCGAGGATTTGATCCAAGAGGCCAGCGGCACAGTCTTCTCGGTAATTGACCTCCAGCGTGCCTTCTACCAAATCCCGGTGGCTCCTGAGGATATCGGTAAAACGGCAGTCACCACGCCTTTCGGACTGTATGAGTTCCTGGGAATGCCTTTGGGTCTACGCAACGCAGCCCAAACGATGCAGCGGACTCTAAACCATCTGCTGAGGAAGCTGGATTTCGTCCGGGTTTATCAGGATGATATCCTAGTATTCTCGGCCAGCCACAACCATCACCAGCGCCACCTCGAGCAACTTTTGTCCACGCTTCAAGCGGCAAATCTCCACGCTAACTGGGATAAATGTCAAGTCGGTCAGGCTGAGGTCATCTTTGCCGGATACCACGTCTGCGAAACAGGATTCCGACCACCAGCCCCCAAGACACAAGCCATTGGATCCTTTCCCAAACCGACCGATTCATCCCAGCTAAGACGTTTTCTAGGGATGCTGAACTTTTATCGCCGCTGCATGCCACACGCTGCCGAATCCCAAGTACCACTCTCGGAACTGCTAAAAGGACGTACGACAAAGAGAGCACCACTCACCTGGACACCAGAGGCGGAAGTGGCTTTTGAACGCTGCAAGCAAGGCATTGCCGAGGCAGCCACGTCAGCCTTTCTTTCGCCTCTGCACCCATTGGCACTTCGTACCGACGCATCCAGCACTGCCATTGGCGCGGCCTTGGATCAACAACAGAGCGACGGCACTTGGGTACCGTTAGGTTTCTTCTCAAGGAAGCTCTCCGAAACCGAACAGCGCTACTCAACTTACGACCGCGAGCTCCTTGCTATCTTTGCTGCCATCAAGTTCTTCCAGCGCATCTTGGAGGGAAGGCACTTCGTCATTTATACCGACCACCGGCCACTCATATTTGCTCTGACGCAACGCTCAGACAAAGCCTCACCCCGTCAAAGCAGGCAACTGGATTTTATCTCCCAATTCGATTCGCGGGTGGAGTACACACCAGGGAACGAAAACATCGTCGCCGATGCACTATCACGTGTGGAGACGGTCGCGATACCCCCCGCAATCACAGCTCAAGCCATCAGCGAAGCACAGGACACAGACGAACAGTTGCCCCACCTCCTGGCGAGTCCCCGTCTCAAACTGCATCAGTTGATGTTGGATGGCTACTCAGGATACTACGTAGAGTTCAACGGCACCATTAAGCCTTACCTGCCGGTTGCACTCCGCCGTCAAGCTTTCGACATCGTCCATCAGCTATCACATCCAAGCGGACGTGCCACTTCGAAGCGCGTAGCGCTGAAATTCTTTTGGCCTAGTCTGCGGAAAGATGTATCCCGGTGGGCCAAGCAATGCGTACCGTGTCAGCTATCGAAGGTCCACCGCCACAACCGTGCCGAACTGGGAAATTTCAAGACGCCGGACGGGCGCTTCGATCACATTCATGTGGACCTGATCAAGCTGCCACAATGCGAAGGACACGAGAACTGCCTCACCATTATCGACCGCTACACACGGTGGCCTCAAGCAGTGCCAGTGCGTGACAGCAAAGCTAGCACCATCGCCAGGGCACTATTCGACCACTGGATCTCCATATTTGGCCCGCCACTAGAGATCACATCGGACCAAGGACGCCAGTTTGAAGCCGACCTATTGCATCAGCTTGGACGCCTCTTGGGCATCAACCGTGTCCACACTGCTCCATATCACCCTCAAGCCAATGGCAT
>OZ017738.1:309661371-309728871 GCA_963969285.1 Odontomyia ornata
GTTCTGAAATCTTAAGAAGTCCAATTTGCATTTACGTGTGAAGTCTATTTTGTGCAAAGGCTGGTGGAAGGCTGCTATTGCTGTTCGTAATTTCTACTCATATCGTTATTATTCCAGCCAGTATCCAAGTGAAATAGTTTAATTTTCCGTAGTACGCTGATTGTGGTTATGTGCGATATTTGCCAATCCCCGCAAGCAAAGAATTTTTGTTCCCTTTGCAAGTAAATTTTTGTGTTGCTTGCAAATATAATTAACAATGCAGTTAATTCCCATATCAATTGGTTCTAGAATATACAACTTAGAACCCAAAACAGCAGAAATCACATTATGGCAACTATTTGATACCTTCGGAGCTGTGCAGAGTGTGAAAATCATTAAAGACCAAGGAACAAACCAATGCCACGGATACGGATTCGTGTCGATGACAAATTATGATGAAGCCGCAATGGCGATGCGTGCTCTTAATGGATACATGCTCGGCAACCGGTTGTTGCAGGTTAGTTTTAAAACGAATAAATTCAAGTAAGGAGCGCAGGTGACCGGCGTGTAGATGCATTCTAGTTATAGGAAGCTTTTGCAATATCTCGATTTTAATTAAAAAGTAAACTACACATAATTAATACTACAATATAACGATACAGAAGTTTCTAGACGAACGTATCTAGTATTTGATTGGATGCGTCGTTTTTACGTGGGGAGATATATCAGTTCAAAGTGTTTACGATTATTAATCTAAGATTAAAATCAAAAAGGGAAAAAACAGTTTAATTTAGTCTAATGCATGGATCTTTAAAAAAATCTGAAAAGAAATCAGTAAAATGTGTTGAGAAATTTTCGAGACAGATCCTCGAACAAAATCCAATCATATTTACTACGAAGGAGTGCTTTAAATAGATGACCACAAATGTAAAAACATGGAACATAAGAAAATACCCAAAAAAAGAAAAAAGGGAAATTCCATCACAATTTTCCAGTTAATTTTTTTTAAATAGTCTGTAGCTATAGAAAATTTAAGGGAGTTGCTTTCTTTTGATGATGAATTACCGAATGTAACAACGTGTTGCAGCACAGCATATGGCTGAATAATTTTGTTGTAGCGGTCGGAAACATTCAAACAATACAAGGTAGTTTGATGCGAAAACATTGATACAAGTGGCGAGTATCGGTGCATTTTCTCGAGTTAGTAGTTTCGAATGGAATTTGTTCTCAAGCGACGATGGTGAGATAGTATAACTAATGGCGGATTGGTAAATCGGAATAATTGATATCTTTTCGGCCTAATACAATTCGGTTTTAAATACCACAAGCCCAATTTTGGATAAATGAAAGAAGCCGTCACTCCGTCAGAGTAGATAGTTCCAAATAGAAACTTCAATTTCGTATCTACTCCACCTGTTACAACGATACGATATCCGCAACAATAAAGCTAAGAGTACGACAACGACCGTATCAAAATTGTCTTGGTATTCATCACACGTTCCATTGAAGATAATTGAAAGAAAATATATAAAATATAAAATATATATATATATATATATATATATATATATATATATATATATATATATATATATATATATATATATCTTGGTACCGGAATTCAAAACGTTCCCGCTTTTAACCAAATAACATGATTACAGGAGGATGAAACCATTTTACAAACGTCCAATACGTCTCTGCTATGAGTTCGTAAAATTTTCCCTAACAATTTGATTTATAGGAGAGATAAATGGAAGATTTATAGGAGAGTAAGTGGAAGTGTATGGTATGCATGCTCTAGCTGAGCGTGCGTGCCAGAATTGGTTTGCACGGTTTAAAAGTGGCAATTTTGACTTGGAGGACGATGAACGGCCCGGACAGCCAAAAAAGTTTGAAGATCACGAATTGGAGACATTGCTCGACCAAGATCCATCCCAAACTTGCTCAAACCGGTACCTCTATTAGCAGAAAAGCAATATAGGTATTGTTTTTGTTTATTACATATTCTAAAGAGTCTTTATTTTTAGAGACGCTTTGAATGTTGTATTGTAGGAATTTGATATTCCTAGACAAGAACTTACAGGAGAAAAATTAACCTGAATATAATTCGTTGTTATAAAAACAAGTTGAGTTTGCATAAGTAGAAATTGGCATAATTATCTCACCCCAATTATGGTGGTGGCCATCACTCGTGTTTAATTAAAGTGTGATGGCCTGATGAGACTTTATGAAATACACACGCCGAAACCACCTTCGAACACTTTTCTTCCATAATAACTTTTTCAGAAAAATTAAATTTAATGCAACGAAATTAAAAAGTAGCTATGTAGAAAAAAAATTTCATAAATAATTTCAAGCTATCGGAGCTATCCGAAAAACTAGATCTATTACTCGTATGTTGCAGTAGATAGCTCAATGTAGAGCCCATAAACGTATAGATTCATATTAAATTGATGTAAATAGGGTCGAGTGATTAATAAAAAAATTTTGCACACACAAGTACTTACAGCAGAAAAATTAACCTGAAATTTAATTCGTAACAAGTTGGGTAGACAGACCTACGCTCATGTCAGAAGGATTTTGTACTCAACTTACAAAATGCAGTAACCAGCAACGAATAAAATCAAGAAACATGTCAAAGACGATTTTATTGGAGAAAAAATGTGAAATTCGAGGATCATACTATTATTAACAAAGTTCAACGAATTTTGACTTCTAAGGTATTTGTTATTGTTATACCCATAAATATGTCCCTTGATAATTTTTTCAGATTATTTAGATCACAGGTGTCCATTCGCGAGGCAGGAGACATATTTTTCATGTATTTCCCCCCCCCCTGTGCCGTCACTGAAGCAAAAACTGTCAGTTTAAGAACTGTTTTGAAATGCTCCCATAATGAACTTTCATTTGATACGCACATCGGCTACCTATTATGAAATTCTTTTTTCAGAAGCCACTCCCCTGTACTGTAATCATCGATTCATGGCCAATTTTTTTGAATCCTAGAATGGTAACAAAGCCCTTTTGCTAGGAGCTCTCTCCTGCCTCTTCAACTTGTTTCACCTATGAGTATTAATTGTAGGTACTCATATTCAGTCATTCATTAAATTGAATCAAGTGCTCAAAGCATGCACCTTAAACGATGAAGTTGGGGAAAAATAGCTCAAAATTATTCAATCTTCGCATTTAAAACAGCCACTATTTTGTTTTACGATTACCGATACCATTAACTGAACTGATTCTCAAAGATATTCATAATACCTATCATTCCTGGAATTTTCATGCACATCCTAGCAAAGCTGTAGGGTCTAAGTCGGTAAAAAGCGCATATTGTTCCATAGCCATATGTTTCCATAGCTTCCCCTGCCCCCCTCGTAACCGATAAGGCAATTTTAAGGCTTGTTTTGAAAAGATTTCGTTAAGACCTTTCTAATAACACCCTACTCGACTACGAATGTTGACAATTTTTTTTTTTGAGGGGTCACCTCCCTATGTGGGGAGACCCCCTTAAACCCCTTTGAACAATTTTTCCACCCTTGAAATTTCAAGAAGTCGCCACTTCTGACCTTTCTACAAAGTTTCATAACTGTAGCCTCTATAGTTTCGGAGAAAAAGTTCTGTGACATACAGACGGACGGACGGACAGACAGACACAGGTCGTGATTGCAATAGGGTTTTGTATTTTAGTACAAAACCCTAATTATAAAAACAAGTTGAGTTTGCATAAGTAGAATAAATTGGAATAATTTTCTCACCTCAATTATGGTAGTCACCATCACCCGTGTGTATATAAAGTGTGATTGCCTGATGAGACTTTACCAAGTACAAACGTCGAAATTACTTAACATTTTTCTTCTTTAATAATTTTTAAGAAAAATTATTAATTAATGTAACTATTAAAAAGTAGCTGTACAGATAAAAATTTTCATGTGTGTTTTGAGTGTTTTCGTATACGGTTTATTAAGAAACAGTTTGTTTATTGCGTTGTTTATGTTTCTGTTGTTTGTAGTTTTGGATTTAGAAAGTATGGGGAAAGCTGAATCTTTAGATTGTTTTTCTTTTAAAATTTTTTATTGGATATTATTGTGTAAAATATTGTTTGGTTCTTTTAGGCTGATATTCTTTATAGAGCTTACTTTGAATTCGATCTCGTAGTTAATCCATTTCGGAGATTTGTCCACCGCGTTATGGTTAAAGTCCCCACATGGGTGTTGGTGTTGTTGCAATTTCTTCACATTCCTTTTCTTCACATTTTTTACATCTGTTATTTTCTCCTTGGAATTCCTTACAAAAGGTCTTAGACATTTCAGGCATTGTTTGGGACTAATGTAGTAGTATTGCACTGGAATGTTTAGTTAGTCAAGTCTTATTTTGTCAGGCAGTTCCTTACCTGAGAATATTCTGATTGTTTCCGTCGATATGAGTTTCTCCCTATCTTCTGGATCTCTTCTTTTGATTCTTTACACTTTCATTGTTTTTATAGTTTAAAGTTGTGTTCCATATGAGTTGCTTGGAATTCCATTTATTAATATTTCCTCTTCAGTTATGTTGAGTAGTACTTTTTTAGGAATTCCATGTCTTATTATAAAATTGTTAAGGATAAACGCTCTTACGCCACATTTTTTTTATTTTATTATTAGTGACAATAGCATTTGCATCTTTAGGTTTGCTGAAGACAAATATAATTCTATTGTAACCTATTTTTAATGTCTTTAATGTTTTTGTTAAGCGAGTAAAAGGCCATCTCAGTAAGCCTTGATTTTTCTTTTATTTTTTTTCGTAGACAGATCTGTAATAACCGCCGATCCTGTGGATCGATATTCCACAGATATTTATCACCCCTATAAAAATTTCCAAACCAGCTGATAAGGTTGGATGACAAATCTCTGCGACTGAACCGGGACTTGACGTCGGCGAGGTGTGGATAACAGCCAGTCGATAAAAAATGTGTTTGGTGCGAGTTGTTCTGAAATCTTAAGAAGTCCAATTTGCATTTACGTGTGAAGTCTATTTTGTGCAAAGGCTGGTGGAAGGCTGCTATTGCTGTTCGTAATTTCTACTCATATCGTTATTATTCCAGCCAGTATCCAAGTGAAATAGTTTAATTTTCCGTAGTACGCTGATTGTAAGTATGTGCGATATTTGCCAATCCCCGCAAGCAAAGAATTTTTGTTCCCTTTGCAAGTAAATTTTTGTGTTGCTTGCAAATATAATTAACAATGCAGTTAATTCCCATATCAATTGGTTCTAGAATATACAACTTAGAACCCAAAACAGCAGAAATCACATTATGGCAACTATTTGATACCTTCGGAGCTGTGCAGAGTGTGAAAATCATTAAAGACCAAAGAACAAACCAATGCCACGGATACGGATTCGTGTCGATGACAAATTATGATGAAGCCGCAATGGCGATGCGTGCTCTTAATGGATACATGCTCGGCAGCCGGTTGTTGCAGGTTAGTTTTAAAACGAATAAATTCAAGTAAGGAGCGCAGGTGACCGGCGTGTAGATGCATTCTAGTTATAGGAAGCTTTTGCAATATCTCGATTTTAATTAAAAAGTAAACTACACATAATTAATACTACAATATAACGATACAGAAGTTTCTAGACGAACGTATCTAGTATTTGATTGGATGCGTCGTTTTTACGTGGGGAGATATATCAGTTCAAAGTGTTTACGATTATTAATCTAAGATTAAAATCAAAAAGGGAAAAAACAGTTTAATTTAGTCTAATGCATGGATCTTTAAAAAAATCTGAAAAGAAATCAGTAAAATGTGTTGAGAAATTTTCGAGACAGATCCTCGAACAAAATCCAATCATATTTACTACGAAGGAGTGCTTTAAATAGATGACCACAAATGTAAAAACATGGAACATAAGAAAATACCCAAAAAAAGAAAAAAGGGAAATTCCATCACAATTTTCCAGTTAATTTTTTTTTAAATAGTCTGTAGCTATAGAAAATTTAAGGGAGTTGCTTTCTTTTGATGATGAATTACCGAATGTAACAACGTGTTGCAGCACAGCATATGGCTGAATAATTTTGTTGTAGCGGTCGGAAACATTCAAACAATACAAGGTAGTTTGATGCGAAAACATTGATACAAGTGGCGAGTATCGGTGCATTTTCTCGAGTTAGTAGTTTCGAATGGAATTTGTTCTCAAGCGACGATGGTGAGATAGTATAACTAATGGCGGATTGGTAAATCGGAATAATTGATATCTTTTCGGCCTAATACAATTCGGTTTTAAATACCACAAGCCCAATTTTGGATAAATGAAAGAAGCCGTCACTCCGTCAGAGTAGATAGTTCCAAATAGAAACTTCAATTTCGTATCTACTCCACCTGTTACAACGATACGATATCCGCAACAATAAAGCTAAGAGTACGACAACGACCGTATCAAAATTGTCTTGGTATTCATCACACGTTCCATTGAAGATAATCGAAAGAAAAGCTTTGTTTCATTTCGTTTTGAACAAAATTTTGTGGTTTGATGAAGGCGTTCGACTAAATGGTCTATAAAGTCGTTTAAGTGTTGATGCAATAACAGAATTTTGTACATTTGTTGTATCAACGCTAACATGTCGTGTATATTTGCAATTTAGATCTTTTAGCAAAATTGGGCTTGGGTGATCTAAACAAATCTTCAGCTCATCCAAAAGATGTCACCCGCCTTGAAGGCATGAAAATCCTCCACGTTACAATGGGTGACTCAATCATTTTGATTAATACGATAAACTTCCCGAATACGAGACTGAAAATTAAATGGTCCGGAATTTATTATTCAACCTTGGATCCCATTTTATTTTATCTCATCGATACTTCCATGTTGAATGCGGACAGGTAGGCAACAAGCAGTTTTAAAATAAAATTTAGTAAACTAAGCATCAAAGAATCGAGAAAATACATTTAATTAAAAACCCTGGTGTTGGTTCAATATTTATGTGTAATACATTATGTGATACTAAAATACTGTGCAAGGACGATTATAATGGAAAGTGTAAACCCTTACCAATGCAAGTTCAAAATTTTTAGCCGAGGGAAAAGAAGATACACAAAAAACAGAAAGTAAATGCAGTAAATTGTTATTTAAAAAAAGTAAAATTATATATACAGTATCCACCATCCGTATTCGTACAGTGAAGTATTTTTAAGAAAACATTTGAAAAATGGCATTTTCATTTGGTTTTTTTCCAACAAAAAATTTAATATCATTAATTAAACAAAAACAAGCTTTATTCATACAAAAATATCTTAATTCATAGCAGACTTTGCAAATAACAATCATTAACATAAAATATAAACAAAATTCAAAGTCCCATTCGTATTCGTACAGTAAGTATATATGAAGTGAAATAATAAAAGTTCTTAAAACTAATATTTTGTAGGATATCCTTTTCTTCTGATAACCTCTCTTAATCTGTTTGGAAGTGATTTGACCAGCTGTTCTGTATAAGTCGGTGATATTTTTTCCCATTCTTCGTTGAGAGCCTTTCTGAGGTCCTGAACGTTTCTAATGTCGTGCTTTTTAAGTTCTCCTTTAATTTTTGCTCACAAATTTTCTATCGGGTTAATATCTGGAGACTGGGGGGGAGTTTTGAGAACCTTAGGACAATTGTAAAGTAACCAGAGCCTAGAATTTATAGTTGTATGTTTAGGATCCAAGCTGCTCCGCGCTAGTGTGTAAATTGGATTTTAAAATATTGATATATTTTGTTGCATCCATTATGCCATCAATACATTGCAGTTTTCCGGCCCCACCAGCTGCAAAGCACCCCCACACCATAACTGACCCGCCACCAAATTTCACCGTCGATATTAAGTTTTGCGGTAACAGGCTTGTATTTTTCTTCCGCCCAATTTTTGTGACACCGTCCCACCTAATTACGTTAAATTTACTCTCATCAGTAAATATTACCCGTTTCCAGAAGGTATAGTCTTTATTCACATATTATCTTGCGAAATTAAGTCGCTTAATTCGGTTCACCTTACTTATGTAAGGTTTCTTTCTTGCGACACAGTTAATGTAGCCATATTGTTTTAAAGCACGTCGAATCGTACTTAAAGAAATTTTCTTTTTCAAATATTTTTGAATGCTGCTGGCAATTTTTGGGGCACTTATTTTAGGGTTACGTCCAACCAATACACTAATATACCGCTTATCTCTTTCCGTTAGCTTGCTCCGGTTCAGATTCCTTGGTAAGTTTTGTAGATTATCGTTATTTTTGTACCTTTTCACAATATATTGTATTGTAGATCGTGCTCGGCTAACCATTTTGCTGATTTCTCCTAATGATTTCCTTTGATTATGTAGCGTCATAATAAGTTTTCTACCTTGCAAAGATGTTTCACACCCCTTTCTTCCCATCTTATCTATTTAAATGTAAAAAGTAAACATAAACCACTTATCACTAAGAAAATGTCTGCTAATACTTACAATATTATTACAAATGATACGCTGGAAATATTAAATCCAATAAAAGGACACCTAGTTAGTAGTTACAGTGTTTTCAGTCGCCTGTACGAATATGAATGGCACATACAAATCGGACACTGAATGATGTGTTCATAATTTCAACAGCTGACCGCCAGCTGTCAAATATTATTTTGGTAACTAAACGAAAAACAGGAGTTCATGTTATCATTAGTTCATTAACTAACCTCTGGCAAATCATAAAATCCAGGAATTTTTAAATTAACAACAAATTGCAGTACTGTACGAATACGAATGGTGCATACTGTATATATATATATATATATATATATATATATATATGTGGGATTGTAATAATAACGATGATGTTGATTCGATAAAAGATATTTATTTAATATAGTGATGCGGACTTGTAAATGAAAACAATATGAATTTAAGAATGATGGGAACGGCTCTCTGCTAAACTGCCTCTCACGACGTCTTCGATACGAATCTTTTTCAACATCCGTCTGCTATGTGTTTGTGCTCGCTAACCAGTTGTTCAATCACCCGTTATCTCGTCTGTGTCGTCTAGCAGGCCACTCGTTCCGGGTTGCCAGCACAGCTCGTTTCCCACATTCGGCCATCCTGAACTTCATCCGTCTCGGATGAAGAACCTTCGTCTTCATAGTCGGCATAACGGCGCCACGGTTTCATGTAGTCAGCACTTGTACTAGTTATCTTCGGACCCTCGGCACTGGCACTGGCTTTGACAACATCGTATCGCCCATTTCTTTTCACCTTCGTAACCTCGTACGGACCCAAAAACTCACTGGCTAGCTTTCTTCCAACAACAAACTGCGTTCTTTTGATAGCGACAAGGTCTCCCACCTTATAGATGTTTTCCGGCTTACGTCTCTTATTGTATTGCTGGCGGTTCTCCTCTTGAATTTTCTGGGTGTGTTCTCTGGCTTCGATTCGTCTCTGGTCTCTCTCGGCATTAAAATGTTGCACGTGTAGTTCCTCTATCATCTGTCGAATTTCAGTATGCTCTGCACCCCTGCCTCGTACCCCAAAGAGTAGCTCGAACGGCGTAGTTTTTGTAGCTCTATGGAAACTCGTATTCAGCGCGAATTGCAAACGGTCCACATACTTGAACCATTTCTCAGGATGCTCGATAGCCAGCTTCTTCAAAGCTTGCACTATATTGGCGTTGACTCGTTCAACCTGCCCATTTCCACGCGGCACTCCTGTAGTTGTTATCACATGATGTATGTTTTCCCGGTCACAGAACTCCTTAAAAGCTGCGGACGTAAAGGCAGCTCCATGATCACTGATTAACCGTCTCGGGTTTCCAAAGCTTCTCTGGATCTCGGCGAACTTCCTCAAGACTTCATCGGTAGACAACGTTTTCGTCGGAAACAGCCAAGTGTATTTCGAGAAAGCATCCACAACAACAAAAATATAGCGGTATGACTTACTGGTGGCATCCATCGGCCCCAAGTGATCCACGTGAAGAGTGTCCAATGGTTGATCACCCTTTTCTAGACAATGCAGCAACCCCTCTTGCTTTCCGGCTTTGCGACTTGCTAGGATGCACCGCACACAGTTTTGAATGCAACTCTCCACCTTCTTCTTCAAACTCAAGATGTAGTATTCGTTCTCAATTTGGAATATCGTCTTTCGTACGCCAAAATGACTCCGTTCGTGCACAGTTCGAATGACTTCTGATTCCATCGCTCTTGGTATACATAACAGCTCTCTTCCGGCAACTCCTTTGAACAGCAACGATCCTTTTAACACATAGCCATCGTAATTAGGATTGGATTCCAGCACTTTTCTAATAGCTTCGATATGCGGATCCTTCGCTTGCGCTCGCTCTAACCTGACTATAAATTCGTCTCGCATCAAATATATCATCGTGGGAAATCGGCTTAATGCATCAGCGTGCGGGAGGCGACTTCCAGCTCGATGCTCCACTTCAAAGTCAAAATCTTGAATAAACATTACCCATCTCGAGGCTGCTAGTGGCAACTCCTTCTTTTCTATTGTCTGTCTAAAAGCACTGCAATCAGTGACCAGCTTAAAATGGATTCCCAACAGATAGTGTCTAAGTTTCCTGAAAGCCAAATAGACGGCCTTAACTTCCAAATAGTAACTATGAGCACTCTCGTCAGCACTAGTGGTTTTGCTGCTATAATAGTAAACAGGGTGCAACTGTTGATCTTCGCTTCGCTGGAACAACACAGCTCCAAATCCTCTAGCTGAAGCGTCCGTATGCAGCTCTGTTTCTGCTCCTCGTCGATAAATTTGTAACACTGGGCAACTAGTAATAGCAGCTTTCAACTTTGTTACTGCATCTATTTGCGATGACTCCATGCGAAATTGCACTTCTTTCCTTAAAAGGTTTGACAATGGACGAGCAATCATTGCATAATTTAATATGAATTTTCTCAGGTACCCGGTTAATCCCAGGAAGGACTGTACAGCTTTAATATTTTGTGGCAATGGAAATTTTGTTACAGCGCGGACAACCTGCTCGCTTGGCTTGACGGTTCCGTCTGCTATACGGTGTCCCAAAAAGTCAATCTGCCGCTGCAAGAATCGACACTTTTTCCATTTAATCCGAAGCCCGTGCTTCATGCACACTTCCAATACGTACTTCAAGCGCTGTACGCCCTCTCTTTCATCCTTGGCCAGCACTATCACGTCATCCATATATGTTAACACGATCCCCTCGTGAATCAGCGGGTTGAAAATAAAGTTAATGAAACGCAAAAACACAGCTGGCGAGTTACAAAATCCGAACGGCGCGTACATGAACTCAAAATGCCCCTCGTTGGTGATAAATCCCGTATATCCAATACTCGATTCATCGACTGCTACATGAAAGAATCCGTTTTCTAGGTCTATTGTTGTAAACACGCGTGCGCCTTGCAGCTTGTCGATGACGTCCTCTATCAATGGAGTCGGGAAAATTTCTCTAATGACCTTCTTATTCAGGTCTCTGTAGTCGACGCAAACTCGCGGCGTACCATCTTTCTTTCTTACGATGACTACTCTACTAGCATATGGCGACGTTGATCGTCGAATAACTCCATCCATCAGCCATTGAGAAATCTGCGACCTGAGTGCCTCTTGCTCAACAAAATCTAGTCGACTAGCCCGATGCACGACTGGCATTTTTTCTTTCAACTCGATATGCATCTTAAACGGTGGTTCCACTACGACCTGCGGCTTGTATGATTCGATTAATTCTTGCACCTCGTTTTGATATTTAGACGGTACTACTTCTAGCGGCAAACCATCGTCTTCTAATGTTGCAATGGACATAATAACAGCTTCGTCTTCAGCACAACAGTTTTTCAATTCAACACTGTCCCTCTTAATGATTATATCAGCAACGGCAGCAATTCCACGGCCCAGCACGCAATCAACACTCATGGCCCCATCTGGCACGACGTAAAACCATAATGACATTTTAATTTCATCTACCACGGCATCGGCCAGAAACTTTCCTTCCGCAGCAACGGAAACTCCTCCGAATCCAAGAAATGAACGAACAGCTGATTGAATTTGAATATTCGGTAATGTATGCAGCACAGTTTCCTTGATTAGATTCACATCACTGCCCGTGTCAATAAGTCCTCTTACTGAAACTCCTCCAATTGACACATTTTTCAACATCGGCGAATTATCAATGGACTTAACTTCAGCAACGTTCAACACTTTAGGGGTTTGGCTTAACGGACACTCCTTGGACATGTGTCCAGACTCACGACACTTGAAGCACTTTGTAGGGAAAGTGCACGCAGCTCTTATGTGATCAGCAGACCCACAATTAAAACAATATTTTTTATTTACTGCAAAACCAGCTCCACTGTTCAGCTTTGTGCTATTCAGCTCAATGGTATCGGCTCTTGATCGGCTCTCAGCTACAACTCTTGATCGGCTCTCAGCTACAACTCTGGATCGGCTATCGGCTACGGCTATTGCCTTCTCTTTTATGTCCTCGTAAATCTTCAGCTTTTTCTTCAACTGCTTTATGTCTTCAGCTCCATACAGCATCATTTTGTTAATTTCGGTGTCTCGTATTCCTTCGACTATGTACTCGATCAGCGACGCTTCATCTATATTACCACGAGCGGCCATCTCCTGCAATGCTAACACATATTCCATCATCGACTCGGAATTCTCCTTCTTTCGTTCTCTCAACACCCGATGTAGTTTGGCACCACTAATTTTCATCGAAAACTCCTTTTGCAGCAATCTTCGTAGTTCAATCCAGGACCGCACTCCTCTTTCAGCTTGTACTAATGTTTTGGCATCGCCACGAAGCGATTTTTTAGCAAACACAAATTTTTCAAGCTCGTTCCAAACAAACATGTCAGCGATTTCTTCGAAATCTGCAATCCAATTCTCAATAAGGTAGTGTCCACTACCATCAAATGTACGAATTGTATCTTCAACGTCTCGAAACGAAAAACTGCACTTTGTCATAGTGCCCGTCCTACGGTCACCATCAGCCCACGCGCCATTTGATTTTTCATTCTCGTCGTTCTCGCTTACATTCGCCATTTTATGGTACTTTTTCAAGCAACGTTTTTTGTTCGCGCTTGTTCTCGAATGACGAGGATCGCTCAATTCGTCATCGGACTCCGATTCGTCGTTTATGCGCAGTTGTTTAATGCTCATTAGTTTTCGCAGCAACAACAGTTCCTCATGTTCGGCATCAGCTCGACTCCTCTGCTCCTCCCTTACTCCTTGCGATCGTTTGCTGGTGTTGTCGTCGCTTTCACTACTTGCTTGCACATTTCGGTCCTCGATCTCGCGCCCTTCATCGATTTCCATTTCCAAGACCTCGAGATCGTTCAAACATCGACACAACTGGACGGCTAACTGTTCTTTTGTTTTCTGTTTCACATTTATCGATAAAATTTCACTTACTGTTTCTAACTGTACTTTGTCGAAATTATCACAAATGTACTTTCTTTTGTTTTCAAATTCTTCACTGTCTTCGCCTTTATATTCAAACCCACCGAACTCGCGTAATTGTCTACGATTTTTTCTACCGTCATCTCTCTCGAAAACGACTTTATGCAGCACAGCTATACTAGACGCTTTCGTTCGCTGATGGGTCAAACTATCCCACACTAAGTCACCAAGTGTTAACTTCCTACTCGACATGTTCACTGCACTTTTCAATTTCTATTGTCACTGAATTTACACTGAATATCAAAGCACTATATAAAAATCCCAGTTTGATGAATCCGATTAATCAAGTATCCGATCGCTCAATTATCCAATCCCGGTTGAGCCCCCAAAACTGTGGGATTGTAATAATAACGATGATGTTGATTCGATAAAAGATATTTATTTAATATAGTGATGCGGACTTGTAAATGAAAACAATATGAATTTAAGAATGATGGGAACGGCTCTCTGCTAAACTGCCTCTCACGACGTCTTCGATACGAATCTTTTTCAACATCCGTCTGCTATGTGTTTGTGCTCGCTAACCAGTTGTTCAATCACCCGTTATCTCGTCTGTGTCGTCTAGCAGGCCACTCGTTCCGGGTTGCCAGCACAGCTCGTTTCCCACATATATATATATATATATATATATATATATATATATATATATATATATATATATATATATATATATATATACATAGATATAGATATATATACATAGATATAGATATATATACACACATATATATATATATATATATATATATATATACATATATATATATATATATATATATATATATATATATATATATATATATATGTATATATATATATATATATATATATATATATATATATATATATATATATATATATATATATATATATATATATATTTATATACTCTCAATAAACATCGTGCATGGTGGACCCCTGGTTGAATTTATTTAAATGGATAAAAAATTGCAATATTTTTTTGAAAGTGGATTTGATAGTAAAATTATGTATTTAGTTAATTTGATTTTAGCTCTAAAATATGCACACATCGCCCGTCGCTCTTATTTCTTTATTTATTAATCTAACTAAAACACCCCCAATTAAACTAATAGTGATTCAAACAAAATTAAATTTTAAACCTAAAAATTGCAAAAATCTGAAAAATCGAAGTAATCCATAACCCCCTAACTTTAATAAAATTCCGGCTAAAATCATCGAACCCGCAACAGGAGCTTCAACATGGGCCCTGGGTAATCACAAATGAACCATATATATAGGCATTTTAACCAAAAACGCCAAAATTATACAAAAATAAAATAATTTAAATTCAAAAAAACTATTACTAACTAAATAAAAATCCATAGTACCTAATAAATAATAAATATAAAAAATACTCAATAATATCGGCAAAGAAGCAAATAACGTATAAAATAATAAATACAGCCCGGCCTGTAACCGCTCTGGCTGATAGACCCAACCTAAAATTAAAAAAAATGTCGGAATTAATCTTCTTTCAAAACACAAATAAAATACAAAAATATTTGTTCTTCTGAAAGTTAAAAATAAAAAAAATAAAAGAAAAATTAAATTTAATACAAATAAATTTACATAATTATTTCTATTATAAATTTTTCTACTAGCCATCCATATTAAAGCACTAATTCAAATACTTAATAAAATTAAACCATAAGATAGAATATCACACCCAAAATAATAACCTAAACTCATTCAATAAAAAGAATAATAATTAAAAATAATAAAAACAAAAGATAATATAAATAATAAATTTTGCACCATTCAAAATATTTTTTTTTTAAAACAAAGGTATTATAAACAAAATAAAAAATAAATATTTTAACATTGTAAAACTCTAAAAGAATTAAAATAATCATTACCGTGAGAACGAATTATACTTACTAAAACAGATAAACCTAACGCACCCTCGCAGACTCTAAAAGTTAAAAATATTATAGTAAAATATATTTCATTATTAAAATAATTTAAATAAACAAATAACATCAAAAATGCACTTAAAACAATAAATTCTAATCTTAATAATATTGATAATAAATGTTTTCGATTAGAAACAAAAACCACACAACCTATAATAAATAAAATTAAAGGTATTCAATAAACAAATATTAACATTAGTTTTAATAGTTTAACAAAAACATTGGTCTTGTAAATCAAAAATAGGCTTTTAGCCTTTAAAACTTTAGAAAAAAAGAAACTCTTTATCATTAATCCCCAAAATTAATATTTTATATAAACTATTTTCTGAAATCATACAAATTATTTTATACATAATATCTTTTATATCAAGAATAATTTTTATACAAATAAATCACCCCTTAGCAATAGGATTAATATTACTAATTCAATCATTTTTAGTTTGTTTAATTACAGGATTAATATTTAATTCTTTTTGATACTCATGTTTTATTTTTAATTTTTTTGGGGGGATTACTAATTTTATTTATTTACGTAACTTCATTAGCTTCAAATGAAATATTTACATTTTCAATAAAAATTTTTTTATGAGCAATGATTTTCACAAGAACAACATCATTAATCCTATTAACTACAGACAATTCATTAATTAATATAATATTTGAAAATGACAATATAACAAAAATAACTAATAGTATAAATCTAATATCATCAAATACATTATCTTTAATAAATTTATATAATTTTCCTAATAATTTAATTACTATTATATTAAGGAAAAGGTCCTTTGACTCGAGGAAAAGAGCCACACAAAACCGTTAACCAAAACTACGCGCTCCCGAATATTCACCGACGCGGTGCCCGAAATAACCTACTTGAATCTAAAACCAAAACTAATTACTCAAAAGAAAAAACGCAAAACTCTAAATAATTTAAACGTGCTGCGAAAATATTTCTTCAATCAACCTTATCTAAAGAAGATTAAAGTAGAGTCGGTGGGAGTTTTTCGACGCGTTTTAAATCGGGCATTTGAGCCGCTGGCTGATTTTTGTATTTCGGACTTAGTCTGCTCGCGTAAGACCTGCCACCGAAATTCCTCTCCGAGCTAGCTGGCCAGCCAGCAGCAACCTCGGAGTAGACCGAGTGTCCGGACTCATCACCTGATAGGTCCTGTCCGTTGTTTATAACCGATGAGAGGTCGGTTTAGATTTTCTTCAGGAAATCTCGAACGAACGAGATCTGAAAATCATTACAGATCCATCAGAACGAAAAAATGTTTCCTATGATAAATTTTGTCATATTCATCATTTTGTCATAGTTTATATTTTGAATATCGTTCATTTGTTCTGAGTTTAAATATTGAATATTACCACTGTGTGATTCTTTAACACTTGTTCTACTGTCTTCTTTGGTTTTATTATTTCAAACATTGTGGTGGACATGAAGTGTTCCATGTCATCTATTGGGAGTTGGAGTTGATTCCATACGGTTTATTTTTTCAGTTTCATTGGAAGTTACAAAATTTTCATTCTTTATGGTGTTGTTAACTTTTTCCATATTCAAAGTGCCCATGGGTTCGCTATTTTCACCGATAATATTGGAATTTAGATTATGTAGCGAGCATGTGCTTTCATCTTTGTTGTTTCGTTTAATTCTTTTTGATTAGATTTCATTTTTATTTTTTCTAATATTTGCTTGCTTTATTTCACAAGGGTCAGGGGGACCTTTTTTTATTAAAATGGTCCAAAACGCTTACCTGTTGAAACTGTAAGAAACGTACAATTTTTTATACACTAATCACTAGAGATAAGAGATACTACTTATCAAAAACTGTAGCACTTAATGCACCTATTGTAGGGCAAATTACATATAAAATGGAAAATTTATGAATCGACTTGATTTTTAATGTTTTTATAGGTTAACTTCTACTATTCAAAAACTTGCGAACGCTCTGCGCTCTTAGGTGGTTGGATAAGGAGTGATGAATGTGTTCACATCAAGTTGTTTGATATTTCTTTCGCATTTTATTTGTAAAACGTAAACATGACATATTTATATTGCCGCGCGTCAAATTTCGAAGCAAACATGAAAATTTTTTAAATAATTTATTAATAAAGGATTGATCGAATTGTTTAGATTTTCGTTGTTCTATAGAAACATAGTCCGCGTGGTGTAGTGATTAGAGCACTCACTCCATAAGCCAAAGGTCCCTTGTTCGAATCCCGTTGGCGACAATGAGATTTATTTCGAGAGATTCTTCTTACGGATGTTGCTTTACGTGGACGATATTATTTTTCTTGCAAGCGACACAAGTCCCTTAACAGCTTTAAATAAAATTAATTTTCATCTACAAGTGCTTAAAAAATTATATATTGATTATGCTCTGAAAATTAACCCTGAAAATGTGAGTCAATTTACTTTCGTAATGCTTATGGGAAAGGTCATAGAAATGTTCCAGCTGAAAGTAAACTACCCTATCAATTGATGGACACAATATTCCTCTCAAAACATCAATAAAATATTTATACATTCACTTACACCATAAGCTAAAATTAAATTACTATGTTCGGTCAATTCTGAGTAAAGCTGTTGGTGCATCTGTAGCATTGTCACCTTTTCGTTCAAGCAAATCTGCAAGTTGCAGTACTAAACTTTTAATGGAGAAAACTCTTATTCGTCCAATTATTACCTATTGCTTTCCTGTTTGGCTTTCTGTTTCCTCAACTGTTGCTGATGAAACTCAAATTTTTGAACGTAAAATCCTTAGAAAATGCTTATCGGAATGCAGAAAGCCAAACAAAAGACATTTCAGAAACAGTATACTTTACGATGGGACCAAAATTAGACCAATTCTATTTTTCAGGATCGAGCAGAGTATGAAGCGCTTAATCTTTTGAGGTTCTCATCCCGACCCAGTTGTAAAGGAATTATTTGATCGAAACGTACCTTTATATCTCACCTACCAAATCACTTTGTGTAGATCATTCCTCGTTAATTACTCCTCCCTCATTAGACCCACATAAGCTATTATTTTTCTCATCGCGTCTTCAATATTACGCATTTGATCGTGGTTAATAATTTAGTTCTTATATTTTAATTATTTCTTCCTCTTTTGCTGCTTGTTTTACTATAAACACCATTTCTTACGTTAACACTTGATTCTGGTTTCATTTACTTAGTTTATTATATTAATTAATTATTATTATAAAATTTTGTTTGAGGATTGCTGCTTGTCCTAAGTGAAAGAACTACATTGTTCTTTCACCCGAGCATTTTGGCTATCAATTTAATAGCACTTTTTCCGCTCGATGGACTTCAGCTGGTTCCAGCATATGGGCTGGTTCCATTAAAAATCTCGCAGTTTCGTTCGAGGTGACCGATAAACTCCTCAGGAGCTGCCACATCAGTCACCTCGGGGCAGCTCGACTGCGGGGTTCCAGGTGATCACGAACCCATATATATATATGTTGCAGCATGGCAGTGCTGCAAGCTCTATCGAGCAATAATTTCCACTAGTATGCAGTGGTGGCGAACTTATAATAAAATTTTGTTTGAGGATTGCTGCTTGTCCTAAGTGAAAGAACTACATTGTTCTTTCACCCGAGCATTTTGGCTATCAATTTAATAGCACTTTTTCCGCTCGATGGACTTCAGCTGGTTCCAGCATATGGGCTGGTTCCATTAAAAATCTCGCAGTTTCGTTCGAGGTGACCGATAAACTCCTCAGGAGCTGCCACATCAGTCACCTCGGGGCAGCTCGACTGCGGGGTTCCAGGTGATCACGAACCCATATATATATATGTTGCAGCATGGCAGTGCTGCAAGCTCTATCGAGCAATAATTTCCACTAGTCGAGCTGCCCCGAGGTGACTGATGTGGCAGCTCCTGAGGAGTTTATCGGTCACCTCGAACGAAACTGCGAGATTTTTAATGGAACCAGCCCATATGCTGGAACCAGCTGAAGTCCATCGAGCGGAAAAAGTGCTATTAAATTGATAGCCAAAATGCTCGGGTGAAAGAACAATGTAGTTCTTTCACTTAGGACAAGCAGCAATCCTCAAACAAAATTTTATTATAAGTTCGCCACCACTGCGTACTAGTGGAAATTATTGCTCGATAGAGCTTGCAGCACTGCCATGCTGCAACATATATATATATGGGTTCGTGATCACCTGGAACCCCGCAGTCGAGCTGCCCCGAGGTGACTGATGTGGCAGCTCCTGAGGAGTTTATCGGTCACCTCGAACGAAACTGCGAGATTTTTAATGGAACCAGCCCATATGCTGGAACCAGCTGAAGTCCATCGAGCGGAAAAAGTGCTATTAAATTGATAGCCAAAATGCTCGGGTGAAAGAACAATGTAGTTCTTTCACTTAGGACAAGCAGCAATCCTCAAACAAAATTTTATTATAAGTTCGCCACCACTGCGTACTAGTGGAAATTATTGCTCGATAGAGCTTGCAGCACTGCCATGCTGCAACATATATATATATGGGTTCGTGATCACCTGGAACCCCGCAGTCGAGCTGCCCCGAGGTGACTGATGTGGCAGCTCCTGAGGAGTTTATCGGTCACCTCGAACGAAACTGCGAGATTTTTAATGGAACCAGCCCATATGCTGGAACCAGCTGAAGTCCATCGAGCGGAAAAAGTGCTATTAAATTGATAGCCAAAATGCTCGGGTGAAAGAACAATGTAGTTCTTTCACTTAGGACAAGCAGCAATCCTCAAACAAAATTTTATTATAAGTTCGCCACCACTGCGTACTAGTGGAAATTATTGCTCGATAGAGCTTGCAGCACTGCCATGCTGCAACATATATATATATATGGGTTCGTGATCACCTGGAACCCCGCAGTCGAGCTGCCCCGAGGTGACTGATGTGGCAGCTCCTGAGGAGTTTATCGGTCACCTCGAACGAAACTGCGTAATTATTATTGTTAAAATCAAAGTGTCATATTCCTTTATTGTTGTTGTTTGCAAATAATTCTCTATTGTATTTTTCGATTTACAAGCCATTCAGCACTGGTGTTATACTATTTGTTATCCATCTTTCTATTACATTGAATTGGTTACGACCGAATCTTGTAATAATTGCTGCTTGACTATAGTGCCGTTTTCAAGCGACGTACCTTCTTATCATGTTAAAAATATATGTACGTAAAAATTGTCAATAAAATATCTATCTCTTGCAAATGACATTAAATTGGGCTATGGCAACACCACGTTTTCATAGAATATTGAAAATAGAAACAAATTCAATCAATAAGCCCTGGATAAAATTTTGACAAATTTCTCAAATATAATTTGATATAAAATGCTACAAAAATGTCAAGCAAAATCACGCCACCTTGGTATGAACACTTTCATGTGATTTGAAAATTCTTCTTTTTTTTCGTAGCGCTACAGCCTTACTCGAGCCTTTGTTTCCTGCAAATAGCACCTCCAACTGTTTTGCTCCATCAACCAAGTCTTCCTATTTTGAAATCCAAATTTTTGAAAATTTGTCAATTTTATATGGCAGGCCTTCGCTTCCTGCAACTAGCGTCTCCAACTATCTCGGTTCATTGACCGGGTCCTCCAATTTTGAAATCTGAGCAGCGATGAACTGTCTTCGTCGACCGAGTCAGACTAGCTTTTCCTCCGTTTCCCCACTGGTCTCTGCTCTTCGGTTTTCCCAACGAATACCTTCTTGAGTACCCATTGCAGCTTCCGCAGTCTTACAATCGTTGAGACCTCCGGCTAGTTAAAAATTTCATACAGCTCATGGTTGTATCGAGTTCACCATTGGTCCCCGTCTAGTTTTGCACCAATAATCGGCCCAGGACCCATCTGTCGAAGGCGTTGTGGAAATTTGCCACTCAAAAAATAAATTCATCATTTTTAACCAGTTTCGACAAATAATATATATCAACAGAATTCAATTTTGATTTGTAATAAATAATTTTAAGGTTTTGTGCCAACTTGCATAACCATATTGAAATTGCGATCAGTTCATCTATCCTTTTTCTCCTAAGAAACTGTAGCAGTTACCGGGACCAAACTAAGTAGGTGAATTAGAACTGTTGGCCTCTGGAGTGTTAACATTTTTACCATCTAGCCACCAATATCGAGATAATGGCTTCTCGGCTCCATTAAATCGTTAATGGAGCCGAGATGCGTTTATCTCGATATTGGTAGCTGGATTGATAAAAATGGTGACACTCAAGGGTGCCACCAATCCTTGATATAATATATATATATATATATATATATATATATATATATATATATATATATATATATATATATATTTATATATATATATAAATATATATATATATATATATATATATATATATATATATATATATATATATATATATATTGTCGCGTGTTATTGGTTCGCGGCCTATAATTTTAACGTTCCGGGAAAGTGAAAACGCAATGTCTTTTAATTTAAGTTAAAAGAGTTTATTCAATTAAATAAAATGCACAATAATCAGTTAACACTTTCACTAATTTTAATTGTCACTATTAAAATTATCTAACACTTGTCCATAAATTTATTATCGCAATTGTCTTCTAAATTACTTCACTATTACGAAACACACTTTTCTACTACTCGAAGAATATCGCTTCCCACACACAATCGCAGTTCTTCTCGCGGTCGAATGAATGATAGATTCTCCCCATTCATTCAGCTCGCCTTTATATAGGGTCTCTACCTATTCACTCATTTCTCGCACATTGGCGAATGTTCTACCGAGAGGTACCTGGTAGGTTCGAGCAAGTTCACGAATGGAGTGACGTCACTTGCAGATGTTGATCATGCTTGTTGGATTCTCGTGGGTTCGAGTAAATTAATTCGTTGACGTTCTTAATGATGATGAAAACAATTGCGACAGTAGCTCGCAGAATTATTTGTACATGTAATTATTTGTACATGTAACACTGCCCCCACCTCAGTTCTTTTCGCCCCGAAAAGATGTGTCGCTATTTGTAGTCAATTCTCCCTGGGTGTAATATGGGGCAAGACGGTCCAGATGCACGATTTTCATTTTAGCTCTCGGCTTACGATGTTCCTGTATTCGGTATACGACGTCGTTGATTCGCTTTGTAACTCGGTATGGTCCCTCCCAATTATATTGCAACTTTGGAGACCAACCCTTTCGCCGTTGCGGGTTATAAAGCCACACCAAGTCATCTTGCTGGAAGCCAGTAGAATTAGCCTTTAGATCATACCTGGTCTTCATGCGGTCAGTAGCCGATTCGAGGTGTTTTCGCACTGTCCGATGTATCTGGTTCAACCGTTGTCTTAGATCACTTGCGTACTCCGAGACCGTTTGGGGTTTCTCAGGGGTTGTTCCGAACTTTATATCGGCTGGCAAACGAATAGTCTTTCCAAAAATGACTTTGGCTGGGGCTTGGCCCGTCGATGCATGTTCGGCAGCTCTGTACGCCATCAAAAATAGTGGGATATGTCGGCCCCAGTCCCTTTGGTTCTCGTCAACCATTTTGGCCAAGTGTTTATTGAGCGTGCCGTTGAAACGTTCGACCATTCCATCGGATTGGGGATGCAGCGGTGTTGTCCTCGTTTTCCGTATTCCCAGCTGCTCGCACATTTCGCTAAAAACTAGTGACTCAAAGTTTCGGCCTTGATCCGAATGTAGTTCACAAGGCACGCCGTACCTGCTGACCCAATTTAACACTAGCTGTTCGGCTACAGTAGTTGCTTCCTGGTTGGGAATGGGGTAGACCTCGGGCCACTTGCTGAAATAATCAGCTGCAACCAGCGTGTATCGATTTCCCCATTCAGATTCAGGAAAGGGTCCAGCGATGTCAACAGCAATCCTTTCGAATGGCACGCCTACGTTATAGGTTTGCATTTGTCCTCTCAGTCGTCGCTTTGGGCCTTTGACGGAAGCGCAAATTGTGCATCTGCGGCACCATTCCTCTACGTCTTCTCGAGCGTGGAGCCAGTAGAATCTTTCCCGCAATTTCGCTAAGGTTTTGTTAACACCAAGATGGCCTCCCGAGGATCCTTCATGCATTTCCTTAACCACATCGTGGATTCGGCTTTTGGGTAGTATAGTTTGCATCCTATAGGAGCTGCCATCCGCCGTTTCCCATTTCCGCTTGAGTACGCCACCCTCCACCTGTAGGGAGTTCCATTGTGCCCAATAGCTTTTCAGGGTTGCGCCATGCATCGAAACGTCCTTCCACTCCGGTCGCCCAGTCGTCTCCTTCCATACGAGCAATGGTCCGATATCTTCATCGGCTAACTGGGCATTTCGAATCTCCTCCGATGACCAACCTTCATCGAATTCGGCCGTTATCACTCGCAGATCAACGGGCGGCTCCTTTTCCTCAATCCGTTGGCAATGTTTGCAGTTAGCTGGACATGGATGACGAGATAGGGCGTCAGCAATTCCATGAACTCTGCCCTTGTGGAGCAGTTGGGGCCTCACTAGGTCTGGTCGGATCGTCGATCGGGTTGCACCAGTGTCGTTTGTTAGGGTGCATTGTTCTTCATCAACTTGACCAGGAAGGCATCTGTCTGCTTCTCCACGATGTTGCCTTGGCACGGTGCTGGGGATGTCGATACTCGTGGCCAACGTTCGCCCCACGAAGTTGGCCCTTGCAGTTTGATGGGCCTCCATTCTAGGCTCCTGACACGGTCTGGATCTCCACCACCCTGGACAATAGCTCGGTCTTCTCCCCTTCTTGCAGTCTCTTTGCAGGTGCCCTTTTTCCCCGCAATTCCAGCATCTAGGCGCACCATTCACCTGCAGCTCTCGCTCATTTCCCACGCGCTCACACCTGGATTTATCTGTCACTACCTCGCGAGCCCGGACAGTGGTGCGGGTCACATTTTTGGCTGCCTCAAAATTTAAACTATAAGCCAATGCTTCCTTGACTGTTTGCTTTTGAGCTAACCGCACGGCTTGTTGCAATTCCTTGTCCTTTAAGGCGCTGATGAATGCTTCTGCTGCTACGTCATCTCGATGTTCTGGGTCGTACGCTGGGTAAGCCAAAAGTGCCAATCGCTCAATGTCTTGTGCTAGCTGCTGCAAGGTTTCGCCAGACTTCTGCATCCGATGCCGTAGCTGCGCCCGGTAAATCTGCTTCAGATGATCGTCTCCATAACGCATGTCCAGCGCATTCATTATAGCAGCCGGGTTTGAATGCAGCTCAACGGGGATAGTCTGCAAAAGCTCGGCAGCTGGGCCTCTTAGAGCCAGAATTAACGCAGTTGCTCGTTCCTGCTCATTCCAGTGATTTATCCTAGCGGCGGCTTCAAACTGGATTTTGTAAATACTCCAGACCGTTTGCCCATCGAATATTGGTGCTTGCACATTTCTGGATGTGCTTTGCGCTGCGGTTATAAGCGGGGCTGGTGAGGTGGTTACTACTGCCTTCGCTGCTTCCAATTCTTTTTTCACTTTTTCCATCTCATGGTTCATTCTCTCTTCAACCTGGCTGATCTCATAGTTGATTTTCTCCTCAACTTGGCTGACCTTCTCCTCGACCTGGTAAACCTTTTCCTCGACGCATTTAATTTGATTGTTCAGGCTACCGAGCTCCACTTTTATTTCGGTTGACTGTTTTTGCACTTCCTTGATTACGATCGCTTGTTGGTCCATCTTCGCCGATTGTTCATTTAACTTCGCTGATTGTTCATTTAACTTCGCTGATTGTTCATTTAACTTCGCTGATTGTTCATCTAGCTTCGTCGTTAAATTGGACGACTGTTGTCGCTGCTCTTGCTGCATCAGCGTCATCATTTGCATCAGCGCATTTTCTGGTTTCTTTGGCTTTGCTGTTTCAGCTTCACCACCTTCTGCGCCTTTTTCTGCATCTGTAGGCTCACCCGAATCTAGATACGCACCTTCCGACTCGATCGCATCACGCAAGCGTGCAATCAGTATGGCCTTTGTACCTTGTATAGCCAGATTTCGTTGTTCCAACTCCTCTTTGAGCTCCGATATGCTCAATTGATTAATTTTTAGATTTAAATTTCCTGGCATTTTTATTGTTTCGGCTATTTTTCCACGTTAACTTCCACAATTGTGCACTTCAAAAATGTTTAATCGTTTTCACTTCCAAAATTTTCTTTCTCACTTCTGACACCATTGTCGCGTGTTATTGGTTCGCGGCCTATAATTTTAACGTTCCGGGAAAGTGAAAACGCAATGTCTTTTAATTTAAGTTAAAAGAGTTTATTCAATTAAATAAAATGCACAATAATCAGTTAACACTTTCACTAATTTTAATTGTCACTATTAAAATTATCTAACACTTGTCCATAAATTTATTATCGCAATTGTCTTCTAAATTACTTCACTATTACGAAACACACTTTTCTACTACTCGAAGAATATCGCTTCCCACACACAATCGCAGTTCTTCTCGCGGTCGAATGAATGATAGATTCTCCCCATTCATTCAGCTCGCCTTTATATAGGGTCTCTACCTATTCACCCATTTCTCGCACATTGGCGAATGTTCTACCGAGAGGTACCTGGTAGGTTCGAGCAAGTTCATGAATGGAGTGACGTCACTTGCAGATGTTGATCATGCTTGTTGGATTCTCGTGGGTTCGAGTAAATTCATTCGTTGACGTTCTTAATGATGATGAAAACAATTGCGACAGTAGCTCGCAGAATTATTTGTACATGTAACAATATATATATATATATATATATATATATATATATATATATATATATATATATATATATATATATATATATATATATATATATATGTATATATATATATATATATATATATATATATATATATATATATATATGTGTATGTATATATATATATATATATATATATATATATATATATATATACATACTCGTATATATACATATATATGCTAAAATTAACTGTTATTTGTTAATGTTTCTGCTTATGTATAATCGTTTCATTAGTAATTTCGCGTCTAGCCCTGAAGATGGACGGCAATATCGACCGAAATGCATACGTGTCGTTTAGGATAAAATGTAGCTTTTACCATCTTACGTGTTAATTGAATTTATGTAATTGAACGCTTCTTTTGTTTTAAACTCAATTATTTGCAGCCCGTAAGGAGGTAGAAAAACTATATTAAATTTTAATCAATACTGACCACAATAGTGTTCATCTAACATATTAAATTATTAGAGTAAAAGCTCTGAACTTACACAGAACAGTGTACAGGATATGATTGCACTATTGCTGGTCTTCCATCCACTCTCGTGGTAAATTCGGAGCAATTCATACCAAGTATAAATCAGATACCTCCCAAGTCCGCATCAATAACCAACTCACCGCTGACTTTGATACAAATATCGGATTAAAGCAGGAAGATGGGCTGGCCCCATTGCTATTCAATTTGGCACTGGAATACGTCATAAGGAAGCTACCTGTCGATACACGAGGTAAATTACTATACAAGTCGGGCCAAGTAGTAGCCTATGCGGACGACATCAACATTTTGTCACGGTCATTAACAACTGCCAAATAACTCTGCCTGAAACTCGACAGCGAAGCAAAACTAGTAGGGCTACAAATCAATGAAAATAAAACAAAGCTCATGACACAGTCGAAGAAAAATACCTTAAATACACAAAATATCACACTTGTATTTAGGCGCCAAAATAACGAAAACGAAAACGCATACACAGGAAAACAAAGCTCCAAGTATACAAATATGTGATAAGACCTTTGTTATGCTATGGGTATGAAACATGGACCCTAACCCAAGCATCCGCAAATATATTGAACGTCTTTGAGCCACGGATCCTGAGGCGAATAATCGGAGCGAAGCTAGACGGGGACCAATGTCGAATTCGATACAGCCATGAGCTGTATGAAATTTTTGACGAACCGGAGGTCTCAACGATTGTAAGACTGCGGAAGCTGCAATGGGCTGGCCACATGAATCGTATGGACGAACAAGGGATACCCAAAAAGGTATTCGTTGGGAGAACTGAAGGCCGGAGACCAGTGGGGAAACCGGGGAAACCGAGGAAACACTGGTCTGACTCGGTCGATAAAGACAGTTCATTGCTGCTCGGATTTCGAAATTGGAGGACGCGGTCAATGGACCGAGACATTTGGAGGCGCTATTTGCAGGAAGCGAAGGCCCGAGAGGGGCTGTAGTGCTAAGAAGAAGAAGAAGATAAATCAAATACGGGAGATTCACGAGTGAACTGCCAAGTTGTTGATTTCTGCCGTACAAACGGGACTGCGTGTTGCGGCAAAGATGTGGTTGGATAGTTGCCGGGAGGTTTTTATTTATTGGAGCGATTTTACTCACAAATTCCTGAGAGATTTTTCTTTTGTCGCCGATACGGCAGATACCTATATGGAAATGATGGGATTTAGACGACGAAATACGGAGACGGTGGAAGAATTCTAATATAGGATCTTATCGCTTGGGCAAAGAGGCGAAACATCAGTTGACTTTGCTAATCGACAAATGTGCTTTTCTATCTACACAAATATAGTTTCTGGGTCATCTGAAACGAAAAAAGACATAACGCTCGGTAATGCGCGCTATTCAACAGTGCAAGCAACCTTCAACTACAACTGAACTAACTGTTTGTCGATAATTATCCCCTAATTACGAGGCCACTAACGGACCTTCTGAGAAAATCTACAGAGTTCTTTTTTTCTTGAAAAGCTGTCGGGCGTTTCGACTCTTTTGAGTCATCTTCAGTGTCTCAAGAATGTGTGGAAGGCAATGATTTTATATATTGTAAGTGTAGGATGGATTAAGCAGGTAAATACTAAATCTTACGTGCCTGCTTAACCCATCCTACACCTATCTAAAGTCTACACTTCTACACATCTTATAGATACTGAAGATAACTCAAAGGAGTCGAAGCGCGTCTGCTTACACAACAAAGCAAGGCCCGACGGCTTTTAACGAAAAAAGAGAATTGGCCTGCGGATATCAAATACATAAAACGATTGTCTACAGATTTCGTTTGGGTGGAATCCCAGCAAAATGCTTTCATGAAATTAAAGAAGATCTTCATGAATGGGCCAGTTTAGGTTCTGTATGATTTCAATGCGCAGCACGAGGTACACACGGATGCGAGTAGCGTGGAATTGGATGGAATTTTTTGAATTCGGTGGATGACATGAGCTGAAAACCCTTTTAGGGTTTTATACTAAAAATACAAAACCCTTCCGTCTGTATGTCACAGCAGTTTTTCTCCAAAACGGTAGAAGCAACAGCCATGAAACTTTGTGCAAAGGTCAAAAGAGGAGACTTCTTGAAAGTTCAAGGGTGAACAATTTTTTCAAAGGGTTTTAAGGGGGTCTCCCCATATAGCGAGGTGACCCACAAAAAAATTTCACCATTGGTAGTTGAGTGAGGTATCGTTGGAAAGGTTTCAATGAGATCTTTTCAAAGCAAGTCTTAAAATTCGGTACCGTGGGTGGCAGGGAAAGGGGAAATGATTTGATTTCCATGAAATTTCGTAGGCATAATGGTCTTATATCAACCTACATAAATCTAAATTGTTGGGGAAAAAAGTAAAATTTACAACCTTCGTGATATCACATTTTCGGCAGTAAAACTGTATTAATATCATTTAATTGGATGAAATCAGCTATTTAAGTAGCTCTTCAATAAAATTTACCGACCTTATAGCCATTTGAATTTCCTCCGATTACAACAATCATACACGATTTTTCTACTACATGGGCTTTTCATCCAACCAGATACTACATTTTCAGATAAAATGAATAACAAAAATACATTCCTCCGGACAAAATGGCTGCACTGTCGTGAGGATGTTTAGATGTCATCGGGATTTGGATATTAAATAAAATATACGCGACCGATAAAAAAATTCCTCGTGATTTTTTTTAGCCGTAACCGTAAGAAAATTGTGCGAAAAGTCGAGCGCAGAAACAGAAGACGGGAAGAAAATTTTCTGTCCGAGTTCGCTTAGTTCCGACGTCGTGAATTAGGAAGAAGTTTCTATTTTAGGCCAGAAAAAGCCTTGCGAATGCAAAGAACGCAACATTGTATTTGTGCAGCCTGTGGTAGGTCAATATACATCTTTAGATAATCTATGTGCTCACCAGTCATTTTATTGTCCTAAAGGAATCGACTTACAGTCCTCCTCGACAAGCACGATAAAAACATGTAAGCATCAATGTCCTTACGCCGGAGAGTATTCGTCATCTGAATGCCGTCCAGTCGAAGTTGATTGCAGTTATTTGCTGCCATTGAGAGGATGCACCAAAGAAGGGGCTCATGCATTGAAGCATTTCAATGCAAATGATCATAAGTGGAATCCGTTTTGCAGAAACTTGAAGACAATGCACTTAGAAGTGTGATTCCTTGCAGATACTTAGCGCGTATACTAAATTGCTGTATTGATGCAAATAAACGATAAAGTCATCGCCAGCCGTAAGTTGACATCTATTGTATTTAGGTATAAATGAAAAAGGTAAAACGACAAAATCTCGGTTTTACACAACTGTTATTCCTGATTTCATTCTTTTTGTATGTTTTATATTGTATTTATGGGCAACTATTACCTACATGTATTTTTATTTAATATAAGAAAGTTAGATCTATGCATTTAAAAATTACAATTAAGAGGAAATATTCAAGTAAAATAAATTTACAAATGAAATTTTAAAGATGAAATGGATACGTATAGCATCTAAATGAAAGAAAAACCATAACCAAGTAAACAAATGTAAGACCAGCGACACTTAAGAAAATATAAATACCACACAGCGAGCAAATATGACATCTCTTAACTAGTACACGAAGTAATACTTGTATTAGAATTCAGCGTTCTATACGGCATAAATTTGAATATTTCATTTCGCACCTCCGTAGTCAGTTTATTGAATGCATCGTTGGTGTATCTGTGTGCATGGTTGGGAATGTGAATTTTTTATTCGTTGATTGTGGGAATGAATTTGGCATGAGAGTTAGAGGCAACTAAATATTAAAATTATATCCATTGACATTATTCTCCTTTCGGTTGAAGAATCGTTTCTCCCCTTACCTCTAGAGTAAATTGAAAAAGTCGCTTAGAGACCTGGTAGAGTGGACAGGGACGTAGTCAAAATGATTTGCATGAAAACATTACAAAACACAGATTGTTTCCATTTCTAGCGAATAACTGTATTCAATATGTATGAATGCATTGATCAAATTGTAATGATTTTCTCTCTTCAACTCGAACGCGGAACCGACCTCTCATCGGTTCTAGACGTTAAGTCTGAGTAGTGCCAACGGATGGTACCAACAGGTCAACCAATCCGTGCACCGTAATCCATTCACGCGGTGACTGCTTGTCGGCCAGCTAGTTCGGAGAGGATTTCGGTCGCGGGTCTCCGAATGGATTACGCTCAATTACAATATTTCAGTCACCTGAAATTGCCCGTTTTCTAAACGCGTCAACAATTACTCATCCAGAACGAGAAACCTACATTACGTTAAGTCTGGATGCGATCTATCCACAGATCTCAAATCAAAAAAAAAACGCTACAAAATCCCATAGGCGCGTTACCGATTCACCGACGCGGTACCGAAAAATAGGCTACTCGAAATTAAATCGAAAGAAACTACTCTAAGGAAATGACGAAACAAACAAAGGTACCGCGTACCGCGCGCGACGCGAAACCGACTTCAGCGGATTTGCAGAAACCCTACCCTCGCGACGACATACCTACCATACACTCTCCGTTCCCCCTGAAAAAGAAGAGTCACTGAAAAGGAAAGTCGTGGGTTACTTTAGCAATTCATCTTATTTTCAATTTAAATTTGCGTTGGTTATAATTATACAGAGAAATCCTTAATATATCTGTTTACCCTAGAATGCAACACACAAAAAGAGAATAACGCACATTTTTATACAATATGCAAATAATCGCGTCACAATGATGAATGCAGTATTACTGAATATATATATTAAACTTTTTCTAAAAGGAAAACAATGAAACCTCAAAAGAAAAATGAAATAGCAAGCTATCTAGAACCCGATTATTTTTAATAACCAGTCATATACGTTCATGTTTGATTAGTGGGTATTACAGCAATTTATGCATTCTACTGAACTAAATTCTAATGCAGTAATATGTTTTATGCTATATGAAATTTTGGGGGGAACTATCCTATATCTCCTGGTGCAAACAAGCAGGTTATTAGAACTATCACTCTAGCTGTGTATTGTTTATAAGTCTTAAAAGAGCGCAAGTTCATATGAACATTTTGGAAATAAAATCCATTCACACGCACCCTAAACCTTAAAATCAAGTGAAAAAGATGATTTCCTAGATGAACCACGAATAGTTTGAAGAATGCTTTGGTTCAAGCAAAACAAAAACAGACTTTTAATTTAAGAGCCGATATAAGGAAAAGAGAAATATTGATATTTGCTTGTAAACATTGCTTTTTTTGATCTGAAATTAGAAGCTACTTTAAACTTTAAGGTGAACAAGAGGTTTTGCTCTTGAATAGTATGAATTTTATTCCGATTACTCAAAGTCTTATAGATGAATGTCAATTTTAAAATTAAAATCCCTAAATGCCCTGCATTACTTGACTTACTATGTAATTCCAATACAATAAAACTATTCGCATATTAGTTTCAAGTGATTTCCTTTCTAACATTTGAGGGATAATCACGCTCTTGGATAAATGAAGAAATAACATCTTATCACTAAGGATTCATAACTTTTTACAATGCTCGTAAGTATTTTCTCTCCACTAACGTTCATCAATAAAGAATGAATGAATGTATTAAAATCTTAGATTAAACTTCATTGAAGGAACGAAAATTTCAAATACTATTTACACACAATATCAACACTCGCATCAGTTTAAAGACTACATATTACTAAGCAATTACTTCTGAACATAGTTACGTCTTTTAAAAACATTTTTTTTTCTTCATTTCTGAATATAGTGAAAACAACTCAATTATCATTTCACACTCCTAAACCAAACACACAGTTAATTATACTTTGTTTTTCGTGAGATCTCATCCGAATTCAATTATAGAAGCTTCGATTATGTTCAATAATAACTTTCTTTGTACAAACAAAATATTAATTTTATGCCCAAAGATTTTACATTACTTATACTCGTATTTATCTAAAAATTCAACCGTGCACTCTCGCATCCACACACTAGTTCATTTGTACACAAATATCGCATTTTTTTGGTAGTAATTTTCTACTCGTTTCAGTGCAATTTAAAAACATTCTATAATTATGTTCTTTCAAAACTCGGCCTTCGTTTGTTTCAATTTCACTTTGTTTTTAATTACATTTGATTACCAATTATTACCACCTCTAAAATTACCACGAAATTGATTCTGGGGGATTTTGTTGCTATTTCATTTTCTTTTTTAACACTCCTGAGCATGCAAAATATGGTTTCAAATATAAAATTCAATTTTTTTTTCAAAAATTCACTGAGATGTATGTTTTTTGACATATGCAAAATGTCTTCACGAAGCTAGATCTGTAAAACAATTTTCATATTGAGCGAGGATGAATCTTCTGTAGACTTCCGCATTACAGAATTAATAGTGTCGATTTAATTTAGAAAAATTTAAAAGGCCTTTTAATTTTTCTACTTGAAAGTAATGATGGTGAATTGATTAGTCCTTAAAATTTGGAACTGAACATAATTTGATATTTCAAAATAATCAAGTATTCTAAATGTCATTTCATCGCAGGTCAAATAATTTCACATGCTCTTCAAAATAATGTTGTTTGGATTAATTGCTATTGAAATATAAAAACACAAAAAAAACCTAACATTTAAAAATAATATATAATAAACTAACCTATATTATTAAATTGAACTAGGCATTGAATATTTCGATAGAAATTAAATTCTTGCAAATAATTTTAGATATCAAAAACATCGGGAACACTAATCAATAATTCTCTTCTCAAATAAACTCAATTAATTCCTCGTTATTGAGATGTTTCTAAATCAATCATGTACTAATTGAGTTGATCATATTATGACCCCCAATATTTGTCACCTGCTCTCAACCTCGGCATTGCATACAACACAAACCGCGGGTAAACATATTTTCGGCGATCTAACTAATTTGCCTACTTTACTCGCCTTCAGAGTGGATGAGATGCATTTAGGTGAGAAATTTTCATAGTGAGCAATGTTGCATCAGATACTTAATTAACAAGGTTTCGTTATATCCGAAACTCTGCGCCTAAACTCCACTATGGCAGCGATTCCGGTTGCCCGGAACTTATTCCGTCAAATGAATGACGTGGGCACTGCCGATATTTCAACATAAAACTCACTTGCTAACCTCCAAATATCCGTCTGTATGTTTATCCATAAATATGTCACCTTCCTCGACCAGGCATCTGTTGGGATGTTGCGAGGCGTCCAGTTCAGCAACACCCTCATTTATCGGTCGATAACTTGGATTGATGGGATTGATTGGATGAGATAAACGCCCTGCCTTCCGCTGCAGACCAGACAAAATATTGCTAAACTTTTCTAATTAGTTATTAACTAAACTAACCTCTTTCCTAATGTTTCTGCTCCGGTGAATGTCAATGCCTCACGAATAACGTTTTCCAAAAACTCTTTACGCACACCACGCGTTTCTTCATAGATTAAACCGGGAATACGTTTCACTCCACCACGTCGCGCCAAACGACGTATAGCTGGTTTTGTAATACCTTGGATATTATCACGAAGAACTTTACGATGACGTTTAGCGCCTCCATGTGCTGTCAAAAGTTCCGGTTGTCACCTCGGACAAAACATATGTGCGTGGAATGGCACTTCATATGGCGGAAATGTGCTTCTTCAGATGTCGCCAGTGGCATAGTTTTCTCGATGGCCACGGTGGAGGGGCATTTCCAGATGTGTATGTCTCGAAATGTGCCGGGGTTGGATTAATTCTATATTTCGAATATTTATATCCACGGATATAAATATTTGGACAGAAAAAAAAATATTTTCTGCACAACGATATCCGCACAACAGATGAAGTCCGCTGGCACTTCGAGGACATATCCATCTGGCAGGTTACAAGGGTTCGGGCTCGGAATCACTTCGATTCCTGGGCGCAGGCGTCACATTACACATTCCCCCCCCCAAAATCGAAGTAATTACGATCCCGTCTCCTTGGTAACAGGTCTTGGTTAGGGACGTGGCGGGTCGAAGATCCGTTTCGAAGGATAGGCTACAACCCTGTTCGTGAAGACTCGACAGTGACTATATAGTAGGAAGTCAGGTGTTATTCGGAGGCCTTCGTCTAGGCAGAGATTTGGGATAAGCCAAGGTTTCTCGTGGGAATTAGTTGCACTTCATCGTCTAAGGTCTTTTGCGTGGTAAATTCCCAGGGTCTTACCAGTCATGTCCGCGATGAGGTACCGGGTGGGGCTTATGACTTGCATGACTCGACACTTCACGAATTTCTTGTCTAGTTTGGCATTGTAATGGCGGGTGGCATCGCTCTGTCGGAAGTTTCGACGATATATTTCGTCGCCGGCCTTAAAGCCAGAAGGATGAGATCGCAAGTTGTACCGCTCCTCTCCCATCCGTCTACTTTCTTCAATCTTCTCCCGCAGTTGATCTCGCAGAAGTTGGAGCTTTTCGTGCGGTTCTAGAACCACGATTGGGTCCTCTAGCGATTTCAGCTGCCGCAATAGCCGGTAAGCGCTCCCATGACAGATCATATACTGGCCGAACACTGCAAAATACGGCGAAATGCCGGTCGTGGCGTGGTACGACGAGCGCAGTGCACTAGTGATGGCGGACAATTTGCGATCCCAGTCCCTCTGATTCGGGTGGACATAGGCGCGAATGGCCGCTATGAGCGTACGATTCAGTCGTTCGGATGCGTTGGCTTGTGGTGAATAGACGGCAGTTCGTTGGTGGATGATGCCGTATTTGGACATTAGGTCTCGGAACCTGCTGGAGGTGAACTGGACCCCATTGTCGGAGACAAGTTTCTCCGGAACTCCAAACATGTGAAAGACTCGGTTCTCCAAAAAGCTGATTATTGGTCCAGTGTGCATGTTACGTAGTGGTTCTATGATAGGGAATTTGGAGAGCTGGTCCAGGACCACGACAGCTCCCGTGTGACCAGAAGCAGATCGAGGGTAAGGACCGATAAGATCAATGTACAAGCGCTGGAACACGCGTTCGGGGACCTCAACCTTACCCATGGGTGGTCGAAGAATGGTGTTGGGCGCTTTAGTGCACTTGCATAGCTCACAGGAGGCTACGTACGCTTTTATCTGTTGTGCCATCTTAGGCCAAAAGAAACAGGTTTTCAACCGCCTAAGTGTACGACCGTATCCGCCGTGCGCACTTGATGGGTGGTCATGAGCCCGCCTGATAAGATCAGTGGTTAATTCTTCGGGCACCCACAACTTCCACTGTTCTTCTTCTTGTATGGGGTCACCGGATGCGTGTCCCATCCGCTTGTAAATAAATCCATCCGTCAACCGCAGTTCAGGAAGCTGGGGCTGTTGGTTCTGGATAGTGTGAATCAGTTGGGTGTAGCTGGCTGACTTGAAGGCAGGATGGTCCAGATCGATCAATTGGGGGCTGTCGTCCTCTTGGACCAACTCGGCTCCTTCAGGGGCGAACATTCTGGATAGGGTGTCGGGGACTACATGCTGGCTTCCTTTTCGGTGGCGAATTGTGAAGTCAAAGGCCTGTAGTTTCAGTGCCCACCTGGCCAATCTGCCGTTGAGATCAGTCTGGCTCATTAGCCATTTCAGAGAAGCGTGATCCGTAACGATTTCAAAGGTGTGTCCCTCCACATAGGCTCGGAAGCGTTTCACTGCCAACACCGCGGCTAGACATTCTTGCTCGGAGACCGTGTAATTTCGCTGGGCTGGGTTCAACTTGTGAGACATGAAGGCTATAGGTCTCTCCTCGCCGTCTTGTGCAACCTGGACTAAGACTGCTCCCACCCCATGTTGACTCGCGTCACAATGGATTGAGAACGGTTTATCAAAGTCCGGGCTGTGCAGTACGGGGGCCGTAGTCAGACTCTTCTTTAGCTCTTCAAAGGCTCGCAAGCTGGGCTCTTCCCAGACGAATTTACGTCCCTTACGCAGCATGTCGGTCAAAGGAGTGGTAATGGTGGCATAGTCACGTACAAAACGCTGGTACCATCCGCATAACCCTAAGAATCGGCGTAACTGTTTGGTGGTCTTGGGTAGTGGAAAAACGTCAATCGCTTGAGTCTTTTCCGGATCGGTCTTGATATGCCCATGCCCAATGATGTGACCTAAATACTTCACCTCCGTCATCACGAACTGGCTCTTCCTTATGTTGATGGTTAATCTTGCCCTCCGGATGTGTAGAGCCACCTCCTGAAGCAGGTCGATGTGTTCGTCAAAGGTCTCGGTTATAAGCAACAGATCGTCCAAGTAAACGAAAACTTGGTGCCGCAAATGAGGTGGTATCACCTTGTCCATAAGGCGCGTCATTGTTTGGGGGGCATTACACAATCCGAATGGCATGGTCACGAATTGATATAAGGGCCGGCCTGGGACTGTGAAGGCTGTTTTCTCCTTTGAACCGGGGTCTAAAGGAATTTGCCAGAAGGCGTCCTTGAGGTCTAAGCTCGTGATGAAATGGGCTTTAGGCAATCGACTCAAAATGCCTTCGATCAACGGTAGAGGATATGCGTCCTTGACTGTGACGGCGTTCAAGCGTCTGGCATCTAAGCATAACCGGACCTTGTTCGGCTTGACCACTAAGGTGACTGGGGAAGCCCACGCGCTCTGTGATTCTTCGATTACGCCTAATGCTAGCATTCGATCCACTTCGGCATATAACGATTTTTCCTTCGCCGGAGATATGGCGAAATGTCTCTGTTTTATGGGTTTAGCATCCCCCACATCTATAGTGTGGAACACCAGGGCAGTCCGCCCGAGACCTTCTTTCTCGTGCGATGGAAAAGCCGATATAGCCGAGTCGAGACGTAGTTGCTGAGTTACATCCAGTGTATGCCGTAGTAAGTTAGTGGGTTGAGATTGGTCAGGAACGGTGGTGACGGACTCCAGGGTCGAACTGGAAAATAGTGCCGGGGCCAAGTTAAATTTTCGAACGAAATCCACTCCTAAATAAAGATTCTGGGTTAACTGAGGTATGATGAAAAATTCCATAGGTTTAGTTACCCCTTTAAAGGTGACATCCGTCATAATTTTTCCCACTACAGAGTGACGAGTTCCGTCCGCCGTGCTTAACCAGGAGGTGAAATGACGGATTTGGTCCGCGTGCTTTGCCAGTACCTCCCCTGCAAACTCGGCAGAGATGCAATTCACACTGGCTCCCGTATCGACTAAGCCTGATACTCGTTGTTGCAGGAGGTGTACTGACGCATATGGCCGAACATCATCCCTCAATAATTCGTCTAAGTATATGCCCTTCAACACTTTCCTCGACTGCCTGACTTTTCTCCAGAAGCTCCGCATCCGACGCGTGGCTCGCTTGCTTCGCGGTGGGACAGTTGTGGCTAACTCCTCATGGAAGATGCGCTGTCGAGTAGCCAAATAATTCCGCAGCCTGACATGAAAGGGTTTTACATGCCAAGGAACTTTCGTCTCGCTATCATTCCCTTGCGCGTTGGCATCGGCGAAGGACGGCGTCGGTTGTGGAACTTCGGGAGAACTGTGTTTAGCGGTGCGAGTCAGCAGAGTTGGAGTCATGTTGGGAGCTGGGTCATAGCTGGTGATGGGGTCTGGATTTGTTCGTCCGGGGTCTAGGAGTGCCGACGGGTGGTCGCGGCACTCGGTGGCAAGTTTTTTCGCCCTTTGCAATTGGCACAGTCAGGTGCGTATGTGTCGGCCTTTCCGCATCGGTAGCAGAAAAGCGTTGCCTCCGCTGGACATGCATAGAACCGATGTCCCGGTTGTCGGCAGTTCCAACAGACCGTCGGGCTAGTAATTGCTTCAAGGGAGGGTCGATTAATCAATGCTGGGTCCTCAAGCTCCGGTGGTGCTCCGCTCCTCGGTACTGGTACTGGATCAGCAAGCAGGTGGTCCGCTGCCATCAACTCCGCGGTGTGATGATTTCGGGGATTTGGTCCCGTTATGCGAGGTTGTGGACGGAAGGTACCTCGTCGCTCATCCAAGTGTTCTTGTCTACGCGCATGGAGGCGCAATCCCTGTATGGTGTTGATGGGAAAATGTAGCAGGCTGTTCTGGAGGTCCCAGCGCATGTTCTCTCTGATAATTTCTACCAATTCGTCCTCGGGCATGGTATTTCGCAGGCGAGTGCTCAATCTCACTATACTGGTGTAGTACTGGTCGAACGGTTCGTGAGCGCCTTGTTTCCGTTTCTTTATTTGCTCTCTTAGCTCTTTCTCAGTGAAGCCATCCTCAAATCGATTGCGGAAGGCTGCACTGAAAGAGTGCCAAGTGGGACGTGGCGTTGACTCTTTAAAGCTCCAGTACCAGTCGGCAGCGTCGCCGCTGAACAAAAGATGTGCATGCCGGAGGAAGGCCGAGGAATCACCTCCCAGGGTGCTGGACACCAACGCCTGAATCCGGAAAAGGAACCGGTCCGCCGATATCATATCGTTGAACCCTGTAAAGTTCAGGCGCCAACTCTCCATGATACGAGGCGTCGGGTCTCGAAAAGGTGCCAAGGCGTTCCCGGGGGGAATCACATCCTCGATTGACCTGTGGTACTGAACTGCCTCGGGGGCTGGAGGTCCCAACGGAGGTCCGGTACTGTGTCGCGGTCTGTATTCGGGAGCTCTGGGATCCATTCCCGAGTTCCTTGGAGGTGGGACCCATTGCTCGGATTGTCGGGAGTGGGGCATCGCCACACTGGGATTTGGCTCCCAGCCAAGCGGAGTTCTCACGCGGCTGGGTGGTTGGCTCAACGGGAGATTCTGGATCTTTCCCTCCAGGTTGCCAATCCTCTCCGACATATCCCTCATCAACGCCACGAGGGTGTCAATGGAGTGGGCGGAAGGCATGGTTGTCACCTCGGACACGACACTTGCAGCCGGAACTTCACCGCCTACTGCTCCTTGCAGGTCTAAGAGTGGTTGTGGCGGCTCGGCTTCTGGAGCTCCTTTCGCCACTGCTCCACGCGTTGGTAGGGGCGTTCCGAGGGGGACGTCTAGGGCAGACCGATCTATGGGTCGCCGGCATAAGGGACACAGTTCTGACGTGAGGAGGAGCTGTTGTACACAGGCACGATGGAATAAATGTCCACAATCCAATCGCACGCTGTGTACACCCTCCACTACGTCCTCGAAACAGATTCCACAGTTCGCGGGTTGGACCGTTTTGGACCGGGTCCACCGCTTATCGGGCGTCCGCTTCGTTGCCATTTTGTGTGGGTTTATTATGGGTGGTTGCTAGTATGAACCGAGAAGAGAAGAAAAAAAAAAATATATATAAAATATACTTATTCCTATTATATAAGTGAAAAAAAAAGAATTTAATGTTAATTGAGTGGCCGATAGTGGCGAGCTATTAATATAATGATAGGAGAAAAAAAATTATTTGATACACTTTCCTTTTCAGTGGTCGACTCCTCCAACGGGAAAAGAGAGTGCGTGGTATTCTGCCGAAGAAAGGGTGCTTCGGTCGATTTACGAAAATTACCCCATAACCCACATACATTACAAAAAAAACCGTCTCTAAACTACGTTAAAGTGACTCGACGAGACAAGTGGTAGAGCTACCGTAACGACTTTGTACGCGGTCAAAATTCCCGACGCGTAGAAGCATTCCGGGCTTCGCGACTCCAGCATACGCCACCGAACGTTGAACCGATACCACTCGTCTAACACGCATAAGAAATAGTTAGAATCCTTCCGCGACATAAAGGCAAGGTAGCCTTCTATTTTCTTGAGAGTCCATGCTGATAGGTAAACCCATCAGACTGGCAGTTCCATCAAGAAAATAGAAGGTCCTTACAGGGGTTACCCTGGGACAACACATCGGAAGGATTCTGTCGCGAAAGCAAAATCAAACAAAGGAGAGCGGAAGCTACAACTCACGTGAAGCGACCTCTAATGTGTATCACACAATTCCACTGCTCCTGATAGTGGGACTCGAGTACCAAAGTACCTTACATCCTCCGTAAAGGACCAACTCGTCAGAAGACGCGAAGTTCTTTCCCCCTTAGGATGTTTTTGGCCCCACGTTGGGCGCCATTTGTAATGATTTTCTCTCTTCAACTCGAACGCGGAACCGACCTCTCATCGGTTCTAGACGTTAAGTCTGAGTAGTGCCAACGGATGGTACCAACAGGTCAACCAATCCGTGCACCGTAATCCATTCACGCGGTGACTGCTTGTCGGCCAGCTAGTTCGGAGAGGATTTCGGTCGCGGGTCTCCGAATGGATTACGCTCAATTACAATATTTCAGTCACCTGAAATTGCCCGTTTTCTAAACGCGTCAACAATTACTCATCCAGAACGAGAAACCTACATTACGTTAAGTCTGGATGCGATCTATCCACAGATCTCAAATCAAAAAAAAAACGCTACAAAATCCCATAGGCGCGTTACCGATTCACCGACGCGGTACCGAAAAATAGGCTACTCGAAATTAAATCGAAAGAAACTACTCTAAGGAAATGACGAAACAAACAAAGGTACCGCGTACCGCGCGCGACGCGAAACCGACTTCAGCGGATTTGCAGAAACCCTACCCTCGCGACGACATACCTACCATACACTCTCCGTTCCCCCTGAAAAAGAAGAGTCACTGAAAAGGAAAGTCGTGGGTTACTTTAGCAATTCATCTTATTTTCAATTTAAATTTGCGTTGGTTATAATTATACAGAGAAATCCTTAATATATCTGTTTACCCTAGAATGCAACACACAAAAAGAGAATAACGCACATTTTTATACAATATGCAAATAATCGCGTCACAATGATGAATGCAGTATTACTGAATATATATATTAAACTTTTTCTAAAAGGAAAACAATGAAACCTCAAAAGAAAAATGAAATAGCAAGCTATCTAGAACCCGATTATTTTTAATAACCAGTCATATACGTTCATGTTTGATTAGTGGGTATTACAGCAATTTATGCATTCTACTGAACTAAATTCTAATGCAGTAATATGTTTTATGCTATATGAAATTTTGGGGGGAACTATCCTATATCTCCTGGTGCAAACAAGCAGGTTATTAGAACTATCACTCTAGCTGTGTATTGTTTATAAGTCTTAAAAGAGCGCAAGTTCATATGAACATTTTGGAAATAAAATCCATTCACACGCACCCTAAACCTTAAAATCAAGTGAAAAAGATGATTTCCTAGATGAACCACGAATAGTTTGAAGAATGCTTTGGTTCAAGCAAAACAAAAACAGACTTTTAATTTAAGAGCCGATATAAGGAAAAGAGAAATATTGATATTTGCTTGTAAACATTGCTTTTTTTGATCTGAAATTAGAAGCTACTTTAAACTTTAAGGTGAACAAGAGGTTTTGCTCTTGAATAGTATGAATTTTATTCCGATTACTCAAAGTCTTATAGATGAATGTCAATTTTAAAATTAAAATCCCTAAATGCCCTGCATTACTTGACTTACTATGTAATTCCAATACAATAAAACTATTCGCATATTAGTTTCAAGTGATTTCCTTTCTAACATTTGAGGGATAATCACGCTCTTGGATAAATGAAGAAATAACATCTTATCACTAAGGATTCATAACTTTTTACAATGCTCGTAAGTATTTTCTCTCCACTAACGTTCATCAATAAAGAATGAATGAATGTATTAAAATCTTAGATTAAACTTCATTGAAGGAACGAAAATTTCAAATACTATTTACACACAATATCAACACTCGCATCAGTTTAAAGACTACATATTACTAAGCAATTACTTCTGAACATAGTTACGTCTTTTAAAAACATTTTTTTTTTCTTCATTTCTGAATATAGTGAAAACAACTCAATTATCATTTCACACTCCTAAACCAAACACACAGTTAATTATACTTTGTTTTTCGTGAGATCTCATCCGAATTCAATTATAGAAGCTTCGATTATGTTCAATAATAACTTTCTTTGTACAAACAAAATATTAATTTTATGCCCAAAGATTTTACATTACTTATACTCGTATTTATCTAAAAATTCAACCGTGCACTCTCGCATCCACACACTAGTTCATTTGTACACAAATATCGCATTTTTTTGGTAGTAATTTTCTACTCGTTTCAGTGCAATTTAAAAACATTCTATAATTATGTTCTTTCAAAACTCGGCCTTCGTTTGTTTCAATTTCACTTTGTTTTTAATTACATTTGATTACCAATTATTACCACCTCTAAAATTACCACGAAATTGATTCTGGGGGATTTTGTTGCTATTTCATTTTCTTTTTTAACACTCCTGAGCATGCAAAATATGGTTTCAAATATAAAATTCAATTTTTTTTTCAAAAATTCACTGAGATGTATGTTTTTTGACATATGCAAAATGTCTTCACGAAGCTAGATCTGTAAAACAATTTTCATATTGAGCGAGGATGAATCTTCTGTAGACTTCCGCATTACAGAATTAATAGTGTCGATTTAATTTAGAAAAATTTAAAAGGCCTTTTAATTTTTCTACTTGAAAGTAATGATGGTGAATTGATTAGTCCTTAAAATTTGGAACTGAACATAATTTGATATTTCAAAATAATCAAGTATTCTAAATGTCATTTCATCGCAGGTCAAATAATTTCACATGCTCTTCAAAATAATGTTGTTTGGATTAATTGCTATTGAAATATAAAAACACAAAAAAAACCTAACATTTAAAAATAATATATAATAAACTAACCTATATTATTAAATTGAACTAGGCATTGAATATTTCGATAGAAATTAAATTCTTGCAAATAATTTTAGATATCAAAAACATCGGGAACACTAATCAATAATTCTCTTCTCAAATAAACTCAATTAATTCCTCGTTATTGAGATGTTTCTAAATCAATCATGTACTAATTGAGTTGATCATATTATGACCCCCAATATTTGTCACCTGCTCTCAACCTCGGCATTGCATACAACACAAACCGCGGGTAAACATATTTTCGGCGATCTAACTAATTTGCCTACTTTACTCGCCTTCAGAGTGGATGAGATGCATTTAGGTGAGAAATTTTCATAGTGAGCAATGTTGCATCAGATACTTAATTAACAAGGTTTCGTTATATCCGAAACTCTGCGCCTAAACTCCACTATGGCAGCGATTCCGGTTGCCCGGAACTTATTCCGTCAAATGAATGACGTGGGCACTGCCGATATTTCAACATAAAACTCACTTGCTAACCTCCAAATATCCGTCTGTATGTTTATCCATAAATATGTCACCTTCCTCGACCAGGCATCTGTTGGGATGTTGCGAGGCGTCCAGTTCAGCAACACCCTCATTTATCGGTCGATAACTTGGATTGATGGGATTGATTGGATGAGATAAACGCCCTGCCTTCCGCTGCAGACCAGACAAAATATTGCTAAACTTTTCTAATTAGTTATTAACTAAACTAACCTCTTTCCTAATGTTTCTGCTCCGGTGAATGTCAATGCCTCACGAATAACGTTTTCCAAAAACTCTTTACGCACACCACGCGTTTCTTCATAGATTAAACCGGGAATACGTTTCACTCCACCACGTCGCGCCAAACGACGTATAGCTGGTTTTGTAATACCTTGGATATTATCACGAAGAACTTTACGATGACGTTTAGCGCCTCCATGTGCTGTCAAAAGTTCCGGTTGTCACCTCGGACAAAACATATGTGCGTGGAATGGCACTTCATATGGCGGAAATGTGCTTCTTCAGATGTCGCCAGTGGCATAGTTTTCTCGATGGCCACGGTGGAGGGGCATTTCCAGATGTGTATGTCTCGAAATGTGCCGGGGTTGGATTAATTCTATATTTCGAATATTTATATCCACGGATATAAATATTTGGACAGAAAAAAAAATATTTTCTGCACAACGATATCCGCACAACAGATGAAGTCCGCTGGCACTTCGAGGACATATCCATCTGGCAGGTTACAAGGGTTCGGGCTCGGAATCACTTCGATTCCTGGGCGCAGGCGTCACATTACAAAATTATCCTATATCCTGCGAGCTAGGGCGATCATTGTTCTTTTGACTTTTGGCCAGGCCATTGACGACAGCCAGTAAACTGTTCGATTCTATTTCAATTCACACATACTAAGACCAGAATGTTATCTCAGGAATAATTTCCATCACAAATATTTTGATGAGCGCTCTTGCTACTACGAGTAATTTATTGAAAAAGGAAACAAAATATCAATAACGAACACAAAATTATAAATACGCTTAATAAAACATTTTGGACTTTTACGTTATACTCGTACACAAGGCTATAAAAAGTGTCTGTGGTTTCAAAAAAAAAAAAACACTTTAAATTATCAAATAATACACCATTTAGATTAAAGTTAGTATATCCGCGGAGTAAACAAAAGTGAAAATAAAACTTACGCCTAGATAACAATTTGAATCGAGCTCAAAGGGAACTTTCATATGAAGGATGATTTCATAAAAGAACAAAAAAAAAATACTAAAATGCGTTATATCAAAATTCTCCGTACCGTTGTGTATTCAAAATGAAGAAGAAACAAAATGTAAGAGAAACGATATTCGAAACATCATAACTCAAATTGAACAACAAGAGCAACAAACTTGCAAAGTAAAGACATTAAAGTAAATTTTAATGAGAATACTTAGAAATCACACAATTCAAATGTGATTCAGTGATTTTACTTTATACTCTCTAATTTTTCTTGTATTCATGCGACTAGATTCGAAAAAAGTCAACAAAAAAAGAAAAAAAAGAAAATAAAGTTCATGATGTTAATCATTATAACAAGATTTAAAAACTTTAACTCATAAGTAGAAAAAAGGATAGAGTGGAAAAAAATTAAAAAAAAATATTAAGAAAAATAAAATTCAAAAAACATATATCGTTATTGCATTTGTATACAAAATTTCACATAACTAAATATAAAGGTACTACTACAATTACCAATTGCTCTTATAATTAAAAAAAAATTGAAAGTAGAAGTTAGTCTATGTTCATGGTGATCAAATTATTTCTTTTTTGTTCTTTTTTTCAATAAATAATATGAATTGTTAAATCTTACAACGTCTTTCCTTTCCAGCTAACCCTTCTTTTCTAGCAGGAATGTCAGCGAACGGTGAGTATGCCGTTACGAGGGTAGGGTTCGTATAATCCGCGGATGGCCGGTTTCGTGTCGCGTTCGGTACGCGGTACCATAATTTGCTTTGAGGTTTCCGTTCGAGTAGATTGTTTCGCAGTTGTTGATTGTTGCGGTACCGCGTCGGCCATATTCGGGAACGCGGAATAAGATACAGTTTTTGATGTTGGCTGAATGAATGGAAGAAATACGGAATCAAGTAAAGATAGGTTTCGTTTCCGTATGGTGGTATTTTAGACGCGTTAGTAAATCGGGCATGTGAATCGGTGGCTGAATTTTTGTATTTCGGACTTAGTCTGCTCGCGAAGACCCGCGGCTGAACTCCTTACCGAACTAGCTTGCTAGCCAGCAGCCACCTCAGAGTAGGCTAAGATTGTTCGGACCCGTTGAACTGAGGGGTACAGTCTGTTGTCACGTTCCAAGACTTCACGTCTAGAACCGATGAGAGGTCGGTTCAGATTTCGTTCGAGATGTATACGACGTGTTGTTGTTATAAACAAAAATCATTACACAGTCAATAATTTTAGTAATATTGGACTAAATATTGGCTTGTTAAAATGGAGTTCTTTTAAAGCAAGAATATATTTGTTGTGCATATCATAAAAGTTTTTCTTGAATTAAATCATTCTATTTATCCATATATTGTAGATTAAGTACAAAATCCTTTTGACATGAGCGTAATTCTGTCTACCCAACTTGTTTTCTATTATATCCGACACTGTTCAGAGACGCAGATAAAATATTACAGATACGAGCTTAAGGTGCCAGCCATGGTGGAATCGTTGGATCGGTTTAGAGTGTATCTATCGGGTAAATACTTCCGATTGGTAACGGCCTGCAACGTGAAGGCCAACATCAAGGGCACGACTGAACTGGGACCGAGAATCGAAGGCTAGTGGTTAAGACTTTTAGAATACGATTACGAGCTGGGACATCGTTAAGCAAGTTGATGCACTCAGCTGTGCTCCAAGACCACCGTCGAGGGAAACGGACGATGGAGAATGTGTGATGCGAATCATTGACACAGGTTATTGGTTGTATACTCTTCAATTACAAGTTTAGCTGACATTATTTCAGTCTTAAATGACAAAAAGAAATCGGAGCAGGAGTCACAATTAAAACAAGAATACACCCTGACCCAAATCATTGGTATCGTAGACAGAGTGGCCATTTAAGGATTGTGGTGCCCAAGGGAGTCCGCTGGCGAGTCGTTCAATCCTGTCACGATGACGTCGATCATTTCGGAGTAGAAAAAAAACAATTCATCGAGCAACGGAAAACTTTTGGTTAACGCAAATATGATAATACGTAAAGGAATATATTGCAGCTAGCATCAAATGCTTTTCCAAATAAAGCTCAACGGGCTAAATCAGAAAGAGGAATGCATTATATCGAGATTACATATAGATCACTTGCGACCCGTTCCAAGAAACAAGACTGGCAATTTGTACGTAGTGGCTATTTCAGCTGCATTGAGCAAGTTTTTGGTGGTGAAAGCGGTTTGAAATACTAAAACCGCACCTGTACTGAAGATTTAAAACGAATTAACAAAATATTTTGGATTACTGGCTCGTATAGTGACTGATGGAGGAGACTGCCTCCACGTCGAAGATGTTCGAGGACTATTGTAACGAAAATAATTTACAACATATTAAAGTTACAGTTCGAATCCCAAGGGCAAATGGACAGGTGGACCAAAAGAGGAAACTTTGAATCCTAGAACGAAGAATTAGCCATGTTACAGTGATCTAGAAACTCGCATAGAAATAGTACTACAGGGTACAGTCCGAACGAACTCGTTTTCGATTTCATGCTAATGAGTGTTGATGCAAATCGCTTGATTTCTACATTACAAACGGACAACGAGGAGACTGACAAGTTTTATTGCTAGCACTAGCAAAAATCGGGAATCGGGAAAATTGGAAGTGACGCTTTGACTTGAAGCATAAGGAACCGACCAAATTTGTCGAAAATGATTTAGTTCTGCTGATAACTAATGATCGCCCATCAACTCCTGACAAATGTTAAGGAAGATTTAAATAGAAGATATTATTATAACTCTAGGTTTCTCATAGATACCTTTAGATTTCGATAAACAAATAGGCTTGCATGCTACTAAAATTATGATTGATAATTGCCTAGCATTATTAAAAAAGCGATTCGAATAGAATTTTAGTCAAAGCCAAATTAAATTCAAATCTGTTCATAAATATGGCCGCTATAGACAAGCCTAAACACCTGAAAGTTTATTTATTGAACAGCCGCCACAAAAAGTCTTAAATATTCAAATATCATTAGACTCCCAAAAGTGCAATTCTCCTGGAAGACCCAACGAACACTTTCCCTGTCAATCTAAGAACCTAGCCCAGAAGCTTCTGACACATTATTTCGGGTTAGGCATCGTTTTCCTACGCCGTGAGGCGCATTCAGATTACAGAAGTCCCCTTCGTAGCAGGAAGAGAGGGAGGGGAAGGTATTGCTAGGAAAGAACCCCTCTCCTTCGACACTTCCCGGCGCTGCAGTATGCCTTTTTATCTACCAGGAGTTTTCAAACATAATGTGCTACATGGGTTAATTTATCCAGTGATCTAAGTATCTTTCCAACTATAATTTTCGGGGACAGCTCTCCAAGTTCAATGAAGAGGTCACGCCGCAGCCTATCCCGTCTTTTGCAGACAAAGAAAGTGTGATAGGCGTCATCCACCTCTTCTTTACAAAACATGCAGTCGGAAGACAAGGACTTACCAAGCTTGCTCAAATAAGAACAAGCACATTCGTGCCCGCGCAAGAGCTTACTCAGGTAGAAGTCAGTCTCATTATGCCTTCGATTGAGCTACGGCGTCAGATTTAGGATTAACCACGCTTTCCACTTTCTGTTTGTGTCACTCTCCCAAAATTATTGCCAATCGCTTTGTATCTTAGCGACCTCTCCCGTATCGCCTTCATTTTTACGCAGATATATATTTCTGCGCTCCCTGGCAATGAGGGCAATGGATATTACCCTTGCGATCCCGAACACCAGCGATTCGGACTGTTCGATACGTGGTTGCAAGCTGAAGCGCCCCTTGCCTCTGCACCTGCACCAACCGTTTTCGATGCAGCTTCTAGCTGAAAGCGTTCGTCATAGCACTGTTCCTTATAGTAGTACAGTTTGCATCATTAGGAGACGTCGTCTTAATGAGGTGAATGAGTGAGCACCGTAACGCGTGTTACGGCCTTCTCAGCTATTGCCTGATTTGCTCGGAAAACTCGTCTTCAAGTCTATCTGTATGCCCAGGTGCTGGTTTGGATTTAATAAATGATTCTTCGATACTAATAGTCGATAAGTTTGGGGATTCTTTTCTTTGTCAGCATGACCAATTCGGTTCTCTCCAGTGCCAGGCAAAACCCGCGAGCAGTCATCAAATCCTTGACTTGGGGCATCAGCTTACCTAGTCTAACTTGTGCATGTTTGATTGTGCGTCTAGCAACTAGCGCCGAACATCATCCGCATAGCCGATTAAGCGTGAATCATCGTATGAGATGTTCTACAAGTCAGGGCCGAGGATGGAGTCTTGAGCGACACCCGACACCCGGTCACCTTTCATCGTGTTATAAAGCAGGCTACGGTCCTTCAGATAGTCTCTCAAAATTCACATCAGATATTTTGGTACTTGGAAAATTTTTTCCACTGCTTTCAGAATATCTGTCCAGTTAGCAGAGTTGAAAGTATTTCCGAACTGCTATATGCCTCTTCACGCTGGACCGCGCTCCCCACTTCCCCGATAGCATCGACGGTAGAGCGGCCTGCTCTAAAGCTACACTGCCGTAGAGATAGGTCCGCAGCAGTATAAATTGCGTCAGATAGTCTTCTACTGATTCCCTTTTCCCTTTCCCCTTGCTGATCAGCATGAGCCTCGCTACTTTCTGGCACAACGGGAATATCCCTTCAGTCAGGCAAGCACTGAACATACTGAGCAACTAGTGATAGAATATCTGCAATACCCTAGCTGGAGTCCCATCTGGCCCTGGGACGTTTTTTGTCTTCATGGACAAAACTGCTTCCTCCAATCCCATCTTCGTAAAGAGTCAACAATCCGATGGGGTTTCATCGTGGACTGTATCAACAGTGGGCCCGCATAATCCCGTCAATCTATTACCCCTCGTATGTGCAAGACAAACTTTGGGAACCGAGTTTTCCCATGACCAGCTTGTAGCCCAGGCCTCATGGTTCCGCCAGATTTTGTCAAAAGCTGGCTTTGCTTATTCTGATAAATTTGCGAAAACCTACCTTCCCTATTTAACATATACGCAGCGAGTTTGGAGCATGTCTCTTCCGAAATTCGTACCCGCTAGACCTCTCGACGGAGCTGGTGACATTCAGTTCACTGTTCACCTTTTTCAGATGACCACCAGTATACTAGAAGCTTAGTGTGCCCGCGCCTCCGTCGGGCATGGAAGACTTGCAGGCAGACGTGATAGTATTTATCGTTGAGCTTCGCGCATCCGAAGCTACTAATCGTCCACACCCCTGTAAAGCACCAGGCTTCTCAACGTCTATTTTCCTATGTATGCCGAGAGGGACCATCGTTGATCTCATGCGCTATATAGTGGTGATCACTGGTTGAGTAGTCCCCTAGAACTCTATAATTATGTACTCTGGTACTAGAGACTCTGATGTAAATCTCACATCTTCAATGGTTCCAACGCGGCCCCAGCGGCAGAAAGTAGGATTGTTGCCAGTATTTAATGCAACAGGCCCAGATCTGGCGTTATATTCAGGGCTCGTTTTTCTCTATAATTCGTTAGAGGAATGCCCTATTCAATGATTTCCGCATTAAAATCTCCCCCACCGGGAACATGCCGTTTTGCGTTCGAGAGAGCGTCTTCCAGAGCATCGAGTCTGGCCAGAAAGGACGGCAGCGACGCATTCCGCGTGAAATACACACTAAAGAGTGTTGTAGCTATACACCGAACCCAAGCAAAGCCATTCCTCCGGCCCGTAACTGTGCACCCACAAATGAGCGCTGTCTCACAGCCGGATGAAAGCAGTACCAGATTTTTCAGGGTACCATGTTGATGAGCATCAGTAAGTCGGCTTTCATTTCATTGAATTCGAAGCCTTTGAATGACAAAGTTACAATTTTATAAATTCCATTGTAAGCTGGCGATAACCTCTTTGCTATCTCAGCCTATGCTTTTGGCAACAATAAATTCAAATTTAAGGAGTTTGATTCTTTATTTAAAACACTCAAACTGAATAAGCTGAATAATTCTTGCTTGAATCACAATGATCGGCATATATCATGGCTAAATGCCACAAAAAAATCCAAGTGGTATGTTCCTGAAACCATGGATAACACAAAACCAGATTGATTTCAAGGCATATTATATGGGTCGGAGCTCCTAGCATATCAAAAAACAAATTCATATTTGGACTTGTGCATTGCATACGCTCGCCTAGAAGTCAAATTTAATACTACACATATGATAGTGACCATGTCAATATTGTCATGTTCATAAATCATCGAACTGGAAATCCCAGGCTGAATTTCAATGTGGGAAATTGCGAAAAGTTTCAAGGAAAGTTGAATCAAAACTGCCGGAATTGTGCTTAATTAACCTCCCAACGCGAGACAAATCTGATAATTCAAAGGGGTGCAACTGTTATCGTTGGGTTGTCGTCTCCGATTCCGGTGAACTCGATGAGAATTGGCGTTCTCGGGGTGCCTGAGTCGCTTTGTAAAAATACCAGGACATAAACTTGATCCGAAACATAGTGGCTTTGTGATTGTTCGATAACAAAATCAACACATAGCTGCGAACCTCAACTCTGGAGGTATATTCAGGTACCACGAGCAGCTGATGAATCTCATCTTCGGAGTCAGCTGATTGGTTGCGGCCTATCGGGGAGTACCCTGGTGGCTTGTGGTGCAAATAAAGGTTGGTGTTGACCTTATATTGCCCGATATAGCTGGGTCTCGTATCTACCAGTATGAAATTAAGAGTTCCCCCAATGTAAAATGGAACGATACTTGGGTGCGATGATTGGCAGATTGTTCCATGGTGACCATGGGGTAAGGCCTATTTCTGGCAGGTACCCACGTGAATCCATGCCGACTTCATTCACGCAATTAAGAGAATCTAATTCATGATCAAAAAGATTCCTATTTATCGTAGCTAAAAAAGCTTACACTCGAAACTATTGAGAAAGTGATTACCAAAATTAAACACAGAAACAATATGGAAGGATATGACACCTCATCCTTTAAACGTTGAAAAAATTGAAACATTGAAAAGCCTTCTTCTCTGACGCGCCAAAAATATTAATCGGCAGACTGCTACCATCCAACATTGTACATTTGGAAATTGTACCTTAAAAATGTTGGAAACATGAGCTGTTCATACAGGTTGTCCGAAAAAAAGTTTATATTTGATTTACTAATAATTATTGAAACACACAGTAAAGAAATTTACTTTTTAAAAATAATATCTAAATATAAGCCATCACGCTCGCATTTTTGTTCTGCGCTTGGTGTTTCATCACCCCACAATACCTGTATGCGAAGAATTGATTTGTCGTGGCACTTCGTGCCAGAAGAAAGAATCCGACCACGACACCGCAGCTGCTAGTCTGCCAGCGCCATCACGCGTTCCAGGACTAAATCAGCCTCAGTAAGCACCGACACCTATATTATTTCACTGAGGCAGCACAACATCGCTGCAAGTCTTTCACGGACAGTAATCAAACTATTAACACTACATATTATATATAATTTTGTCACAGGACTGGTTGTTTTTTTTTGCTATAGATTTTATGATACGAGTTACGATACGATACGATTTTTATGCAACTTGAATCAACGATAAAATATTTAATATTTTTTGTATAAAGTTAGAGTGCCTTTGGAGCCATTAAGATATATAATTATTTATGAATTTTAAATTCACTTTATGTTTGTAAAATATTAAGGATGGTTTAAATAAAGCATCTATTCATTCAATGTACCTGATAGTACATACGAAAGAAGCAAATAGTATAATTTCTAGAAAAGCAAAAAATGGCAAATATTTAACGTGAAAGTACTTTTCAAATGATATTTATCATTCAAGCTGTTATCTTGCTATAAATGTGATAAAAGTAGTCACAAAATGATCGTTAACTGCAAAGTATTTACACGCCGACCTATTGTCATTGTTGATGATAACGGCGGATTCCCGGTTACGCGACCAATCCTTTACTTCTACGCACAGCTATTCTACGATGCTCATATGCAAAGATGCAGCCTTACTCCCCTATCTTGGTCTGTTAAGACTACTGTATGAACGTGCCTACTTCCCCAACTTCTTCACAGTACCGATTTCTTTTTGCCAAATTTCTTTGTAATTTCAAGAAATTCAGTGGAAAAATATCATACAAAGATTGGAACCCCATTATCACAATTTCACTGCTGCCTAACGTAAAAATATATTTCGTAAGCCAACTCGTTTATTCTAATCTACGATTCGACATTTGCATCGTATTGAGCATTTTGACACGCGACTGAATAAAGTTTTTCTTGCAGAAACGTGAAATTCTGTTTTTCTTCTCCATCCGTATTTCAGAGTCAAGGTGGATTAATCTTAAATGAAACTTGACCGAAGGCGTTGAATCAACTCTATTTTTAAGCAGTCTTTGTGTTGTTTTCTACATATTGAATGCATCATCATCGCCAATCAAATATTTACGCATAGTATATTAAAGTTAAAAACGTCGTAAATAATTCGCTGTTCGAGAGTTTCTCATCAGAAGTTTTCTGAATAATGATTCGTTGTTGGCTTTTGGGGGTACAATTTTAAAAATAAATTTCTCATTCTTTGGTACATGCAAGCAGGCTTGTTTGTGTGAAATTTGTATTGCATTTAGCCAGAAAGTTGCTTTACGATGAACATTTGATAACTACGAGTAACGTTGTGATGAGAATTTTACGTTTACGCAAAGTTTTTATCTTTGCATAGGGGAAAGTTTTCTTATTTCAAAATCGTTCGTCTATATGTATGTGTTTAGTGTTTTTTCAGCAAGCCTTTTAACCTTTTTCTATCTTTAATCTACTTATACATTTTGAAGAATTTCAAACTCTTATTTCTCGTTATTACTGTAATTCTTTTAATTACACTTCTTTATAATTCTCTAGTTAAAACTAATGAAACCAATAGGAATGCGTGATTTTATTGTCATTGCTATTATAAAGATTTGATATGAACTTACAAAAGTGAAATCATTCCATTCCACCAAACTGACGGATAAATTAAGACATCACATCTGGCTTTATTCTCTCCGAAGTATTTAAGCATTAACGCAACAATCAGTATATTTTAGATCCGATTATTAAACATACAATACATAGGCGCGCCGGCGGTAAGACGAAAGAACATTCTCCAAATTTGAGCTCGAAGGTCCAACAAAATCTGCGAACATTTTGTTTCTCCCTTCGCAATTGGACCCCAGTGATCTGAAAAATCTGAGATTAATTATGAAGATAGTTCCTTGAACTTTGTTAATAATAGTATCAAGTTTTCCACACTATTATCGGATGGCCACTATTGAGTTCCTGACAATCCTGAGAGCCTATCACGGCGCTTCAATCAACTTACATATGTATTTATTTAAGGTTAATGAGCACTGTAATAATTAGCCCATTCGTCATTAATTCGATTTATTTGATTGAGTTATCAATTGATCGATCGTTTTAATTCATTTCACCAAAATTAATTTCAATTCGCCACAAAGCGTAAATACTTAAAGTTTCAAATACCACATTTTTGTTTTAATCAACCGAGTAACCCGTTTTTCATTCATTTTTTAATTTGTCAAAACTTTGAAACAGAAGTTTATTCATTGTTCAATTGTTGGTTGGGTCGTTATATATTCTGCGAATTCTTGTCCTAATGTGTCTTGTTTCAATTGTTGGTTATTCAGTATCTCTGTATGGTCAAAAAGAAAGTAAAACAAAGTTAAATTTTTAAAATCTATAAAAGATAATAAAATCAAAGTTTGGGACAAAAGAGTCCCGGCGCAAACATTTGGAGGCCCCGGAGAGATACACTTGGTGTTTACTTTGCCGTACATATCTAAATAATTGTTTGTTCCCCGGTGAACAGGTCGTGAAATGCTGTGTGGTATTTTGTGTAGTGTCGTGGTGTATCCCGGCTTTCTGTTTCCGGCCGCTTTCCGACTTTCTACGCGATGGCGAATGTGGATCGCCTGATCGAGAACCTAAAAATATTGACTCAAATCTGCGAAGGTGTCATTTGAAGCTACAAGAAGGATTCGCCCTCAAGGAAGCAGGAAGCCTGGTATTATGCGGAGCGACTGCGGCGACTGGAGGCCACGTGAGAGGATTTTGAACTAGGTGTAAGTCACATCCGATCCCTACCGGAGGTCGCTCTGTCGCATGAGTATTTTAACCAACATATATACGACACGACCAAAGGCAGTTACCTCCGTTATCAGCAGCATTTCCGTGATCAAACGCGTGCCAAACCACACGTGGACATGCCAACCGGGGAACAGTCACCAAAAGAGCTCGAAATTCAGGATAGCCAGGATAAGGAATACACTGCAGAAGCCTCAGCACCAAGAGATGCCAGTGTGGTCAGGATGCAGCGTCGCTACAAAGTCATGGCAGGCTCGTTGAGGAGGATCATCGACCGTTTGGACCAGAAGGAGGTCACTCGGACCTGGTGCAGGAGTAAACTCATGACCCTCCAACGAGGTTGGCAACAGCTGGATGAATATCACCTGCGAGCTCCATGACGATCCTGAAGCATATGATTTTAACGTGCAACAGCACATTCAGTTGGAAGAGCTTACCCAAGATTGGGGCATACGTCTGGAATCGAAATTGGATGCACTCAGCGCCACACCTCTCACAGCGACTCTGCCTGTACCTCCTCTTACCATGCCTCTGCCGAAAATACACCTCCCCATCTTCGATGGGAACTATTTACATTGGCAACAATTCCACGACTTGTTAATGCAAATGGTGCATAGCCAACCGATGTCCAAGTGCCAGAAAGCTATGGTACCTCAAGGCCGGTCTCCCCGGAGAAGCGGAGCTTTTGATTAGAAATTTCACATTGTTGGATGACAACTACGAGGCGGCTTGGACAACCTTGAAGGAAAGGTACGACAACCGATGACTATTGGTAGCGACGCTCATCAACAAATTGATAAGTCAGCCATCTCATGCTAATGAAAGGTCATCAGTTGCAGCAATAAAGGCTCTACATGACACCACACAAGAGTGTCTCAGAGGCCTGGAGAACCTGCAAGTGTCCACAAGGGACTGGGATCGGTTGCTGCTACATGTGCCATTCCGAAAATTGGATTCAGCGACTCACGCATCATACGAACAATCGTTATCTAACCTGCGCGAGCTACCACTCTTGAAGAGTTTGTTGGACTTCATGGAAACTCGTTTCCAGGCTCTCGAGACATTTGGCCATAAAACAAAGGAACTGGAGATCAATCGTAGGAAAGCCACCAAAGTCGACCGTTGCCACCACGACAGCTTGTCGGTGCTTAATGTGTGAGCAGGATCACCCGCTTTACTACTACCCGGGTTTCCTCAGGATCACTGCTGCAAAGAGACTAAGCTTCGTACGCGCTAAGAAGCTGTGCCTGAATTGCCTTCCAGAAGGACATTAGGCTTCCAGCTGCGCGGCCAGAAGTTGCAAGCAGTGTTCCAAGAATCACAATACCCTGCTACATCTGCCTGGAGACAACAAGCCCAAACAGACCAACACGATATCCTCGAGCACGACAACGCCGAATCAAGACTCGAAACCGCAAACAAATGCAGAACCGCCAACGCTCGCTTTAACGACTCTTATGGAGCCCGGACCCCGGACCCCAAGGACATGTACTTCTGGGTATAGCCGTCGTGAGGCTGGTCACCAGCAATGGGAAGACGACGGATTGTCGAGCTGTGCTGGATCCGGGCTCAGAAATAAACCTAGTCACCAAAAGAATCATCAAAAAAATTGGGCTTATCATCGACGCCACACCTTGCCCTCATTGAAAGGGTAGGCGGTAGTACTGAGAAGGCATACCATAAGGTGAACCTCAACCTAACATCCAGATTATCAGGATATGCCGCGCAGTTGGAAGCCTACGTCATGGACGAAATTATATCACCGCAACCGTCGCAGAACTTGAACACATCGGGATGGCACATTCCCAAAAATATAAGGCTGGCAGATCCAGACTTCCACCGAACAGAGCGCATCGACATGTTGCTGAGTGTCGGAACACTTTTATGAGGTCCTAGCCATTGGACAATAAAGTTGGGCCCACAGCTCCTAGTGCTCCAGAACACGGTCCTAGGGTGGATTGTAGCCGGAAGAGTGATCACACCTCAAGTGTCTTCCGTGACATGCGGCATCCTGGCAGAAGATAACTAGCTTAATCAGCTCATCAAGCTATTTTGGGAGGACGAGGAAGTACAGGATCCGCAGCACAAGCTGACGTTAACTGAAAAGGCTAGCAAAACACATTTCTATCAGACAATGACAAGACGTCCCGACGACCATTTCTTGCTTAAATTCCCATTCAGCTAGGATCCTGAGACGTTAGGTGATTCCCAAGCAGTGACCACTCGCAGATTTATTGCCTTTTTTTGTGGTAGGGAGGTGAATGCCCATTTACGCACAGAGTGTGGGACTCCCATGTTCGCAAGAAGGCGACTGGACTACCCACTAAACACCTCCCCTGTCAACCTGAGGACCTAGCCTGGATCCGTTTGACACATTACTTCGGGCCAGGTCTCGTTTTGTTACGCCGTGAGGCGCCTTCAAGCTGGGGATCCCTTTTCTAGCGGGAAGGGAGAGGGGAAGAGGAAGTGCCAACTAAGCGATCCCCCAGCTAGGACTCTCGAGCATAATGTGCCTTTTAGCGGGAGGGGAGAGGGGAAGAGAAAGTGCCAGACAAGCGAGATTCATTGCCTTGGAGCGTCGACTGGAGAGCAACCCTGATCTAAGACTTCCATACAAGGACTTCATGGAGGAGTATATTCGACTTGGGCATATGGAGGAGGTGACGTCGCAGCAGCGGGAGGAATTACGATACTTTCTTCCACATCAAGGTGTGCTGAAGCCTGACAGCAATACAACCAAACTGCGGGTGGTTTTCGATGCATCCAGTAAAACGACCACAAACGTTTCGTTGAATAATGTCCTTCATACAGGGCCTACTGCCCAGGATGACCTTTTTCGATACTCCTGCGTTTCAGAATGCGAAAAGTTCGTACAATTCCCCTTCCTCTGCCCCCCTTGGTACTCATAAGGCAATTTTAAGACTTGTATTGGTAAGATCTCATTGAGACCTTTCCAATGACAGCCTACTCGACTACCACAGGTGAAAAATTTTTTTTGAGGGGTCAGCTCCCTATATGGGGAGACCCCCCTTAAACCCCTTTGAAAAATTTTTCCACCCTTGAACTTTCAAGAAGTCACCACTTCTGACCTTTCCACAAAGTTTCATGGCTGTAGCTTCTATAGTTTCGGAGAAAAAGTGCTGTGACATACAGACGGACGGACGGACGGACGGATAGACGGACACAGGTCGTGATTGCAATAGGGTTTTGTATTTTAGTACAAAACCCTAAAAATGTCTGCAAGTTCTAGCACAAGAGAAACAGCAAAAAGGTCCCTTGGGCGGCAGCCGTGCGTTGGAGAAGGATTACTATATCGAAGACGTCATGACCGAGGCAGACAGGTTAGAGGAGGCACTTCGCAAACAGGCGGAGCTATGCACCATACTCTCGAGCGCAGGTATGCATTTGCGCAAATGGTATCCCAACCGTCCTCTATTGTTGAAGCAGATTAAACCTGAGGACCAACAGATCCAGCTGGACTTAAGTAGTTTACACGAGGACTATATTAAGACGTTAGGAGTCATCTGGCGTCCGAAGACTGACGTGTTCCAAGTCCAAATTAACCTGGATCCAACCGATATGAAGTTCTCCAAGAGGACGATGGCATCTGATATAGCCAGAATGCTCGATCCATTGCGCAATGGACTCCTATGATAATGGCAGTCAAGCTATTCCTGAAGAATTATGGCGATTGGAATTGGACTGGGATGCAGCATTACCAGTGGGGATCCATACCCAGTGGTCCGATTTCCGCAGTGGTCTGCCATCATTGCAGCAGGCCCGATTTTCTGGTCACATCAGTAAAGGCGAGAAACCCGTGCAAGTACAGTTGCACACTTTTTGTGATGCCTCCGAGAAGGCATATGGCGCAGTGATATACATGCGGTCAACCCTGAGGAGCGGTCAACCCTGAGGAGCGGTCAAGTCGTCGTCAGGTTACTGTGCGCCAAGTCAAGAGTGGCCCCGATCAAAATACTTACTGTTCCACGCCTGGAGTTGTGTGCGGCGAAACTAGGCGCTGAGCTCACAAGACGAGTTAAGACAGCGCTCAATCTGCAGGAGGTTTTTCGGGTATTCTGGACCGATGCCGAGATTGTCTTGGTGTGTATCAACTCTACTGCATCATCGTACAATACATTTGTGGCGAACAGGGTCTCGACCATACAAACCCTCTCAAGGCCGGACCGATGGCGACACATAGCATCTGAAGATACCCAGCTGACATCCTGTCACGTCAGACGGCGCCGGCTGAATTAAGCGGGATTTTTATCCAGAGCAGAATCAGTTTGGCCTTAAAAGTATCGGAGTGGTGGCCCTTGCGAATTGGGGACGAAACGGACCAAGACCGCTATGGTAGCGGCAGAGGCTCCTGAAACACACTTTATTCAGCAGATCCAACACGGCAACTTCTTCAAGAGGCTGCAGCGCATAGTGGCCTACATGATGCGGTTTATCTGTGGTCTCAAGCCGGCAGTCAAGTAATCTCAACTGACAAAGCACAAACAAAAACAATCACAAACTTTTAACAGCGAACTGTTGGACATCAGGTCGGGGAGGCAAGTCTCCAAGCACAGTCTGTTGGTGGGACTGGCGCCATTCCTGTATCCAGAGGGCATAATCCGTGTCGGAACATAATCCGTGTCGGAGGGAGGCAGAACGCTGCCAAGATCACGTTCAACGCCAACCGTCCCATTTTATTACCGTTCAAACATCCGTTCACCAGACTGCTGATGATGGACATCCATCGCGACCACTGCCATCTAGGTGCGCAAACACTGCTCGCTACCACTAGACAGCGGTTCTGGCCAATTCGAGGAAAACAACTCGCGGGATGGATCGGTCAACGGTGCGTGAGTTGCACCCGAGTCAAGCCTAAGCTGTTTTCACAAGGGAAACTTGCCGAGTGCACGTATTCAGCCAGCCCGTCCGTTCATCAACTCCGGCGTGGATTTCTGTGAGCCTATGATGATCCATTACCGAGGTAGAGGTACCCGCCCTCAAAAAGGGTACCTGGCCATATTTTTCTGTTTCACTACAAAGGCGGTCCATCTGGAACTAGTCAGCGATCTAAGCACAGAGGCATTCCTCTGTGCTCTCAAACCTTTCATTGGACGACGAGGACACTGCCGAAACCTATTTTGCGACAATGCACAACCAGTTATTAGAATTGTCGTCCTCATAATATTCCAACGAACCGCGTCAAGAAGTAACAACGGCGTGCTTCAGTCGGGGAATCGATTTCCATTTCATCCCTCCACGCGCGCCTCATTTTGGCGGCTTGTGAGAGGCGGCGGTCAAATCAGCCAAAAGTTTGATCCGTCGAGGCGTTTCGCCGGCGGCTCTCACCCACGAAGAGCTGCATACTTTGGTTGTTGAGGAGGAGGCTATCCTCAATTCTAGACCACTGACTCGGATATCAAACGATCCCCATGATTTGGCAGCCTAACTCCAGCACACTTTCTCATCGGAGAACCCCTCACAGCCATGGTGGATGGTCGCGCAAAGCCAGTCGCCGGAGGTCTCCATGCCCGGTGGAAGCTAATCAATCACCTCAAACTCGAATTCTGGAGACGATGGTCGCACGAGTACTTGGCGCAGTTGCAGCATTGTGTCAAGTAGAGACAATCACACCCCAATGCAATCCCGGGAACAGTGGTCATCATAAGCGAAGATAACACTCCATCGATGAAGTGACCACTGGGGCGAATTATCAACACATACGAAGGCGCCGATGGCTTCGTACGAGTCGCTGATGTCAAAACCGTGAAATGATTTACTATTATATTGAATCTCACTTCTAGGGTGGAAAAAAACAATTAATATTTTAGCTTCTAATAATCTTTACCCAAACCTACGCAAGCGGAGAATTGCTCCGCAGAGAACATGGCGAGGACATTGTCCACAACGCTGCAATTTCTACATCCGCAAATATAGCTTCGCGGAAGGAAGACTTGTAATAAGAACGCCTTGACGATTCGATCACAAATCTTAATTTTATTCAATCACACTTCTGTATTTATACACTTTTCTTTCACTTAACCTATGTCTTACACAGCTAATTTGTTTTCTGTTCTTTTTTTACAAGTGCAAGCATAAATTCATTATTTGACACAATTCTACCTATGCTTACCATTAAATCGATTTAATTTCCTCATGAACAAAAACTCACATGTCTCGATATTACCAATATGTCAACATATGCATTTATTTTCTTCTTTGGATAAATATCCATAGTCCATATATTATGCATACACTCGTATGTCAATAACCCATGCTCGTACGTATCACTTGGGTATGGTCGCTAACCTCTTGATGAGTAATACAATTAGCGTGCATTGAGTGTGGTCAGAGAATACCTCCACACTTGATGGGTTATGATTTTATCGCAACTGTTACTGGACATTCAGAATGAGTGTAGAAGAAATAAAAGTAAGTGCATTGTATGATTATGCAACTGGCATGTTTATATGTAGCCATACGATAGGATTGATATTTCATGGTTGTCTTTTTGTTTGCTTAGGTTGGACTTTTGTTGGTAAACAAATGAATTTTGTTAGTAAGCAAATGAATTGAATGATGTACAATTGAACATGTGTATATACTCGTATGTTTGCTTATGATATGAACGTATGAATGTTATTATGATTGTTGTTTTTGTTCATGATATGCGATTTGAATCTACTGTTATAGTAAGTGAATGAATGTGTACATATGTTTGCTTAAGATGTGTACGTATAAATATTATTATGATTTTTGTGCTTTGATATGTGAATTCGACCTATTACACCAAAACTCTACTTGATGAGTCTTATATATTAATTTTTTAATTCATATACTGAGACGAATCACAAAATAATTACATTATATTTTATCGGGTGTGGGCGGTTTTTGTTTTTTACAATTGAAGAAAAAGCAAAAAATTTATTTGTGGTCTCTTTCTTTTTTTTTTTGTTATTTTTTTCTAGCTAATACAATTTAACATTATTTTTATGTACATATTTATGTTTTCCATCTAAGTCTATTAAAATGTTACTTTTTTTTGTGCCTATTACTTGATAAGGACCTTTGTACGGTTTTTGATGTTTCTTTCTGTTTTGTGTTTTCAGTAAAATCATATCTCCTATTTTGACTTCCAAAGGATTTATATACCTTGATTTATGTATCCGTTTTAGTTTAACTTGTTCTATTAATTCTCGTGCTTTCAGGAGTGATGTTTTCAGTCTAATTTTAGTTCATTAACGTAGTTATCAAAATTATAAATTTTTGTATCATTTTTGATAATATCGTTGGGAAGGGAAGGAAGTTTTCCGAAGATAAGTTCATAAGGAGAATATCCTGTAGTAGTATTATACGCAAAAGTTTAATACGGTATCCATTTGTCCCATTCATAATCATCGGTGAAAGAATACATGTATTCATACAGTACACGATGATTACGCTCAATCGCTCCTAAAGTCTCGTGATGGTATGGAGTTGAAAAAACTTGCTAAATTTTAAATAATTTACATATTTCTGCTAAAAGTTTGTTCGTGAATTCCGTACCTAAGTCTGCTTTTAGCTTACTAAATTTTACATATCTTAAAATAAATTCGTTAACTATACCTAATGCTACTGTTTGTCCTTCTTTATTTTCTAAGGTAAGTGCTACCACAAATTTTGTTAGCTCGCATTGTAATGTTAATATACGAGTATATCTACAACCGTTTGAGATACGAAGTGGACCTACGGTATCTACTTCGATTGTCTGAAAACTTGTGGATGGTGTGTCTGTTTTCAACACCTTTTCAGATGTGTGTCTGACTTGCTTGCTCGTGCGACAAGTTTTGCAATTATTAACATGACGTTTAACCATTTCGTTCATGTTCTTCCAACAGAATTTTTGTTTAAGCTTGAGTAACATTTTTCTTACTCTAAAATGTCCTCCATGAGGTGTATTGTGATAATCTTCTATCAACCTCTTTTGTTCTTTTTCATCGGTTATTCGTAAATTCGTAAATTAATATTTTTAAATTCGTACATGTACTTCCTTGTTACAATCTATTAAAAATTCTTTTAAATTCATTCTTATTGATGGCTTTAAATATCTCATCGGTAGAAGATAATGAGAGTTCACTGATGTATTCCTTCTTAGCAAATATCAATAGCTTTCCTAACGTTGAAACGAATTTCAAATTAGACTTATCGCTATTGATCTCGTTATTGTATATGGTACCATAAGTGTTATCTGTTGATAGCTTAGCATTGGCAGAAACGTGTTTCTTGCCAGATTTATCGCTACAACACACTTCAATATATTTATTTGTACGTACTTTTTTATCATTCGTATAATGCAACATAATAAATTTCAACTTTGGTACCAGTGATGTCAAACAAACTAGTGCAATCCCAACAGTAGAGTTGATCAGGTTCTATTTTGGCGTTGGTGCATTTGTTGTTTGACTTCATTTGTCTTCTTATTATTCTTTGCCATGCCCCTGGTTACTACTAACAACTTTCGTTTGACACTTTCATCAGTGTCTGGAGGAATCATTGCTTTTAACATGTTTGAATCTAATTCGATTCTAGATAAGGCATCTGCATTGGTATTCATGCTGCCCTGTTTATAGACTATCGTAAAGTCGTAATCAGCTAGGTCTGCACGTATCCTTGTTAATTTTGAAGAAGGGTTTTTATGATTAAAAAGTGAAACAAGTGGCCTATGGTCAGTACCCAATATGAATTTTCGACCGTAATGGTAAGGTTTAAAAAAATTTATGGCCCAATGGATAGCTAGTAACTCTTTCTCTATGGTAGGTTTGTTGATATCATGCTTTGCTAATGATTTACTAGCGTAAGATATTGAAAGTTCGGAACCGATTTCACCTTGCGACAGAACTGCGCTTAATGCATAATTAGATGCGTCTGTAGTTAATATGAATGGTTTATCGAAATCCGGATATTGCAGAATGGGTAGTTCGATGAGTTTTGCTTTTAAAGTTTCATAGGCTTTCTGACACTCTTGTGTCCAATTGAATGTAACATTTTTCTTTAAGAGAAAATTTAAACATTTGGCTGTTTCAGCAAAATTTTGAATGAAGCGTCGGTAGTAATTACAAAAAGCTACGAATCTACGAACTTCATCTGCGTTTTTTGGCACTGGATAATTTTTGATTCTTTCGTACTTTGATGGGTCAGTTTTGACACCTTCACTAGTGATCAAATGTCCTAGGTACACTACTTCCGATCTTAAAAATTGACACTTTGATGGATTTAATTTTAGGTTATATTGACGTCATCTATTCAATGCCTTGCGAAGATTGCCATTGTGGTGTTTAATCCTGCAACCAAATATTATTATGTCGTCTACATAAAGAAAAGCCTCATGACTCAAACCACCCAATAGTTAACATCCGTTGGAAACTATTGGACGAAATTTTTAAACCAAAAGGTAATCTTTTAAATTGTTAATGACCATCGTTTGTTGAAAATGCTGTTAATGGTCTAGAGTGTTTTACACAAACTGGCCCCGTTACCAGTACTCGACGACGCACAGTCTAACGAAGAACCATCACAAGCAAGTTCCCCCCACTTGATGAAGGAAGGCTCCCAGACCAGCGGCGACGACATCCCGAGGACAAGGTGGCGATCAATGCGAAACGGCAAGTCAGTTGTGATGCTCCTCTTGATGTACCTGCTACCTCCCATAGCCCACGCCTCTCCAACACAAGGCTATACGGGTCTGTATTTTAAACCATTAGGTCGAGTCTACTTATCTTCCAGCGAGTGCAAGTTGCTCATTTCTTAAGATTTGGGACCGTATTGGCGGGAATTGGCTGTTCTACAGAACGGGATGAACCTTGTGGACTCTTTCAATGACTCCACTCATTTCACTGAGTCTGCATCTGAAATCGAAGAACTGCGACGACAACTACAAGCGCAAGATATTTCATCGACCGATCAAGTGACCGACCACGACATCCACCAGTACACCATCGGCTACCTGGGCATTCTCGGATTAGTCATACTAGTGATATACATCCGCTGGTGTTCCTGCGAACAACAATCCAACCTGCATGTCCAACCGCTAGTGCTGCCGTTACCTAGACGCTACAGCCTACCGCACACATTTTGAGTTCCCGACACCCCTGAGCGCCCATCATAACCTGATCCGGCATTATCAACGCTTCAATCAACTTAAATAGTGCTTCTTCTTCTTCTTCTTAGCACTACAGACACTTTCGGGCCTTCGCTTCCTGCAAACAGCGCCTCCAATTGTCTTGGTCCGCTGACCGCGTCTTCCAATTCCGAAATCCGAGCAGCGATGAACTATCTTCGTCGACCGTGTCAGATCAGCGTCTCCTCGGTTTCTCCACTGGCCTTCGGCCTTCAGTTCTCCCAACGAATACCTTCTTGGGTGTCCGTTGTTCGTCCATACGATTTATGTGTCCAGCCCATTGCAGCTTCCGCAGTCTTACAATCCTTGAGACCTCCGGTTCGTCAAAAATTTCATACAGCTCATGGTTGTATCGGGTTCGCCATTGGTCCCCGTCAAGCGTCGCTCCGATTATTCCCCTCAGGACTCGTCGCTCAAAGGCGTTCAATATATTTGCGAATGCTTGGGTTTTTTTTGTAGCACTACAGCCCCTCTCGGACCTTCGCTTAGAGATAGTTAGAGTATCTCATTTTCATGACCGTATTGATTTTTTCGGAAGTTGGTTTGATCAGTACCATGCTCCCGTGTGCTTGCGCAGCAATGATATGATCTGATTAAATCATTACATATCACCACTGAGTGAACACTCGTAGTCCGTCCGAAAAATCCCCTGAACTAAATCACGTTGCTCCCAACGAGATTTGAACCTGGGACCTTCGGCTTATGCGTTCATGCTCTAACCACTAGACCACACAGACTATATGAATGCTTGGGTTAAGGTCCATGTTTCACACCCATAGCATAACACAGGTCTTATCACCGATTTGTATACTTGGAGCTTTGTTCTCCTGTGTATGCAGCTGGTCTTCAAGATCGTCAATACTGAATAAAATATTTTATTTGCGAGCAGTATTTTTCGGCGTATTTCGTCTCTTTCATTGCCCGTTTTCGTTATTTTGGCGCCTAAATACACAAATTCGTCAACATTCTCGATACTGTATTCGCCAAGTGTGATATTTTGTGTATTTGAGGTATTTTACCTCGACTGCGTCATGAGCTTTTTTTTATTTTCATTGATTTGTAGCCCCACTAGTTTTGCTTCACTGTCGAGTTTCAGGAAGGATTCACTGGCAATTGTTAATGACCGTGACAGAATGTTGATGTCGTCTGCATAGGCTACTACTTGGCTCGACTTGTATAGTAATGTACCTCGCGTATCGACAGGTAGCTTCCGTATGCCGTACTCCAGAGCCAAATTGAATAGCAATGAGACCAGCCCATCACCCTGTTTTAGTCCGATATTATTGTCAAGGGCATCGGTGAGTTGGTTATTGATGCGGACTTGGGAGGTTGACGACGTCATTGTCATTTTGGTAAGCTGGACTAATTTGGCAGGGATACCAAATCAAAGTATTATTTGGTACAGTACGTTACGATCAGTACTGTCGTATGCTTGCTAAAGGTCAACGAAACTTTGGTGTACGTCTATGTTGAAATCCCAGCATTTTTCAAGTACCTGCTTGACTGTGAACAATTGGTCTGTTGTTGATCTACCTGCCCTAAAACCACCTTGATACTCCCCAATAATACTGTTGGCGTATGATCCGATTTTATTTTCTAAGATTTTAGAAAATATTTTGTACACCGTACAAAGTGATCTGCCTCTATTATTTTCGCACTGTAGCTCGTCACCTTTTTTGTGGATAGAGAATATAATTGATTGGCTCCACTCTTTCCGCATATGTTCTTGTTGCCAAATGTACTGGATGACTTTGTGAATAGCTTGATGAACACTACTGCCACCATATTTGATGTGCTCCACTGGAATCTCATCGATGCCCGGCGCTTTATTATTCTTTTGGGCTTTGATGATGGAACAAACTTCATCCAGAGTTGTTGGGGCCAATGGAAGCTCTCTGCAGACATCTATAGGCTCCGATGCTCTGGAGCTGTGCGGAGGATTAAGGAGGTTCTTGAAATATGATGCCCATCTTTCCTTAATCTTGTTTTCATCAGCGATTATATTGCCGCTGTCATCACGACCGAGCGTGGTTTTGAGCTGATAACCACGTTTTAGGCTTTTCAATACTTTCTTGTGTTGTTGCGCGCTAAACTTACATCTATACTTCTCAATTGGTCGTCATAGTATTTTCTTAATCCTAATTATCTTAATCGCTACTCTTCTGAGATTTTCATAGTGTTCTCTCTTCGTCCTGGTTTTCCTACCTACATATTCTTTGTACGTCTGATTCTTTTTATCTAACGCATTCTTGCACTCATCATCGAACCAATAATTTCTCTTGCGCTGGGCTTGATGTCCGATCGTCTGTTCTGCCAGGGTCCTGATAGCCGCTTTCACTTCCATTCAGAGCTCGTTGCTCGTCTTTAACGATGCGTCTGATAAGATGGGAGCCAGCTG